>CM071943.1:2447500-2467500 GCA_036784905.1 Acrossocheilus fasciatus
TAGATAGATAGATAGATAGATAGATAGACAGATAGACAGATAGACAGACAGACAGACAGACAGACAGACAGACAGACAGACAGACAGACGGACGGATGGATGGATAGATGTAGGTGGGGGGAGTGAATGTACAGCGCTCTCTACAGCGAAAGCACAACTGAGATGAGACCCTTGAGCAAGAACTGAACCCCTAACTGTTCCGGGTGTGTTCATAGTGTGTGTGTGTGTGTGTGTGTGTGTTCACGTTGTGTGTGTGTGTGTGTGTGTGTGTGTATGTGTGTGTGTTCACGTTGTGTGTGTGTGTGTGTGTGTGTGTGTGTGTGTGCAGGTGTGTACTTGGATGGATGAAATGCAGAGCACAAATTCCGAATACAGGGACTCGGCTCATGTCACAAAGTCACCAAATCATCCAAAATGAAGTTTTTTTAAAATCTAAAATAACAAAGTTTTGTGTGAGTGGTAGGTTTAGGGTAAAGGGATAGAATATACAGTTTGTACCGTATAAAAAACATTATGTCTACGGAATGTCCCCACAAAATATGTGTGTCTGTGTGTGTGTGTGTGTGTGTGTGTGTGTGTGTAGAGGTTGTGTTCAGCTGAAGGTGGGTGGTATCAGTGTGTCCCTGAGAAAGTCTCACAATAACCTTGTCCTAATTACATTCTGCAGTGCTGCTTTTGCCCTGTTTCCACAGCTCCAAATATACTCTCTCTCACACAAACATTAACACATCAATAATACTCAGTTACATGAGGAGGCGACACGCTTACAGCTACATCTGTAAAACATTCACAGCCAATCAAATCATATTTGATATTTCATATACATTCACACTAGCGAGAACAACACAAGCTGAAGTAATTGTGCGGCCAAAGCAACGCCACTGAAATCAGAAAGCGAGTGACCAATAACCTGTGCTGTTTAAGACAAAAACTCATTAACACAGAGATTTTATCACTAACCGCAGCGCGCCTGGTAAGAACACGGTGTCAGAGATGGTCAAATGTGTTATTAGCTCATTATCTACTTCAAGTGAAGCGTTTCCTGCATGCGGACTAGAAAATGTGTGCTGGTCTCCTAATAACCAGACAGACTGCTTCTGCTTTCTATATTCTTCTGCTGTCTGACATGAGACTGATCGAGAGTGACCAGGTCTGTGCAAAGAGGCTGAAAAAACAACTACTTCTTTTGGGTCTCCACTTCTTCCTCCTTTAATGTTAGAACAAAATGTCAAAATCAGCATGAAATCCTTTAATTACAGCATGTTTGCTCTGAGCATGAAGCATATCTCTGCATCTGCACCTCAGGGTGTGTGTGTGTGTGTGTGTGTGTGTGTGTGTGTGTGTGTGTGTGTGTGTGTGTGTGTGTGTGTGTATATGTGTGTGTGTTACAAACTATTCACAGTTTAAAGTAGTTCAGCTAAACATACTCTGATAAAGTAGGTGCGTGACAAGCTACTCAAAAAAAAAAAAAAAATAAAAAAAAAAAAAAAAATAATGAAGTTATATAAAGGGGCAATCTATTTAAGATGATCAGATTAAATATTAAATAATAAAAAAAAAGATTTTTTTTCAGTCAGGTAGGGTGAAAGCATGAACTATGAACACATTAAAAATAAAAACAAGTAATTAAGCAGCAGTTACAAACAACAATATTTATGCATATACTAATATTTATGTTTTTCATGTTTTCTCAGAATTTATTAATACAGTGTACACACTAATATTTATTTCAATATGTATTATATTCATATTTTTATGCTGCTAATAATTCAGCTTTGCATCAAAGAAACAAATTACAATTAAAATATTAAAATAATAAATAATTATTTTATATATATTATTTTATATAATAATACTGTTTTACTGTATTTTTGATCAAATAAATGCAGCCTTATTGAACATAAGAGACATTCAAAAACATGAAATATGAACCTAAATTTTGAACCATAGTATATAGAGAAAAATATATAATCTTTTTAGGTTTTTATAGTTATTTAAATATGTATTATCTATATTTATTGTTTACATTTATATATAGATTTTATATTATTTAGAGCGACTTTTGGGAACGCTATTGAGTGATGACTCATATGAATCAGTAAATGTTTTTTGAATCAGTTCAGTGAACCATCTGAATGAACTGATTCACTAAAACCTGGCTGTTTTTAAGCTAGTTAGCTGTTATATTATAACTACACTGTTGTAGTTTACTAGCAGTGACCAATCACACAGCATTTATGGTGTATTAAGGTGAGTGGCTCAGAAATGTTTCCATAACTGATGTTGTCCCCAAAATCAAGTATTTTATTATGAATTGAATCAAACCCTATAAACAAACTCATTTGAATCAGCCAATGAATGTCTTCTGGATTGCTAACAGACAGCTTTCTCTAGGAGTGAATTCAGGTCGACTTGGACACTTTTTAGCCAAAAAGACTGGAGAAAGTGTCCTAATCATCCTGAATTAATGTATTTTAGACCTCTTTTGCAGTAACAACTTCACTCTTCCCAACACCTTTAGAAAGAGTAACAGAAAGATGGAGAATATTTTATGTGAATGTTTGATTACTGCCTTTGCTCAACATGATATGCCAATAAGTGATGCAATTTTTGGTCATTTATTGGAAGAAACAGCTTGTTGGAAAAGCTAAATTAATTGAAAATAACTGACCTACTATCAGGGTGCAAATGTGCTTACTTGTAATTAGTTAGCGTACAACAATGTGCATAAAAAAGGTTCAGTTTCACAAAAAACACCAAAACGAGGATCATCTTGCTGAGCAACTGAGCAAAAATCTCATTTATTTCTCAAGTGCTTAATGATGTAATGCGATACAAGGTCAAAGCAATTATTTCATTGAGATAATAATGAGCTCTTTCAAAGAGGCCATGTTTGCATAATGTGCTCACTGTGGAAATTAATAAGCAGTATCTGAATTTTAAAGTCGAAATTTACAATTTTAATGCAAACGTGTGCCATGGAGCGTACGACATCAGCCGAGGACACGACATTCAGGTGAACGCAAAGGACAGAAGATGCTGATCAGCACAACTTTTTATCCAAAGATTCTTAAAGTTTACTCACGGCAACTAAAAAACTTTTCTTTTCTTATCTTTTCTTTTCTTTTCTTTTCTTTTCTTTTCTTTTCTTTTCTTTTCTTTTCAGCTAGCACCAAGGTATCTTGAATAAAAATAACTAAAATATCCAAAATCAAAAATCAAAAAAAATTAAAGTATATATATATATATATATACTTTAATTTTTTTTTATTTTTGATTTTGGATATTTTAGTTATTTTTATTTTTAGTTTAAAAAAAAAAGTATATATATATATATATATATATATATATATATATATATATATATATATTTATTTATTTATTTTTAGGATTTTCTATGTGTGTGTGTGTGTGTGTGTGTGTGTGTGTGTGTGTGTGTGTGTGTGTGTGTCACACAGCAAATATTAAAACAAATACAACAAAAAATACAACAAAATTACTAAAAATTCAAATGAAAACAGAAAATATAAAAATAAAAACTAACTCAAGATTTTTATTAAAAAAAAAATTGTAGTATATCAATTATACTAAAATAATATTTCTAAGGTGTGATTTATTAAAAACATACTTACATTTGTAGGTCATCCTAATTCTGTGCGCCAAAACCAGCAGGTGAAATCTCCTGTTGAAACAAAACAAGTCATTAGCATATGCAGAACAAATATAGATCATATTCATGAGATGACTGATACAGAAATGACTGAATTGTTTGTCCTGAGAGACATGTTTGTAAAAACACCAGTGTTTCTGTCATGGGATGGGTTGCATGTTTTATGGATGTGTAATGTGAATACAATCCCGCTGCGCTGAAATCACTCTCATCAGTCTTCACCTGTTTATCTATGAGCTCACCTTCATGCATATTTAACGCAACACCACAATGCCTTTAAAGATTCACAGGTGAAGTTTCATGACCTGACACAAGGCGTCTAAGTAATAAGTACATGTTTGTGTGCCGAAGATTAGTCTCCAAAACCATCCATATTCATGGGATTATAGAACCAAACAATATTAAACAAGAACATCACATGCTCTCACTGCAGTGAACTGCTGTGCTACAACAATGGCTGAGAGATCTACTGCATGAGTGACAAAAATTAATTTTAGATACTTTCTGAAAACACTTTTGTGGTTCACATTTAGAAGTTCAAAATACAGATCTTTTATTCAGTGAGGACGCATTAAATTGAAAGTGACAGTAAAGACATTTATAATGTTACAAAAGATTTCTATTTCGAATAAATGCTATTCTTCTGAACTTTCTATTCATCAAAGAATCCTGAAATGTAAAATATTCAGCAGCACAACTGTTTTGAACATTGCTAATAACCAGAAATGATTCTTGAGCAGCAATGATTTCTGAAGGATCATGTGACACTGAAAACTGGAGTAATGATGCTGAAAATTCAGGTGCGCATCACAGGAATAAATTATATTGTTACAATATATTCACACAGAAAACAGTTGTTTTAAATAGTAATATTTTTTCACAATTTTTGATCAAATAAATGCAGTCTTGGTGAGCAGAAGAGACGTCTTTCAAAAATATTTTCATAATCTTTCAACAACAATTTCTAGGTTACCTGACAAACATTTATTTTAAAGAATGAGAGCAAAACACAAAAGTGTGCAATAATAAGAGAAACATATCAGACTCTAAACGCAACTAACAACAAATATAACACATGCACTGACAGAAGACAGAAACAATTGTTTACCATCTTATTATTGCCTTCTTGTGATCTCTCTCTCTCTCTCTGTGTGTGTGTGTGTGTGTGTGTGTGTGTGTTTGCAGCCAGTCTTACTACATTCCTAATTAATCCAATCAATCATCTCACAGACTTAATTATGTCACGGATGCAAAAATGATTACAGGGTCAATGTGATAAGACAATCTCAGGCAAGACATCACACACACAGCTTCTAGCTTGCGTTAATTGCTGTGTTTTTTTTCTATTTTTATTCTCGCATCCGCTTTGTTGATTCTTTAGTCTGCTTCAATGAGACTAGAGCGAGCAGGGCTGGAAAGCTCTTTGTCATTTCTATGATTTCAGCTTTCAGTCTTTCTGCATCCCAGAGACTGCACTGAAAACAATTTGGTGTGGGATTGATTTACTTTGAATAAATTTCACAGATAATTACGAAGAAATGACATTACACGTGACTTTTTGGAAGCAGAGAGACTGGAACAGTATTTTTATTATAAAACCTACTTCAATAATCCCTATTTACAACGTCCAAAAAAATCAACTCTCTGAGGAAACACCCTTGCACTAAAGGAAAAACCTTTGCATTATTAAAATAAAACACCGTTTACATTTTAATGCACCACTTTTCCCATTGAGGATGTCCCCTAAAGGAGTTTGTGTTTTCAGTTTTAAGCTTCTAGTACAGTTGGGCTCAGAACGCCGCTCTCAAAAGCCTTGAACCGCCCTGCTGTGTGTGGCATGATGGATGAGCTCATGTTCACGTAACAGAAGGACACGTCTGAACATGAAGCCCTGTGGAGAACATCACAGCCTCCGCTCTGACGTTTTAAGGCCATGCTCTACGATTGCAGCGGCAAGAAAAAATACTAGCTATATTTTAATATTTATTTTTGCATTAAAGTTCTATGCAACCATTAAGACTCTGGTATCTTTCCATGAACGGCCACAGAAGTAATCTTTGAAAGCATCGCACATATTTGCATGTACTGTAGTAGTGCATTTGAATATTTCATGACAGTTGTCACATCTTGTTAAAATGTTTAAGGGTTCGTCTTGATTTATTAAAGCAGAACGCAATGTCCTGTTTGTCTGCAAGCGGTAAAAAAAGACGAGAACAGATACCGAGCCACACTTTCTCCATGTATTACTCGGCTCCGTCAGGATACAGCGCTTTATTGAACTTGAAATAAACTGCAAACAATCCACACCTTCAGGCTTTAGATGTTTAATGAGGTGTCAGACTCGCCGACCCTTTCGTGGCTCAGAGCGCCTCTAATTGGTGTTTGAGGTTTTTTGAGATAGCACTTTAATTTCTTTCTTTGAGCAGAATAAATGTAATATACCGTACCTTCCACCAGTCATTTTGAGCATTTGGCGATCGTCTCCAACTTTGATCATTTAGAAAGTGGATTTCTTTTCAAAATGTTTGCAAAAGTTTTGCTGTGACCCACAACATCTCCTGCTCCTGAATTCATGCGAGACTCTCTCTGAAATGAAAACAGCTTCTCCTCCTACACCTGTCCTGTTTTTGTCCTCAGCTCAAAAGATGTCAGATATCGTCAGATTTGGCCAAATTAAACTGCTCTGGAAGGAATTTTATTTGTTCTAATCAGGGAACTATCATCATCTCTAAACCTGCAGATCTCTGAGGTTTTTGGTTTAACTAGTCCTATTAGATCAGCTGAAAGGGTTCAGGAAAGGAGAGCTCACTACTGACATCTCAAGATGGATTGATGAGGATTTCTTCAAGATCAGCTTTGATCAGTAAAATCAATAACCATAAAACTCTGCTCTGAATGTTCTGCTCTGCTTTATCTTTGTATATGTAAAACCAGTCAGTATTTGCACAGATAATTCAGCCAAAAATGAGTATTTGCTCCCTCAAACCATTTCATATCAGTATAATAATTGTGTGGTGGTTCATTTTGTACATACAGTTAAAGTCAGTGGGGTCCAGTGTTGTTTTGATCTTATAGTATTCCAATAATTTAGTTTTCCAGTACAAATACCTAAGTATCAAGATACATTTTTTTGGAAAGCAAAATATTAAGTTCTGTTTTTAGAAATATTAATCAAAATTAGGCGAGCTTAAGCATAAAACAAGAAAAAAAAAATCTACCAAAGGTGAAAGAAAAATAAAATAAATTCAAAGGGAAAACAAAGGCCGAAATAGCAGTTTTTTTTCTCTTGTTTTAAGCAAAACTCACTTAATTCTGATAAATATTTCAAATAACAAGACTTACATTATGTTATGTAATTTTACTTCTAAAGTAATTGTTTCTTGATATAAAATGTTTAGATATTTGTACTGGAAAATATGACAAAACGGAGGAAGAAATCTTTTTTTTTTTTGCATTGATTTATCTGTGCTTTGCTGAAAAAACGAAAATCACACAGGTTTGGACAGATATGAGGGCGGGTAAATGATGACAATGTTCATTTTTTAATTAGATGTGTGGCATCCAACTTTTCTCTCTCATCACATTCAATCAAACACGCAAACCCTGCAGATTCAGCAGCTGCACAGGAAACAGATTATCTGAGAATAACGCTCCTTGGGAATCAATACAGACACTCAAGAACCATTAAAAAATCTAGTATTTTTAATGGAACTTTTAAAATAAGAACCAGCTCTCAGTTCTAGCCCTGTAGTCAAAGATCAAACCGCTGTCACCTCCAGGTGCAAAAAGAACCTGAATGATCCTAAATGATCAACTGACCTCCATTAACCACAAGTGGCACTTGCAGTCTCTTCATGACCCTTGATATATTGAGAAACAGACCCTCTTCTGTCTTCTGTCCTGGTTAAGGCTCGAGATATATCACAGCTAAATCACAAAGCTGCAGCCCGACTCACATCCACCCTCCAGCATCTCTTTGTTCTGGTCTCTAATTTGGCCTTCAGTGCCCGCAGAGATATCAGTCGAGTCGTTCCTGGCCTGCGGTGCGTTAAAAATCCTGATACCTGCAGGACAAGATCAAATAATACAACCCTGCCCGGCTGTGCCGATCCAGTCTGTCTGGCTGTCTTATTTCATCTCTCTCAGCCCACAGCTCAGATATCCTGATCAAGAAGTGCTGACTTCCACACAGATCCATCAGTTTGCATGCTGGTCTATTATTGTGGTATTGACACGTAAGTTTAGGGTTGGTAAAATTTTCATGCTTTTGAAAGAAGTCTATTCTGCTCACCAAGGATGCATTTATTTAATTAAAAATACAGTAAAAATTACAGTTTAAAATAGCTGTTTTATATGTGAATATATGTTAAACTGTAATTTACTGCTGTGATCAAAGCTGTATTTTCAGCATCATTACTCCAGTCTTCAGTGTCACATGATCCTTCAGAAATCATTCTAATATTCTGGTTGGCTATCAATGTTGAAAAGAGTTTCATATTTTTATGGAAACCATGAATTATTTGAAATCTGTAACATTATAAATGACCTTTGATCAATTTAATACATGCAATGCATTAAAAAACAAATGCTGTAGCTCAAAGGTCTTTATACATGAAAATCGGGTGTGTCTCACTCATCCTTAAAAGTGAAGCTGCGGGCTCTTTGATCGCCCCCTGGAGGCTGGCTGCAGTACAGGTCATAAACCCCGCCCTCTCCATGTAAACGAATGGAACTTCAGTCAAAATAAAAAAATAAATTACACTTCCAATACAATTTTTCAAAATACGGTTTTGGTCATTTAAGGCCATACTGAGATGTATTCGCTTCACTTTTCTATAGTGGAAGGAAGCGGAGACGCGTCGTCCATCTTTTTTACAGTCTATGGTGAAAATAGACACAAATTTACATCTAAGTTTAAGAGAATGTTCTCAAATTTCCTTCGGATGAAGAATAAACAGCATTCTGAACACAAAAGAGGAAAATATCTTTTTACTCTGAAGAGATTCTGCTGTAATCTCATTTAGTCTGTCACAGAAGATTGAGAATATTGCAGACAGGCGGGTTTAGATTAATAGTAGCTCTAGCATTTAAGAAAAAAAGCAAACGAATGAGCGAGAGATGAAGAGCTGAAATGTTGTTGTGGTCTCTCCTGCTGTATCTAAAGGGATTATATGTGATCACTACAAGCCCAGATCAGACTGACTCCGGGTTAAGCTTCAAGACAAAACCAGAGGAGAATGAATCAGCCTACTGACAGAGACTATTAATGTAAAGCTAGTATTAATGTAAAACTATTTTTTTTTAACAGCATATACGACTATTCATCATTTCTAATTCCAAACCAGATGGCTCTTTTCTAAATTCAAAGTCAGATGGATAAACATCATCTCTAGTCAATGTACCTCCAGAAGAGCCTTCAGTAAGCTTTGCACTCGTCCATATTACAGCCTATTGTTTTATTTTAGGATTTCCTTCAGCCTTTTTGATCAGAAAACACAACCTGGATTCAAACCTGCATCATCTACATGGGCAGAACAGTTGTTAATGTTTCTGGACCACATGCATTAAACAAAATTTCAAAAGTAATGCAATAATAAAAAATTGTAATGTTTTCAACCAGGTAGTCCCATCCCAAATTCACACTACTTGTTGAAGTTTCACAGTGTCTTAGGACATCAAACTATAAATGAATTACTCACAGATATCTTATTAAACTGGTAAAAGAGAAGGGCAGTATGTTTTGGGGTAAAAAAATCTAATTGCAATTTTTCAATCAATCAATCAATCAATCAATCAATCAATCAATCAATCAATCAATCAATCAATCAATCAATCAATCAATCAATCAATCAATCAATCAATCAATCAATCAATCAATCAATCAAATAAATAAACAGTGATTGAGCTTTTGAAATTTAATAAAAAAACAGGTTTGTTGTACTTGTTTGTAGACACATTTTTTTGTGATTATAGATCAATATGATTATTAATATGATTAATTAGTAAGGGATAATCAATGGCTAGCCGTGCATTAAAAAGGATTTTAAATGCACGACGTGGAGGCAAAGAACCACCCAACGTGAAGCAGAAGCATTGACAACAAGTTTATGTGTGTGCAGCGCAATCTGCGATCTTAGAACGCTCTCTCTCTGTGTGTGTGTGTGTGTGTGTGTGTGTGTGTGTGTGTTTGTGTGCTGTATGTTGGTTAGTGTGCATCAATTAAAGCAGCGCATTAATATGGAACGGTGATTAAACTGACTTGGAACTACCTGTGCATTAAACAGTTTTACAGCATACCTGCCAGCCAATCAGAATCCAGTATTCAGACAGACCATGCAATAATATGAACTGATTGTTAATCTCAATGTTATATCAATATGATGATTATTATTATTATTATTATTTTAAAGCCATAGAAAATATGTACTATCACTACTACTAATAATTATTATTATTATTATTTCTTAGTCATATAAAATATACTACTACTAATAATAATGTAATAATAATTACTATTCAATAGCCATATAATATAATAATATTTTTTTTATTATTATTACTATTACTAAAAACAAGCAGCACAAAAAAGTAATTAAATAAATCTTTCTGATTTGATACTCATACTAAGCCATATTGTCATTTCTGTTTTGTTTTGATTAATTGTGCAGCGCTATTAATTATTTATAAAATGCTTCAGTACAGTATGAATTACCATGAAGTTGATTGTTAGATAACTAATTTCATACTGCTTCTGCAAAACAGCATTACTATTTATTAATTATGTGTATTTTAAACAAATGTTTATTCAGTTTTTTCTTTTTTTTTTTTAAGAGTGCAACATTTCAGTATTCACAAATGTGAGAAATACCAAAAGAGCACAGCATGCACACATGGATATTTCAAAAGTTTTTTTTTAATACTTAAAGCGATGCGAGAATCAAATGACACTGAGCATCACTTCATGAGTCTAACACTAACGACACAAGAACTACCAATGATGAAGATTTCACTCGGACTAATAACTGCGTGAACTGACAGTGTCCTGCAGCATACTTCATATAGTCTGTACTGTAAGCAGCTGTGAGCTCAGACTGCTGAGATGCTATATAAACCGAGCGCTGCGTTTCAGGCCCTACAGAGATCACAGTACACTAAACGTGCTGCCAGGCAGCCCTGCTATCGTCCCGCTGCATCTGAGCTGATTTAATGCTGTTTAAAGGCCTCTATTGTATACGTGGCTGGCAGAAGAGATATCGGTCATCCTTCCCTCGCGGTCAATCCCATTTACCAAGTATCCCAAGAGCCTTTGTTCTTCTCAGCACCTTCTCGTGGCATAAACTCACACGAAGGCTTTCTAGCTAATAGACTAATGACAATTACTGCTTCCAAATTATAATTGAAACCAGCAGCACGGTCACAACTATTTTCAATTATCATAGCCCAGTAGATGCCATAAGGTGCACAGGGACACATTTATGGCAATTACAGCGGTTCCTGTCAGAGTGTGACTCGGTGGTTAAATCAGCACAAACTACAGTCTGCCTGAATCATAAACAATCATCATTAAATAGCAATTGCATATTCACCACACAGTGATTATCCAACAACGTGACTGTATAAATGATGAATCTTAATATGCACAAGCAAAAACTGAATTATTATCATTATTATTATTAGCAGAGTTGGGAAGCTACACCAGCCTTCAAGATTTTGGGGTCACTAATGTTTCTGAAAGAAGTCTCTTCTGCTCACCAAGGCTGCATTTATTTGATCAAAACAATACAGTAAAAACTGTAATACTGTGAAATATTATTACAATTGAAATTTGCTGTTTTCTATGTGAATATATTGTAAAATGTAATTTATTACTGAATTTATCATTTATAAGCTGAATTTTCAGCATCGTTACTCTTCAGTCTTCAGTGTCACATGATCCTTCAGAAATCATGCTAATATGCTGATTTGTTGCTCAAGAAACATTTCTGATTATTATCAGTGTAGAAAACAGTTGTGCTGCCCAATATTATTGTGGAAAGGAAACGGTGATGCATTTTATTTTTCAGGATTCTTTGATGTTCAAAAGAACATCATTTATTTGAAATAGACGTTTGTTGAATGTCTTTACTGTCACATTTGATCAATTTAATGTTTACCAGGAAGGGCCACAGATAAAATGACATTTAATAGAAATAAAAAATAAATAAATAAAAACAAAAACATAAATAAATAACAGACACCTTTAACTTATCTATAACATTGCCCTTCTTACTTTTTATTTCTGAAACATACTGATCTGGTTCATATTCAAACTTTGCCAAAATCATTCTCAGCGCTACATCAGCAACAGAGATTGTGTGTTTGATTATTGTCTCAGTTTAGTTGTAAAGCTGTGTGCACAATACAATCTGATCAAACAAACAAACAAAACAGTGATGCAGAGCTCTGTCGCGTTACACGGCTACTTCTTCACAGCGACTTGTTAGTGGAAATACTACTGTCACACTATTGAAAAAGGTTAAGTTAATAAAATCACTACTTTTTAACCTACACATTTACACCACAGCACCTCATGAATCAAGTCACGAGAGAAGAAATGAGTTTGCCACACATAACGTGTGCGCCAGACGCCCGGATTCATGTGTCTGGGAAGATGGATAGTTGTTTGAGAGGAAACATGAAAACTGAATGGAAGGGAAGGAAGATAAATGTACGCAATCAAAAGCG
The DNA here is from genome assembly GCA_036784905.1 of Acrossocheilus fasciatus. Taxonomy (NCBI): domain Eukaryota; kingdom Metazoa; phylum Chordata; class Actinopteri; order Cypriniformes; family Cyprinidae; genus Acrossocheilus; species Acrossocheilus fasciatus. The sequence goes on from CM071943.1 coordinate 2,459,895, forward strand.
CTCTACGTCTCCACAGAATAGCAGCGTACAGTAGAGTCAAACACCGAAAATGAGCTTCAGGAGGTTTTGACATCAACACTGCAAAAAAAATGAGCTTTATTCCAGTAAAAATATCTAAATATTCTTAAATCAAGATACAGTTACTTGAAAAGCAGAATTCTTAAGGAATTAAAGTCTTAAAAAATATAAAAATCTAAAAAGTTTTAAGTAAAAAAAAAAAATCAAAATTAAGTGAGTTCATACTTAAAACAATGTCATTTTGCTTCTCAATTGACTGAAGAATGTTTAGATATTTTAGTGAAAAACAAAACCAAAATCATCAACTCCAGCGGACTCGTTGGTTATTATAGTTAACTAAAACTAACTGAATAAATAAAAACTAAAACAGAAATAAAAAAAATATGAAAACTACATATACATTTACATTAAAAATATATTAAAAACAACAAAAACTACTAAAAAAAATGAGAAAAACAACAAAATTACCAAAACTTTATAATTAACATGAAAGCAGAAAATGTGAAAATAAAATGCAATTCAAAATATTAACAAAACTATAATAGTATATCAATGATACTAAAATAACACTGGAAAGAACTGACATTTTGTAGCTTTTTTTTTTCTTTTTTTCCCTGAAGTGCAATTGCAATGTTTCATGCACCACAAAAAAAAAAAAAAAAACACAATTTACCGTTTTGTGATCATTTCCAACTCTCAATCTAACCTTGAATGAAACGGTCTGTTACTGTACCTTTAAGACTTCACTCAGCATAGCTGTCAGGGCGGGGCAAATTTGCTGAATACTGAATAGGTGTTGATATGCATATGTGGCATATGCTAATATGCTCATGATTTCATAACCAACTTTTCGATTCCTGCACAAGCTGTTTTTGAAGCGTAGTTTTTATGAGTCTATGGTAAAGAGCAGTATTTTCTCAGAGAATTAGGATTTGGGGTCGGCTTCAGCGAGCGTGTTGTTGTGGTATCTGTCCACACACACGTCCAGAGCAATTACAGCGTGACCCAAAGGACATCATTGTTCAGGAGCAGGTCTGCACACACAATACCCCACAGAGTCCCTCTGAAAAATGAAATGCAGCGCCTGCATATCTGACAGCTCGCTTTTAATGGAACAGTTCAGAAATAGCACATAAAAATGTCACTTTTCTCATAATTTACTCATGCATATGTAGTTTCAAACCTGTATGACTTAGTTTCTTCTGCTAAACACAAATGAATAAGATACATTTACTTGAGAAGTGAAAATGCAGATATTAAGATCTCAAAGAAAAAGTTTAGCCCAAAAATTTGAATTTGCTGAAAATACAGTCACCCTCAGGCCATCCGAGACGTAGATGATTTTGTTTCTTCATCAGATTCTCTTGCTCACCAATGGATGCTCTGCAGTGAATGGGTGCCGTCAGAATGAGAGTCCAAACAGCTGATAAACACATCACAATAATCCACAAGTAATCCACACCACTCCAGTCCACCAGTTAAAGTCTTGTGAAGCCAAAAGCTGCATGTTTGTAAGAAACAAATCCATTATGAAAATGTTTAGATTATTTGTGGATTATTGTGATGTTTTTATCAGCTGTTTAGACTCTCATTCTGACGGCACCCATTCACTGCAGAGGATCCAGAGGATCATTTTTGGGTGAACAAAATACATTTATATTCAAGACAAAATCTGTGAAATAAGTCTTAATATTTTATGTATTTTTGCTTCAAGTAAATTTATTTTGTTTCAAGGATTTTAGAAATCCTAAAAAAAAAAAAAGAAAAAAAGAAAAAAAGGTTTGTTTTCCATATAATGAAAGTGCATAGAGTCATATAGACTACATTTAAGTTGCTTTTTCTGTCATTTTCTGGTGTTTTTAATTTCCTTTTTGTTCAACAAAAAAGAAAAGGTTGAGATTAGCGGATAGCGTGGATGGTATATGACATGTATATACACATCAAAATATTTCCACCACCCTGGATGAAAGTGATCAAAAATGAATGCAAAGTAATTGTTTTAATTTCAAAGACCAGTTAAGCACTTTAAACAAAGTACCATAGCCATCAAACAAAGATCAATGCTTCTCAGAAGCTGTGTCAATATTTCATTAAATAGTGATGCTGTTGTTTTTGGCTGACTTCCATCCGTCTCTGCCAACTCTTAATCAGCCAAATTGCCTGTAGTTGTTAGTCGCTGGGTTCCCTTCAGCAGTGTTTATGATCTAATAAATCAGTAATGTTGGAGAGGATCGTGGGCAGAGAAAGAGAGGAAAAGACCTCCATCTCTGGTCACATGCCATCAGGAGGATGTTAGTCTGTCATGTTTAACAGCAGCAGTGACTAAGCAGAATAAAGCTCAGGATCAGCGGCTTCTTCCTGCTGCGTGACTCAGTTCTGGTGAGGAGGTTTCAACAACCAGACCTATATACAGCACGACTGCACAATGCAGAGCTGATAACAAGGCTTTCATAATGACACATTCATAGTTGTTCTATCCATGGCATGGAAAAATGTGTCTGTCTGCAAACCATGCTCCAGTATAGCTGTGTGACGTTAGCTTTGCATATTTATCTGTAACAAACAAATACATTTGCAAATGCAAAAGTGAAAAAACAATCAGAGATATATAGCAAACATAAGGTAAATGTTAACTGAACAACCAACTGAAAAAAAAAAAAAGAATCACACCCTAGCAACCACCCAGAACACCCTAGCAACCACATTTTGCCATATCAAGCACTCACATTTTCTTCAAAACAAGTATTTTACTCATTTTCCAAAGTACCAAAATTCCTATAAACAAGATTTATCTGAAAAGTAACAATTCATAAGATATTATGATTTGTTTTCATTGATTGTATCTTTACTACAACATGTTAATATTATAATAACATTTTCTCACCTGTTTTTAAATAGTTTACACTTAAAGCAAGTCAAAATAGATTTATATTCAGAATATACATAGTCTTCATTTTTTATTCAGTACTGTTATCTAAAATTCAAGGATTTTAGATTATTTAAAAGGAAAATGACTAAATTACTCATTAATAATATTATTTGTTTGTTGTTTTGTTCAAAAACTGTTTTCATCAATTAGCTAAATTTAGAATTTGACTCAGAATTTGTTTTTATATATTACTATTAGAATTGGAATAATGAAGTTGTTCAATCTTCTTGTGAATGCAGAGGAAATTTTGGGTAATTGGATTACTTTTTTCAAGTAACTAATAAAATAACACATTACTTTTTAATTTACAAGAAAATATCTGAGTTACACAGTTTCAAAGAAGTAACGGCAATTATGTACTTTGTTTTGCATGTACTGACTGACAGCTCTCGTGTTGCCATGTTGAGAGAAATCGTTTAATCCTATTTTATTAACCAATGTCTTTGCTGCTGGCGTTTGATGAGCCAATTCAACCGTACGAATTAACCCAAAACGACTTTAGATAAACATAACATTTCTGTTTCTTTTTCTTTTTTTTATTGTGTTGAACTTTCTTCTCCTGCGTCATATTTCTTATGCAATCCAGAATGTCAGCACAGCTGAAAGGTTTGTTTGAGCTGTGCCTTCTACAATAAAAACATGAATTTACATTTCCTTCAGCCTGAGACTTATTCATTTCACTTTTGGTCTAAAAGGGTTTTTACATTTGCCAAAAATTGAACTTTTTATATTAAAAACAAACAAACCAATCCATGCCAGATGAGAAAAAGTAACACAAAAGTAACATAACATAACATAAATTTTTTAAAGGGAATAACGCAATATCGTAATGTAAAAGTAACTTTCGCCAACACCTCCTGTTCTCGTACACAGTTCTAACTAAATGAGACCCAGAGCAACTCTAAGGGGATAAAAGCCCTTTCATGGTCTAACACACCGCTGAACGTCCTCTTGAGGATCTCGGGTGTGTCTAAGACCTGCAGGAAGCCCACATAAAGTCTCACAACATCTTCAGCTCAGAAGAGCTGTGAGAAGTGGCTCCTATCAGCGGCCGTGAGCATGAAGTGTGCTACAGATGGATTGTGATGATACGGCGTAATGTGAGGGAGTTTTGGGCCACCGCTCTGCTCAGCAGATTACTGATGAAAGCACCTTTGCCGTTTTGAATAGTGCATGAATGGAATTAGTGCATTAATCCAGCGCGTCCCCAGGCTCTCGCATGCCCTACTTTACCAAAGAGAGCAGCAACCAGCCATTCAGTGCACTTGTTCCCGGAACTATTAGGAGTTGTGGGGGAATGCTGAAAGAAAAGGACGATCATCCAGATAGAGACTTACTATAGCTTAAGGTTTTATACGAGTTCAAAAGCAATGTGATGGCCTCTTTATTCCACTCTAAAAAGCTTTGACCATCAATAAAGACAGTCCATATTACAGCAATGCACTAACAATGGAGGTGAATGGGGTTGATCTGCTTACGTTAAAATACTCAATAGTGTACCGCAAGATATAAACATTGTGGGTGTTAACGTGAGTTTAGTGTGAAAATTGTTAACTAACCTTTTCTGTGTAAAGTTATATCCAATTTTATGCCGTGGTATCGAAACATCTAAAACCTTTAAAGGAACAGTTCACCCAAAAATGATGAAAATGTCCTCACCCTCAGGCTGTCAAAGCAGCTGATAAAAACATCACAATAATCCACAAGGAGACAAATCTGCACAAATCATGCAGCATTTACAGGGGAAAACAGTCTTAAACAAATCTGCGTGTGGATTGAGATGTGACAGGACAACGAGGGATGGGCTTTTTCACTGAAGGGAGCGCTATTATGGATTATGGACTCAGGTTTTTCACTCCTCAAGATGTTAACTGATGGACTGGAGTGGTGTGGATTATTGTGATGTTTTTATCAACTCCTTTGACTCTCATTCTGACGGCACCCATTCACTGCAGAGCATCCATTGGTGAGCAAGCGATGTGACGCTACATTTCTCCAAATTTGATGAAGAAACAAACTCATCTACATCTTGAATGGCCTAAATTTTCAGGACATTTTCATTTTTGGGTGAACTATTCCTTTAAATGACAGCTTAATTAAAAACATTAAAATCATTCAGAAAATTGCCCTTTTACTTCCTTTGTATGTGCCTCAATGTTACCTCCATTTTTTGCTTTTGCATTTTTTTAAGATAAGGAGGGATGAGTTAAAATAATTTGTCTGTGTTAATCATCATTATGCCTCAGATGCTATTGACTCAATATAGAGACCAGCCATAGTTTGTTGTGGCAAATCTGAAGTATATTATTCCACAATAACAGCTCAGATACAAATAATCGTGCAGCAATTGATTCAGATATCCATTAAATTATCAGAGTAAAAAAAGCAAAATGAGCTTCCTTTCTGTTTTCGACTTCCTCTTTCGTGTATTCTGTCCGTATGGTGAGGTGAGCGCAGGCAATGCATCATTCTGCACTCCTCTGGTCTTTATTGTGAGCTCTGTACTTATGCATCAAGTCTCCAGGGTTTTTCTACAATAGTGAGGGATGTATCCTCAAAAGCTGCCTCTGTCCCACATCTCTGGAGTTACAGCTGCGTTCTTGCAGGCGTCCCGTGGGGCATGAACCAAAATGGAGTCTGAACCGGCGTGTGATTGAGCCTCATCTTGTGTATAATACAGCCGGCAACACTGCTAGGACTGACTGCAATCTAGCGTGCTGAAATTCAACCTGTGCTGGTCAAAAATATCACCATCCTTGCACTTAGTCAGTCAATGCAACCTATTTTCTAAAGAACATCTGAAATTAATAGTATGCATTGGCATACATTTTGGTGTGCAATGAAAAAAAAATCAGATGATTAAAAATTCATATAAAAAATAAAACTAAATGAACTGAATAACAAAATGACTGAACTAGAAATCAGCAAAAAGCATTCAGGCTAATCAATTTAGCTACTCCAAACAGCTAAAACATCATGTATTGCTTGATTTACTCTGTCAACTAAGCAGTTTTTTTGGCAGACATCAGGCACAAATCTATGGAAGCCACAGAATAATAATAATAAAAAAAATAATAAGAGGTAATTGTGACTTTATATCTTGCAATTCTGACTGTAAATACTGAAATTCTTTACATCCCGCAATTCTGGCTTTACATCATGCAATATCTTACAATTCTGACATCAGAATTGTGACAAAAAATGTCTGAATTGTGATATATATTATTTAGTTTCGATATTCCGTGGAAGAAACAAGCTATCAAATCTTGTTGCATGCACATGAATAAAATTGACACATATGACATTCATTTGTTTTGTTATCTAATTTGAGCCACTTTCAAACGCCGTTTAAAAATCTGATATATCTCTGCTAACTGCAACATCAGATTTAGAGCAGTTACTGACCAGATCCATCTACTAATAGAGTATAAACACATTCAAGACAACGATGCCAGCGCATTTATTGAGATTAATGAGCGATGCATGCTTGAGCGTGTAGAGGAATCATGAGACTCATGATGGGCTGCAGCTTGGGCACTTCACAGTGGGTTTAAACACTGAGCTCTGGAGAGAGCAGACCACATGTCCACTCCTGCAGCCAGCCAATCCACATCCAACTGCTGCTGGAGTTTAACCTACACATGCTGACAGCTGACTCACACGCTTAATGAGGATGGAAGCAGTGCCAGCGTGACATTTACATTGCACACTTGGCAGGCACTTTTATTCAGCGCGACTCATTGCATTGTATCAGTACGTACGTTCTCTGGGAATCAAACCCAGGACCATGACTTTGGGTTTCTAGCACCATGATTTGCCAGTTTAGCCACAGGAACAGCATGTGACATGCTGACTGATGCAACACAGAGCAAAATTAAGCAGTCATCAATTATCAGTCTGCATTGAGCTGAAGCTTCTTCTGACCCTAGTTTCTCCAAACATGATCTGCCACTGTTGAGGGTCACATATTCAAATTTGATCAAATTAGATGTATTTATGCAATAACTACATAAAAGTATCAACAGTTGATAGGGCAATAACTCTGTAAAAAATCTGTAAAGAATGGACAATACCTTTTTATTGTCCTTAGTTCAAGCAACGAGTCTCATTTGAGTCTGTAGTGCTTGTCATAACTGTCATAACGCTGCTCATGCATGTACCAGGGGCATTTCCTCAAATATGGAGGCATTAATATATATAACTGCTCCATTCAGTTAGATAAATAAATACACAAATGCATAAATAAATGCATTAAAATAATGCATAAATAAATGCATGCATGCATGCCATAAATAAGTAAATAAATAAATACATCAATTACTTAAAAAAAGAAAATAATAGCAATACAAAAAGAAAACTAAAGCAAATTTTACGTTTCAGAAAGAGGGTGCATCTCTTCCATTTCTAGTTATAAATAAATAACTACATAAATGTGTAAATACAAAAATAAATAAATAAATTTATAATAAATAACACACAAATAAAACTAAATAAATATAAAGTTACTGTGTCTCTTTGTTGCGAGTTATAAAAAACAAACAAACACATATTGAGTTCCAGAGGGAGGCTGCATCTTTTTATCTTCACTTCAGCTCATTGTGTTCTTAATGAGATCCTATAGCATTTGGTGAATGTGAGAGAGCGGCAAGATAATGTTGA
>CM071943.1:2472500-2812500 GCA_036784905.1 Acrossocheilus fasciatus
TCTAAGATTATGAGATTAAAGTCATAATATTTTGAGAATAAAAGTCATAGCAATATGAGATTAAAGTCTTTATATTTTGAGAATGTCCTAATATTTTGAGATTTTTTTTTTGTGAAGTAGGTGGTGGAATTGTCACATTAACTTCATGCAATAATTTATTCTCAAAATATTATGACAATCAGTCTCACGTTGCTTTGACTTCATTCTCGTAAATTTTATTTTATTCTCAAAATATTATGATTTTAATCTCGTAACCTTAGATTTATTTTTTTATTTTATGTGGCACTAAAACGGCATCATATTTTTCAAAGTTGTAAATAAAATAAGAAATAAAAATTATATTAGAGTTTGTTTCACAAGAAAAAAAGCTATTTCAGTTGTTTTACTTCAAAATGTCGTCATGTTTAATCAGTGCTGTTTCTTTGTAATTATTTGTCAAATTTACTAGCAATTTCTGAGTGAAAACAGCACCAGAATGTTTTCAGTGTATCGTTTCGATCCACTTCAAATGCTGCCTATTGTACTGGCTGAGATTAATTTGTCCCAACATAGGCTACTGCACCAATTCCACTTTTCTGAGGGAATCTCATAAAAATATATCAGAATATATATATATATATATATTTTCTTCAAAAGGAAGAAAAAAGGAATTATGTTTTGCATAAAGAAAATCACAATCAGCAGTCTCCACCATCTCTGTCTGTGTTCAACATCTGTTTCCTGTTTGATGCAAAGGTAATTAAAACGAGATGAGGTTTCCCAGCAATTACACCTCATCAATACAAAGAGCCTGATTACCAAAAACAAGCAGCACGAGCCACGAACACAAGTACCGACACAGATCTGTTTGAATGCCTTTATCGCTCTCGCTGATTGTTTAATTCTTCAATATTGATTCTAACATTTAGATAAAGGAACGGAGGGTCAGGAGTAGAAACTGTGCAGAACGATTCTGATTTAGGGATTAGAACATTTATTGAAACTAAACTGCAAATCTTCATAATTATCACATTAGAAGCAGTATTTTAGCATTGGTTATGTCTTTATTAATATTTTAAATTAGCTTTTATTTTTATGTTTTCATTTTAATTTTAGGTGCTTTTGCCATTTTATTATTATTATTTTTTACCTATTTAGGTTTCATTTATTTTTTATTTTATTTAAGTTTCAAATAATTTTAGTTTTCATTTATTTCCAGTTAGTAACTTAAACTTACTTCAGTTAGGTGTGTATTTTATGTTTTTCCTCGAATATTTATATTTCATTTCTATTTTAGCTTTATCACAATTACCAAAAATGTTTTTAAAAGTTTTAGTTCCAATTCAAGTTAATGATTATAACCCTGATTACAATCTCATTAACATATGACCGTCCATATTTACATTCCTATTTAACGTCCTATTTAATATTCATCAACTTTTGTTATTCTTTTCATATGTGAAAAGGTAAAAGATAAATTTATAGAACAGAATACTTAAAGATGCAATAGCAAAACCAGCCTGTTTAACTGTGAGAGCAGAAAATGATCGTGAAAAACTAAATGATGAAATGTAAACTAAACACTAACATAACAAGAGACTTCAAAGACAAAAAAAATGCTACAAAGGTGCAGAACATGAAGTCAGTTCTCAAACACAAAGCTTCATTTGATAAAACAGATAAATAAATAAATAAATGAAATCCAAAGGCAACATCTCGCTTTCACAAGACAGAAATCTAGAGAATCACAGCATCTGACCTTATTCACAGAAATACAAGAATGAGACGAGAGCAGCTAAATATCCAAACGAAGACAGACTTCAGTAAGAAACCCAACTCACCATCTGAGCAGTGTTTGTCTAGGCTGGCATTTTCTCTCTCTCTCTCTGACATATAAGAGACAGCAACACTTCCTGTTTTAGCAGGAAGGACAGGATGTTTGGAAGCAATATAAAACACAGGAAGAGCTCTTTGTCTTATTCTGGTTAACACTCAGGACAGTACAACATCATAAAACATCATGGTCAGGTGTCTTCACTGGTGTAAAGTGTGCATGCAGATCTAAATATCAAAGACATTATGTGACCATGGACCACAAAACCAGTCATAAGGGTCAATTTTTGGAAATTGAGATTTATACACCATCTGAAAGCTGAATAAATAAGCTTTCCATTGATTTTTCCATTGGAAATCTGGAATCTGAGGGTGCAAAAAATCTAAATATTGAGAAAATAACCTTTAAAGTTGTCCAAATGAAGTCCTTAGCAATGCATATTTCTAATCAAAAATTAAGTGTTGATATATTTACTGTAGGAAATTTACTAAATATCTTTATGGAATATGATCTTTACATAATATCCTAATGATTTTTGGCATAAAAGAAAAATTGATAATTTTGACCCATACAATGTATTGTTGGCTATTGCTACAAATATACCCCAGAGACAAGACTGCTTTTGTGCTCCAGGGAGTTTTGGTTTAGTGACACACTCTGCAATGCAAACTCACAATGCAAAAATCTTTATGGTGCTTAAGGTAAGACATCAGGTGAACATGGTTAACATTTTAACTAATAGATATTAATTCCCCAGTTGATTAATCACAGTACATTATGACAACTGATTTGTATTACAAGTTTCTGAAAATATTCAACTGAGCATTATCTAATTAGAAATGCACTAATTTCCAGAATAGAAATATGAACATTGGTTCAAGCCAGGTTCAAAATTCTTGAATCATCATATATATATATACACACACCGTGAAAATGTTTTTGCCCCCCCCCCTCCTGTTTTTTTTAATTTTTTGCAAATTTGTCACATTTGTCAAGATAATGCAAGTAAATACAAAATGCAGTTTTTAAACGATGATTTCATTCATTAAGGGAAAAAAAGCTGTCCAAACCTACCTGGCCCTATGTTAAAATTATTTGCCCCCTCCTGTTAAATCATCAAAGAACTGTGATTAACCACATTATTTTAGAAAGCTGAGTTAAATTTCACTACCTGATTACTGCCAGACCCGTTGAATCAAGAAATCACTTAAATAGAACCTGTCTGACAAAGTGAAGCATGCTTAAAGAGCAACACATCATGCCACGATCTAAAGAAATTCAAGAACAGAACTGATGTATCAGTCTGGAAAGGGTTATAAAGCCATTTCTAAGGCTTTGGGACTCCAGCAAACCACGGTCAGAGCCATTATCCACAAATGCAGAAAACTTGGAACAGTGGTGCACCTTCCCAGGAGCGGCCGGCCTACCAAAATTACTCCAAGTGCGCAACGACGACTCATCCAGGAGGTCATAAAAGAACCCAGAACAACATCTACAGAACTGCAGGCCTCACTTGCCTCAATTAAGGTCAGTGTTCATGATTCAACAATAAGAAAGAGACTGAGCAAAAACAGCATCCATGGGAGAGTTCCAAGGCAAAAGCCATTGCTGACCAAAAAGAACACAAAGGCTCGTCTCACATTTGCCAAAAAATATCTTGATTATCCCCAAGACTTTTGGGCAAATATTCTGTGGAGGTCAGTTAAGGTCAGACTGTGGAGGTCAGACTGATGAGACAAAAGTTGAACTTTTTGGAAGGTGTGTGTCCCGTTACATCTGGCGTAAAACCAACACAGCATTTCATAAAAGAACATCATACCAGCAGTCAAACATGGTGGTGGTAGTGTGATGCTCTGGGGCTGCTTTGCTTCAGAACCTGGATGACTTGCCATAATTGATGGAACCATGAATTCCGCTCTCTATCAGAAAATCCCGAAGGAGAATGTCTGGCCATCAGTTTGTGACCTCAAGCTCAAGCGCACTTGGGTTCTGCAGCAGGACAATGATCCCAAACACACCAGCATGTTTACCTCTGACTGGCTCAAGAAAAACAAAATTAAGGTTTTGGAGAGGCCTAGTCAAAGGCTGGACTTAAATCCGATTGAAATGCTGTGGCATGACCTTAAACAATCCATTTATGCTCGAAAACCCTCCAATGTGGCTGAATTAAAACACATGCATAGAAGAGTGGGCCAAAATTCATCCACGGTGATGTGAAAGACTCATTGCCAGTTATCGCTGCAAAGGGTGGCACAACCAGTTATTAAATTTAGGCCAGACAGGTTTGGACAGCTTTTTTGCCTTAATAAATGAAATCATTATTTCAAAACTGCATTTTGTATTTACTCTGGTTATCTTTGTTAATATTAAAATTTGTTTGATGATCTGAATCATTCAAGTGTGACAAATATGCAAAAAAACAAAACAAAAAAAACAGGTAGGGGGCAAAACGTTTTCACACTACTATATATATATTATTTTTTAGTGCTGTCAATCGATAAAAATTTTTTTTAATTAATCGCACATTTTTCTGAAATTAATCAGGATTAATCATATACGAAACATTAAAGTTTTTTAAATATACTTTTATACTGCAATAATTTCACATTCAATTTTCAAATTAATGTACAAACAACATAAAGTAATATTTGTTTAATGACATCTTTTTTTTTATGACTGAAGCTATCAAGTATCAAGCTACCAATTTGAACATTTATTAGATTTAAAAAAAAATTACTTCTAATTTAAGTGAACTTAAAGCAATCTTCACATAAACCCATTATAATAAATGTCATATTTACCTGTGCCCTTCAGCAGAAATATGCAGAAATTGAAATTTAAGTTATCAAACACTAAATTCTAAATTAAATATAGATGAATCCTCAACGCTATAAAAGTACTTTTTTCCTCTTTTTTTTTTTCTTTGTCCTTTGATTAACAGACATCACAGCAGCTGGTTATTAGGTTATTTTGGCTGTTATTCCTTTAAGAGCTGTCGCTTCAGAACATGACACGGATCTGAGACGCATCATATTTTCTCTCAACTCTTTTTACCTTTTCTGACCCACTTCAGGTCTTAAAGTCTCTACTAATGAACTGACGAGTTGAATCGGGTGTGTTAGATGAGGGAGACTGTGCTGGGCTGCTCCAGGACAGTTTTGAAAACCATTTCAGAAACATGTTCTTAAATGTGACTCATATAAAATATATTACATGCATGCACAGTTTTAAGGCAGCTTTAATGGCTTTTTTGATAACTTCATGACTTAACTGACCATGACATTGCATGCACATAGTTTATTTTGCGCTTTGATATGAAAGGAGCCTTTGTGCGTGCGCTCCGAGCGCAGTACCGTTTCTGCCCTCGTTAAGTGGAGTGCACGTCTGAAACGTCTCCCGTTTAATGTGGTCATAAAGACATTCTGAGACTGAATAAATGCACTTCTTGTCAAGAGAAAGTGACAGAAGCAGCAGTTGTGAGTGGGGTGGCCAACCCTAGCCCCGCCCCTGCGTTAATTACATTAAATATGTTTAACGCGTTAAACTGAAAAAAGTCATCACCTGCGTTAACTCGCTAATTTTGACACCACTAATATATATATATATATATATATATATATATATATATATATATATATATATATATGATAAACGCAATCTACAGATGCAAATAGATAAAGTAATAAAATAAACACTTAAATGTGTATTTTGGATGTTTTCTTTTCACTAGTTTGTACAAAAAGCAAAACTGACCCAAATCTCAAAACTGAACAGTGCATAACAATTGTTTTGTTAGCACATTCAATTTACAGTAAGCAAACTTTCTTCTTTTTTGTTTTTAAGTTGGGGTGAAATGTAACTTTTTCTTATGAGATTTATCAAGCCAGTCTCTTGTTATTCTGCACTAATCCCAATGCATGTCACATAAACTCAAACAATCAAATGCAAAAACAACAACATTTAGTTGCAATTGTTAAATGCACCAAACATCATTCACTCTGTATTTTTGCTCTCACAAGCATCTTCTAAAATGACATGAGCTAGTACTTCAGCCGAGCGCATTTATGTACCATCCAGAGGGCTAAAAGAGTGTTTTGGGGGTTTTGTACTGTAGAATTACTGCCAGGTCAAAGGGGACAAACAAAGCCACATCCCTCTGAGGTTAAAACACACACAGCAGCTTTATACACTATTGGGACGCACACACTCCTGCTTTTAAAGTGGATAAAGAGGACTGTGCTCTCGTGTGTGTGTGTTTCGCCGCAGGTCTCTGGAGTGTGTCCCAGCTGTAGGGATTGAGGGAGCACCATTATGACAGATGTGAACCGAAAGTAGATTCAGCCGAAGACTGAGACTTGCATGAACTCAACAAAAACACCCTCCTTTATAAACCTCTCTGTATTAGAGCTGGTTGGGCCATATGAAGTATGTAGAAATGTGTCGACCATTTGTGAATCTGATACTCAGTTTACATATTTCCATCCAGATTTCAATGGGCTGCTTTACATTAGTAATATGTGAAAGAATAAACTCACATTATCTGTTATGATGTTAGTTTTACGGTTGGAAAATTAGCATTTATTTATTATGAATACTCTGGTCTTTTGGTCATGATGATCCCAATAAAAATAGAAAATAACATTCAAGATGAAGCACCTTTCATTTGTAAAGTATTTCCTTCACCTATCCAAAAATAGGCATTAGCACATGGTTATGTAATACATAAACCATTTTTTCACTGAATTTCTAGCTCAAATCGATATTGTAATATTGTATGAGCCATTACCATGATATGAAATTACCCATATTGTGATATAAGATATAGGCCAAACCATTACCTATAACTACAGTTCATAGCAATACTGCAGGTCTGAAATTTTCTGTTAATACTCTACATAATATCACTAGGGTCCAATGTGGTTTGACATTGCTGAAATATACCTATGCATACAATTCACTGCAGTTTCCAGCTGAAAAGAAGCAGCAAAACACCAACAACTTTTATTATTCCTTTTGACACAAATGATGCTTTTAGAGGCAGATTATCAATTAATAAGGACTTATTGTCCTGTACTTCCTTGCAAAATACTATGTTATGAGATTAAAACACTTTTAGCATAGTGCATGATTTGTAAACTAATACATTTTGATGTTTGCATCACATAATCAACCCCATGTGTGGCTTTTCCGCTGTAGTAAACTTGCTCAGTAGCGCACCTGGTACATCATTGTGTTTGTGATGTGAAGCGCTCTGGTCCCAAGAAACACAAGTCACAAAAAAGAGCTCAAAGACTTGTAAAAGCAAGCTATAATGGCATGGCTGCTTTACAAATGCGTTTTGTTAACACTATCGGTTAGTTTTCTATGTTATTTTCAAACTCGATAGAGCATAAACTTTTAGCGCCATTCACTGAACATTTAATTTCTGAACTGCCATGATATGTACAACAACCTGATAAAACATTGCTAGATTCATATTCATCTGTTTTGGATAAAACTGAACAAGCATTTAGTGCCTTTGACTGAACATTTCACTTTGAAAGTGTTGCAAAACATACAAAAAGCAACGTAATATTTTGCCATTGGCATGTATTTCCAATGAGTCTGAGTTGCATAATACAGCTATTTTTGAAGAAAAAATAATAATCATGTCCTAAAAGTCTATTTTTGTTTAATCCAGTGAATTAAATGTCTTAAAAAATGTTTGTGTCTCATCTTTATTTGGATTTTGAAGGACAAACTGAAAGATCTGATTATTCATAACAAATGAATGAAGCCTGACAATGCAAAACCAGCTTCATATTATGAAACACTTGAGCTCAAAACTAACATTATAAAACATATTTCAAACTCTGTTCAAAATTGGATGATGCACATTCAAGGAGCTGATATACACACATCTTTGACCATATATTAGTTGAATTTTATATTCATTCCCCATATTGCACTGCTGCACATGCTGATCTGTCTAATACAGACGATACAGCAAATCTACTAACACCACACTGTAAAATCACACAACCTTATTCTGTTTAAGTGATATTATATAGGCTAGTTTATGACAGTTCTGTTTATGACAAGGAAGCCATTTAAGTACATTTGTTTATGTCAGCTGAGAGAAGAAGAGACAAACATGAGAGGGGCATTTATATGATTTGCCTCTAATTGAGTGTTTGGCCTGAGAGTTTATTGACTGGTTTATTTGCTTGTGTGTGTGTGTGTGTGTGTGTGTGTGTGTGTGTGTGTGTGTTGGCAGGGCATGATTTAATAAGGCTTAGCATGCTGTATTTGTGACATCCACGTCCTCTAAATGACTGGCGCAGTGTTGACACATAAACATCGGAGCAGTGGAAGCTTTAGTCAAATGAATTCACTCCCTCCAGCTCGACAGACGTCAAACACACGAGAGTTTGGACGACAGCACTGATCTCACTGCAGGTTAAAGCAATAATTCACCCAAAATTTACTCACCCCTGGGCCATCCAAGATGTAGATTAGTTTTTTTCTTCATCAGAACGGATTTGGATAAATAGCATTCCATCACTCGCTCACCAACGGATCTTCTGCAGTGAATGGGTGCCGTCAGAATAAGAGTCCAAACGGCTGATAAAAACACCACTCCAGTCCATTAGTTAACATCTTGTGAAGCCAAAAGCTTTATGTTTGTAAGAAAGGTGTTTTAACTTTAAACCATCACTTCTGGCTAAAATGTGAGTCCATAATCCATAATAAATCTTCCTCCAGTAAAAAAAAAAAACCCTCAATTTCCTGTTGACCTTAAATATCGAAGCATCCATTGGCGAGCAAGTGATGGAATGCCACATCATCTTGGATGGCCTGAGGATGAGCACATTTTCAGCATAATGTCATGTTTGGGTGAACTTTGGGTGAACATTTTCAGGTTAAGTTTAATTTGACTTTAATATGATAACCATGTCATGCACACTTTATTTCTCGCAGGTATCAGAAGTCAACAAAGTCATGTTTTCAGATGGCTACAATGTGTTCAAAAAGTTTAGAAAACTAGATAACCACTAGCTCTATATTCTGCTTGTTTTCAGGGTTATATAAATTTTGTATTTATTACTTTCTGACAGATTTGCATCACACATTCTAAACACGTTTTGCAATCAGTCAAGCTTTCGGCTATAACAGAGGCCTTGCATCGATGGCAGAAAAGGGTGAACTCATATACATATTTATCGAACTGAAAAAGCAAGCAAACAACCAAAACAGCAAATAGCAATTTAAGCTTGTAAAAGAGCTAAACATCTGTGTAGGACAGCAGCGTACAATCATCTCTCACGCAATACATCCCCTGTTCAACCTCGAGCACAACATGCATATTTATCAATGAGACGTTTACCAGCTAAAGGTCTGTTTGGAGGGCAACAGCAACAGCAAAAACACTTCAAGGCTTCTATGCTAATGACCATAATGGAAAGAGTGTATTAGCATCTCTAAAACCATATTCCCGTGATTATAAATAAACTTCATTAGAACATCCTTGTTGCTGGTACTCTTAGGTCAAACACTCTGAACTGTAAAACTAGAAATATATAAGAAAATATCAGAAAAATGCATGTAAAGAGACTATTGAAAAACAAGACATAAGAAGCTGATGTTATCTGTAAACAAACTGTAATATTCAGAAATTGATGTATTGATGTTAAACTGAGTCATTCTGAAATCTTTTGATTTTCTATGCTCTCGATCAGCACAACAGTGTTGTGCACAACAAAGGACTTTATGTTTCAGAACAACCGACCAGCAGAAACAAGCTCTCTGCAAACAGGAATACACCTCTTATGCTTGCAGAATAGGTTTCCACAATCTGAAATATCTGTAATTGATCATACTGCTTCACGGTTACAGGACGCTTCGAGATCTGAATGTGACCGTCGTGTTCAGGCTGCTGTTTGCGCTCGCAGTGGAAATGGCCTCAAATTAATGTTTTAATTGAAGTTGTCCAGGCTAATTAGCACATAAATTGAATTTGCTTCAGGAGCCATGAAAACACTGAGAGAGACAGAGGTGCCGACAGGCCAAGGGATAATAAAAGCAGACATTTTACATACAAATGCTATAGAATAATGAGGGAAAACTCATCTTGGCGTTACACAGCAATCAGAGTTTTCTTAGTAAGTCAAGCGTACGTGTTCCTTTGACATATTAAAGATGCTGTAAGCAATGTTCTTATGGAATAACACGCATAAATGTCTCTACATGTCGTGAGGAATCACATCTGTGGCAGAATCTGACCACAGGATGTTTAGCCAATCAGAAGACGTCAGCTGTCAGTCATTTAGATGTGTGTGTGGAGGGTGGGGCTTGGAAATAGGGCTTTATTTAGTGGCAAAGAGAAATGAATAATGTCTCTTATAGCACCTTTAATATTAAACGACATGCAATCTACACTGACTCCACTTTCAGAAATGTTTCTGCTTCATTATGTACAATTCATCAGCGCATGTTGCAAAGGAAACAAATTGCTTTCAGCAAAATCTAATAACGCTCTCCAACTCTGAAAGATAACCCTGTACTTCATAAAATAAATAACTTTATAAAATAATATCAGTTAATCACACCACAATCAAGTATATATTAAAAAAAAATATTAAAATTCTTTATTGGTATTGTATTTTATTTATTTATTTATACCTCTGTTGAAAAGTTTGGGGTTGAAAAGTTTTTTAATTATTTTTTTATTTGATTTGAATAGATTGTTTTGATATTTTTAAAAGAAGTCTAATGCTCACCAAGGCTTGATCAAAAATACAGTAAAAACAATGGAATATTTTTTTTTAAATTAAACTGTTTTCCATTTCAATAAAATGTCATTTATATTTGTGGAAACCATGATGCATTTTTTTTTGGATTCTTTGATTAATATAAAGTTAAAAAGTTCTGAATTTATTGAAATGGACATTATAAATGTCTATACTGCTAATTTTGATCAGTTTATCATATCCTTGCTAAATAAAAGTATAATTAAAACTTTTGAATGGCAGTGTATTTGGTAAGCAGTCGGTAACGTGTCACATTACAGATGTTAAATGTGTTAGAGATGCTGTTCCATGTCATCTTAAGCTTAAACGCAGGTGCTTTATCTCTTCCAGGACATTAGTCTCTCAGTGATAGAGCGCAGCTGATGTGACGTCTTATCTCTCCTCAACAGCTGGACTCAGACTGGAGGCTGATGTTTTATCACAGGAAGAGTCCAGGGCCTCCAAGATTTCAGATATCTGCTTTGTTCAGTTAAGCTTGAATTCAATTAGGAGACCATGAAAGGAGAATGTAAAGCAAACCTAGAATACAATGTGAGAAGTGTAAATAAATAAGAGAATATATCAGAGAAATCATATGCTGAAAGAAATGAATGTAGAACATTTGTCATAACGTTCAGTCCACATGTACTGTATGTAGGTAGGAAATGGTCCAAAGCGTCCTACTTGCTGTCCATGAACACTTAAGTGTTTTTCCTCCTCGCTCCGTCATGTACCCTGCCTGCGGGTTTCTCTGACGCTGCCGTCTCTCTGCGTGACACGAGGATGTTATTTGACATCCCGACTGTCAGGCAGAAACTGAGTTTTACTTGAATGTGGCCCAGCGAATAATTGCTGGTTTATACAGGAATAAATGCACAATTATGTAAACACGCTCTGTAATAAATCTGTCATATTAAGCATTTGAGGCTTCCTTGAAGACTTTTAGACTATATGAGTGAGAGAGCGAGCGAGCGAGCGGGAATAAAGGGCTGGGCTTTTAAAGCTTTGGCTGGATTTGTCTCCAATAAGCCTGCAGCAGATTAAAGCATGTTCATGTAATGCTGCTTGCACACACTGGACACACTGTTGTGTGTTTGAATGACTACAAAGACATGCTGCAGATTTACTGAGAGGCTTCAGGCTACTGATATTTAGCAGGAATATCATATAATCGGCACTGAAGTGCACGTGTCACTATTATATATTATAATACATCAAAATGACTATTTAAAAGACTGAGGTTAGATTTTAATATGTTTTTGAACATATTAAGTCTCTTCTGCTCACCAAGGCTGCATTTATTTGATCAAAAATACAGTACAAACAGTAAAATTGTGAAATATTGTTATAATTTAAAATAGCTGTTTTCTGTATGTGGATATATTGTAAAATGTAATTTTTTCCTGTGATCATTACTCCAGTCTTCAGTGTCACATGATCCTTCAGAAATCATTCTAATAGGCTGATTTGCAGAAAGATTGCTGAAAACAGTTGTGCCGCCCAATATTTTTGTGGAAAATAGCAGAAAGTTCGAAAGAACAGCACTTATTTAATGTGTCACTTGTTTAATGTGTCCAGGCTGATTAAAAGTTTTAATTTTAATATTAAAGTATTTTAAAAATTTACTGAACTGAATGGCATTTTTATATTTTAATATAAATCACTAAATTAGTTAAAAAAAAGTAATAAAATAGTAAAATATTATAAAATAAATTACAATTAAAAAATATTTAAAAAATAAAAGTAATTTAGTGATATGCTGATTAACCAAATTAATCACAATTAAATGCATATCAATATTTGATGAGAAAAGTTCCTAAATTACAGTTCATAGAAAAAAAATAAATAAATAAAAAAATCAAAGAAATTACAATATTGAGGCACATGTAATCACTTCATATTCATCGAGAATCAGTCTATCACTGAACTAGAAAGTCAGTATCTAAAGCTTTAATTGCTAAGCAGGAGAATCCCTCATTCTTACTGCGGTTGTTTTCCAGTTAAAAGCCATTATACCTTTTTCTAAGAAACATTACAACCTATGACTTGAAGATTTAAGAATGCAAAAATAAAAAAATATGTTTTTTTTTGTATGTCTGAGCTGTTTAAATGACTGGCTGACCATTAGATCACACATTGTTTTCCTGACCTTTACCCGTAAAGGTCAACGTTTCATTAGCTTGTTCGTTTAAGACTTTGAAGGCCGAGTCGATCAATACGCCTCTAAGTGAAGGACAGACGCTCGGTCTAAAATACTCACACCTGTCAATACCAACCGCACCTTCTGTCCATCCTCAAATTATTTAGCCAAGACAGATTGTTCTGAACTAAACTTTTTAGAGACATTTTTCTGAGAAGGTTGCCACATTAGATCGATACAAAAAATACAAGATCGATGAGAAATCGAGTCCTGCTGAGCACGGTTTGTCTCGGTGAGACGGAATCTCATATTAGCGCAGGAACACAAAGATCTCTTGCACCAAATCACACGCTAGTTGTGCTCCACTGAATTCAATTTCTTTCACACGCCGCCTCACTCGCTCCGTCTTAAATCCAGTCCCGCTGGGAAATGAACTTGTGCAAGGACAAACATAACACCCCCTGACCTCAGAGTCTCTATTCGGCTTCAACCAGCCTCCACACTGATTTAGTTTCCTGACCTTAGTTGCAGATTTCTTTCTCCAACCCCAAGACCTTGAGAGAAAGAAGACACTGAGGTCAGGATTACTGCATCTGTGACATGAGATGGATGTTCTACCTGTTTTTTTAGTAGGTGTAATGTTTACTCAAATAAGGTCAACATTATGAAAAAACATGAAAATGTCTGAGATGAATAAAAGAATTTCCCCCCTTTTTTATTTAAAAGCAATGCATTGCAAATAAAGAAATATATAACACCAAAAAGATCCTCTTAAATAATCTCTTTATGATTTTCAAACATATTTAATTTATGTAAAAGTAATGCAATATAAATAAATAAAGCAGAGAAAATGTCCTCTTAAATAATCCTGTGCAATTTTCAAACATATTTTTCAAGGTCCTTATTATGTCCATCATAAATAAGACGTATTTAAAGGTGCCATAGAATGGAAAACTGTATTTACCTTGGCATAGCTGAATAATAAGAGTTTTGAACATGGAAATGACATACTGTGAGCCTCAAACACCATTGATTCCTCCTTCTTATGTAAATCTCGGGAATAAAAAAAAAGACCACTGAAAAATAGGTGAATCAGAACATAACACTGACTGTGACGTAACAGTCGGGATCACAAATAGTTACGCCCCCAGCATTTGCATATACCCATGGCCGCGGGAACTAGGGGTGCTGAGGGTGCTGCAGCTTGATTTTTGATTTTTGTGATTGATTTTTGTGATTGTTTTGTGATTATATTAAACTGACCAGAAATATGCGGCTGTATTTTTCTTGCGCGCCTTATGCTGCGCGTCCCGCGTTCCTACATGTGCCTTTCACTGACAGGATTTCATGTGAAATTTTCACGCGATTAATTTTAGATTCCAACTTGTAAAAACTATTTACGTCTTTTTTCTTTTTATGAGGCTTTCTCGCTTCTCAAGACAATCACATAAGCACAGCTCTTTAATTGCGCTCTAGTCTCTGGTCAAACGCGCTCAAACCACTGTAGCCTAATCTTAACCATGCAAATCATAACGTTTTAGGCAAGTAGCCTACCATATTATGTCATAAAATATTTTAATAAGACTGAATTTGTATTTCACCTGATAACGTTTAATAAAAAGACATTTTAAGTTTAATTATAAGCCGCATGTCCAAAAAAAAATCTCCAGTTAGGCTATAATACCTAATAATATAATAAGTGAAGCTGTCTGCAGTGTATGATTAATTAATCTCTTATTTACATCGCATTTACATCTGCAAGTGCACTGACCAACTTTGGCATATCAACGATGTCAATATTTAGTAAAATCCCCTCAGATAATAGAAATATTTAAGAAATTGTTAAAGAAATTATATAACTAAAATCACAAAAGCACAAATCTATATTGGTTCGCATATAACTCTTCATTCATTTGTATGTTAATCTATAAAAGTTTGGGCTGTTTAATATTAGGATTTTGTTTAAAATCCCTCACCGTGGCCCCACCCTGCAACATCAAGCCCCGCCCCCAGCACCCCCCCAGACAAAATATGCTATGCATATACCCGCCCATGTTCTAGGCCAGACGAACCTGCACAGCCGAATCATCAGAAGTTCTGCAGGTATTGTAAAGAAACAAGCGAAGACAACAGCGAAAATGGCAGATCATGGAAATAAATGTTATGTTCCAGGCTGTGCAGGGGATGTGAAGTGCAGGGATGGGTTGGTGTCTGTATTCAGAAAGGCACGGAAAGCAAATAATGCGTTCTAATAAAATAATGCAAGCCACTAAAGGGACATGGCTAGCTCCTTGCTAGCGGTAGCCTGTTACATTACAATACATAAGATTTCACTTAAAAGGAGAGATGACTGAGGATGATGGCGAATGATTTGCAGATCCTGAGCACCACAGACAAGCATCTGATCTTGTAAAATGTGTGGTAAGTACTGCTGTTCCATAGTATAAACAGAGTTTGTGCGATCGCGAATTTCGAAAGCGAAAGTGAAAGTAAAAAGCGATCGTGCATTTGAAAGCAGTTTCATTGCCCCGCATATTAATAGCGGCTCCCTGATGCCCACATTTTATATAAAGTATAATTACCCGGCGATATAACTGTGAGAGAAAGTATTGGAATATATATTTCCTCCCTGTGTTTCCTTCCTGTGAGATACTGAAATGAGCTGTGAAACAGCCAATCAGAACAGAGCTCATTATTATTCATGACCCTTCCAAATTAGGTAATAACAGACCATTTCATTCTATGGAGAAATCTTAGGGTTGTAAATGCACATGTAAAACCGTTTCTGGATCATTTTTGCTCTTACCTAAGCCACATACCTTCTATGTAGATATCAGAGAACAATTTAAAATATTGTATCAATGCATTCTGTGGCACCTTTTAGTCATTGTCTGTATGGATTGCATTTCAATGTATTTCAATAAATAGGTCCAGAAGAAACAATGGAGCTGAAGAAAGATTTACAATGACCAGTAAGTTGAAAGCATTTTAAGCTGAAAACATTTGCTTCATATTTTTGCAAAAAGTGTGATAAATAGACAAATAGAAAGGTTTTTTTTTAATGTAAAAGATGTATTGTTGCTTAATGCATCATTGCTGTATAAAAGTATATTAACTTTAAAATTTAAGCACTTAAAAAACATCCTGACCCCAAACTTTTGAACAGTAATTTTAATATTTTAATATTACATAACTTAATTAGCTACAGCCAAAATAAATTAAATATTAAAAATAAAATAAAACAGATATTTTAAAAAAGATTTTATTCAAACAAATGCAATGCAGAAAAAAATAGGGTTCAATGTGTTCATCGTGTATTCAAGTCATTGTCTATAGCGGGTTGCGTTTTAATGTATTTTTTAATAAATAAACAGATCTAGTCAAAAAATGTCACATTGTTGACCCAGATACAACCAATCTTGCATTAAATTGCTCCCTATAACAAATATATTTGAGCAAAAATCCCTTTTGGACTTTGGACGATATTTAAACTGCATGATTCAATTTCAGAAGCCTGCTTCCCCAATCAGCTTATATCTCCACACATTTATTACTCAACTGAGTCAATTCATGGATCATGTGGTTGTTTAATTGACCAAAACATGAATCATCATTTGACAGGCATTTGATCAGAAACGCAGCTGAGATGAAACAATTTAATTAGGACGCCAGACTTCAGATTGCTATCGTCTAACTTCTGACAAATGAAAGAGTGTGCAAATATCAACCTGTTTAAAGACTGACGGCAAAAGCAGACAGACACTACATTAGGCTGGAGAATGTTCCTGTGCTTTATGCTTAGGTCGATAGAGCACATTATTAATGCATTTACATAATTAAAACAGATCAAAACAATAATGATCACTATAAGATGTTTTGAAATGAGTCTGTAATTGCATGTCAGATCTTTCAAATAAACCAACTGAAGGGTTAAGAAAACAGTCTGTGCTTTGATGAGCATTACACATAAATGACTACATGCAGTAATTAGTGAGGTTCTGCCAAGAAATCATAAAGAAACGAGCAATAATACTGCAAAACATCCCAACAGACCATTAAACAACACATGATATCTACGGTCTATTAACCCAAGAGTGAGAAATACAACATGGCAAAGGAACAGAAAGACTGAAAACACTTGTGGAGAGACTCTAAACACCACAAAACCATACGAGTTCGATCAGTGTCTGAGTGCTAATGATGTGTGAGAACATCTATAATGCACTTCAATCAGACACAATCCTATTTACAGGTTAATATAATTAGGCTTTCTGGATGCATAATCAATGCACAAAGCCTCCATGGACAAATTAACATGCCAATATACTGTACACATTTACGATTATAGAAATTATCATCACAGTCACTGACTACAACCGTAGTCATATTCCCTGCAAGCCTGATATTGCATGTTTTTTCATTCCATTTTAATATTTCATTATGAATTTTCTAATATGAAACTCCTACACTGCTATATTTTTAATAAAAGAGGTTCCTACCGAGCAGCAAGAAATGGCCTCATTATACTGTCACAAACAGTTACATATCAATATCTTTTTCTTCCCAAAATAAAATTATTTTGCTTTGATTTTGTGCAAAAATTATTTTGCTTCTTTCCAGACAGGTGCACCAACCCAGATAGTCATGCAATTAGTTGCATTCATTATTTTAATTTATGCTTTTGTTACATTTAACACTATGGCAGATTCTCTATAACCCGGTCCTGCATCTTGAACAAAAAAAAAAAAATATATAGGACATAATGGTGTCATAAATGTGAAAATGTGAGAATTGAACAAATAATCTGGCTCAGAGGAAGACGTGTATTTGTGGCAGTTTTTTTATTGGCGAATACAAGACTTCTATGAAAAACATTATATTTTGTGAGAAAGTCTGACATACACTATTTTTGTAACCAGCACCTCAAATTAGCAAGAAATAAGTATTGGATTTCAATCAACAGATATGATGCAGGGCAGCCCAACAAACACATCTAAAAACACAAAAGCTCCCGTGCCATAGCTCACACGGCGGTGTGTGTTTGTCTCCGAGGCTGATGGTCAGCGTTCTCGTGAAGCCGCTGCAGTGGAAAAGCGTTCAGCCGGGGGAATTCTGCGCTCGGCTTTGTCGTGCCATAGCTCTACTTTTTGCTCCACTTTCTGCTCTAGTTTTGTGATCTCATTCAGGTCTCGTTTGTCCTGTTTGAGCTTCTTTTAGCACGCTGATGTGTCCTCAGGTACATGTCCGACGTCATAAGATCTTTCATTTATTACCACTCTCAACACACCATTTGAGTTCACTGGAAAGAGTTTCGTTTACTAAAGCCTTTCTAATCACTATTGAAGCTTATTTCAGCCACAGAGTAAAAATATAAAATGTTTATATCTCACAATTCAGTTTTTTTTTTTTTAAATGGTGAGTTTACATCTCACTATTGCAAATAAAAAATTAATAAATGCGAATTTTCATCTTCTAATTCTGCTTTTTGTTTCAGAATTCTGAGTTTACATCTTGCAATTCTTCCTTTTTCCTCAAAATTCACTATTGCAAGTTAAACATTTGTATTTGTGAGTTTTCTTCTCACAATTCTACCTTTTTTCGGAATTCTGTTTAAATCTTGTTTACATCTTGCAATTTTGCTTTTTTTCTCTCGGAGTTCTGAGTTTATATCTCACAGTTCATTTACTTATTTATTTTTAGAATTCAGAGTTTCCATTTTTCAATTCTTCATTTTTTTCTCAGAATTCATAGTTTACATCTCACAAACCGGATTTTTTCCCCGTTAAGTTTTAGACCAGACCATACTGTATCTAGAACTTGGAGAAACAAAGTCAAAATGTAAACTTGATGTAAACTTGCAATTGCAAGATATAAACTCGCATTTCTGAGAAAAAAAAAGGTATGGACTGTAAGGTATAGCAATCACAATTGAAAAAAAAAAAAGAAAAGAAAAAGTTGCAGTTACCTTTTTAAAATATTTATTCCATGCCGAAATACATAAGCTTCTACTATTCACTTTTTTGTGCAATGAATTCTAAGTAAATAAAGAAAAATTACTTGTATAACCAATTTTGGCAGTAATACAACAACAGCAACACGTGACCTCTATATTTTAAAACTCACCCGTTATCAGTTGAACTCATTGGTTCGAAAAGATAATTATGTTGTTGCATGCTCACAGAAGCAAACTCAAGTCATGAAACTAACAAAACAGCAGCATGCGGGCAGTTCCCGAACTGAATAATCTGCAGTATGAACCTGACTTCATGCTGAAAAGTCAAATGTCTGGCTACGAGAGACAAAGAGAGTCTGGGCATGTAATTAATGCTCTGAAAGTCACACCGGATGAAAAGTGTGTGCTAAATGGCAGGTAACTGCACTCACACGGTCATTTAGCAAACTAAGGTCATTTCAGTAAGAGACGCCACGTGTTCATACTCCTCTGCCAGCGGATGACAGGAGACATATAAACGTGTCAGTGCAGCAGCAAGCTTTTCCATCTCTGCAAACGCTCTGCTGATATCAGGGAAGCAGGTGGTGCAAACACACACACACACACACATACACGCACACACACACACGCACGCATGCACGCACACACACACACACACACACACACACACACACACACACACACACACACACTTCAGACAGTCAGTCAATGTCAGTCATGAAAACAGCTTGAGCTTCTGTTCATGCTGCCAGCTTCACTTTTTATGTGCGTCTGCTCCGTTTTTTTTTTTACTTTTATATTATTACATAACTTTATTTCTTTAATTCTAGCTATTTTTAAGACTGTATGTGTGTAAATGTCATTGTGTGCAGTTGAAATGAAATACATGTGGGAGTTGACATGTCTTGCGGTGTCACATGTTATAGTCCATCTAAAGCATTGTTTCTTTAATTCTCGGATAATTATTCTGCAGCTTTTATGAGTCCATGTTAATGGAGAGAAGACATAGAACATTTGTGCTCTCGAAAAGTCATTTGTCACACCGCAGGACCATTTAAAATGAGGCAAAAATGTTTAAAAATGGTGAAGAATTTAAAAGAAACAGTGGCCAGTTACAGAACCAAACATCACTTTACCTTTACATTCATATACATTTTAATGAGAAGTTTTGGATGGTAATTTAATAAAATGGGCACATCGTGCATCATCTACTCATGCATGAGAATATATAATGCTTTAAAATGTAAAGTTTTTGAAACTAGCACTACTGTTAAGACAACCTATACTGTTTTGTTTTTATGAGAACTAATAAATAAGTAAATACAGTACTGTAAGTCAATTCTGTCATCATGTACTTACATTTACATTTAGTCATTTAGCAGACGCTTTTATCCAAAGTGACAATGGAAGCAATCAAAATCATCAAAAGAGCAATGATATGCAAGTGCTATAACAAGTCTCAGTATAATATAATATAATATAATAAATATAATATAATAAATAAAAAGAAAACAGATAGAATAGAAAAAGATTAGAAAACTAGTGTTAGTTTTTTTTTTTTTTTAAGAAAACAAGCAGTAAATGTATAGAGTGCAAGTCTAAAAGGGACCAGTTTCTTTTTTTAAGAACAGAATTAGAATAGAGAGAGCTAGAGTTAGAGGGTCACATAAAGATGGAAGAGATGTGATTTTAGTCTATTCTTGAAGAAGGACTCAGCTGCTGGGATTGAGTTGGGCAGGTCATTCCACCAGGAGGAAACAGTTAATGTAAAAGTCAGTGAAAGTGATTTCATGCCTCTTTGGGATGCACAATAAAGCGACGTTCATTTGCAGACCATAAGCTTCTAGAGGCACATAAGTCTGAAGTAATGAATTGCCGTAAAGGGGTGCAGAGCCAGTGCTGGTTTTGTAGGCAAACATTAATGCCTTGAATTTTATGTGAGCAGCATAAAATGTACTTATGCTCGTGTCATTCAAAACTTGTACATAATTTTTTCCCTTGAAACACAAGATGATGCAGAATGTTTAAGCTTCTAATGCAGTGAATGTGGATTCTGATTTAATCGGACAACAACATATCATAAATATGTCCATATATGACTCATATGTTATATTCAATGAAGTCATACGAGAGCTTTGGAATTCGTCCCATCTGTTATTTAAAATTGCTGCATCATGATTGGTCATGTGACATTAAATAATCATTTTTCAGTCACTAGTCATTTTATTTATTTTTTTGTTTTTGTGCTGGACAGTGTAAATCACTGAAACATCTTTTTTTTTTTACTTCAGTACTGGGTCTGAATAACTAGAGAGTGAGTAAAAGAAAGCCATTTTTGGGAGAACTGCTACTTTAATATAAAGTCGAAAACATTCTTCAGTGAACTCAGATAACGTGATTTGAGTATCTTTATTCAAACTAAATAGTCAGTTTAATTGAATAACCCAAATAATCCATAATGACTCTCTCAGTAGCCTAAAACACAGAGAAACTACAATGATACATGCTGTGTATGTATATACTCTATACATTAATTCCCTACTGTAGAGCAAACCAACATGTGAACGCATGTGTCTGTCTCTCACAGGGTGACCTTGAAATGAACAGAGAAGCCGCGAGCCATCGTCATGGAGACAGGATGCTCAAGCTGAGAGAGAGAGAGAGAGAGACAGAGAAAGAGAGATGGAGAGAGGGATGGAGAGAGAGAGAGGGGGGGGGGGGGGGTGGACAGTGTGACTCAGGCCAGAGATGGTGACAGAGTGAAGGGAATGAGGATGAAACCATGTGAAAGAGAGAGATACTATGAATCTCACCAAACCTGTCCAGAACATATGCCAGGCATACTCCACCCCAAAATCACAAGACAGAAAAGGGGGATTACCTTTTGAATAAAGAAAATGAAGCCTATTTTCAAAATAATTTTTAAAACTACATTTTTGAGAATAGTTTCATATCAATTAAACACATTATTATGTAAAATACTCAGTACTGTCAAGCAAAAAAATCCCATTCTCATTAAAGTAATGCAAAACAAGAGATATTATGTTATTATTATATATAAAAGTTTGGGTCGGTAAGATTTTATAATGTTTCTGAAATAAGTCTCTTCAGCTCACCCAAGCACCATTTATTTGATCCAATATGTGACCCTGGACCACAAAACCAGTCATAAGGTTCAATTATTTATTGACAGCTGAATAAATAAGCTTTCCATTGATGTGTGGTTTGTTAGGATCGGACAATATTTGTCTGAGATACAACTACTTGAAAATCTGGAATCTGAGGGTGCAAAAAAATCTAAATATTGATAAAATCACTTTTAAAGTTGTCCAAAGGAAGTTCTTAGCAATGCATATTACTAATCAAAAATGAAGTTTTGATATGGTAGGAAATTTACAAAATATCTTCATGGAATGTGATCTTTACTTAAAGTCCTAATGATTTTTGGCATAAAAGAAAAATCTGTAATTTTGACCCATACAATGTATTGTTGGCTATTGCTACAAATATACCCCAGCGACTTAAGACTGGTTTTGTGCTCCAGGGTCACATATACAGTAAAAACAGTAAAAACTTTTTTCTTTTCTTTTTTAACAGTTTAAAATAACTGTTTTCTATGTGAATCTATAATAAAATGTAATTGATTTCTGTGATGCGCAGCTGAATTTTCAGCATCATTGCTCCAGTCTTCAGTGTCACATGATCTTCAGAAATCATTCTAATATGCTGATTTGTTGCTCAAGAAACATTTCTAATTATTCGCAATGTTAAAAACAGTTCAAATTGCTAAATATTTTTTATATATTTTTATTATTTTCTTTAATTTATTTGAAACTAAATAATATTTAAGAAAATTCACATTATAGTGTAACACTAATTTTTTGATTGTATATTATTTTGATTTTGGGGTGACCTGGGGTCCTTATGTGAACCTCTTATGACTTGGGAAGTAGTAGTAATTCAGTAATTAGCAGTAATTAGCAGGAAGCAGCAGTAATTCCAGAGACTGGGTGAGAATAAGGAATAAGAATGGGTGTATACACACACACACACACACACACACACACACACACACACACACACACACACACACACACACACACACACTCACAGGAAGTGAGGGCACTGTGATGGGTTTGGCTTCCTCTCTGTCTCTGCTCCATAATCTGTTTTAGATTACTGTAATACAGCTGTCTCCCTCTCACACTCACTCTCTCAGTCGTTTTCTCTCTCTCTCTCTCTCCTGCTCTTCTCGTCTCTGTCTGTTTTAGTGACAGAACAAAGCCGGCCTGTTATAATCTCCTCCTGCCAAGCTGCCATCACATTTAGACAAGACAAGAAACTTCTGTTCTATTTTATTCCTCAAGTAATTTGCATCAACATTTGCATTAATCCAAGCCCTCCGTTAGCTCTATCAGTCCGAGCAATCTCCCTCCAATTAAAGCACATAAAAGACATTTTATTAAAATCATTAGAACTGATTGGCTGGCATTTCTCTTTTTCTCTGTATTTCCATATTTTAATTTTCATTTAGAGGCAATAATGACGAGAAGACTATATAAGCGCTTGAGGGAAGAGGGTTGGGCTGATTGAAAAGGGTGGGGACTGTGATTCTAAGGGGCGTGGCCTGACAAGTGGGGATTGGTTAGATTCTGACAGGGGCGGAGCATGTGGGGTGAAGGGGGTGTGGCATGAGAGAAGGTTGGGCTGAGGAGGCGGAGGACAGGAAGAGGGGCGGGGCTTGACAGACAAAAGTGCAGATTTCACCCAGACCATCTGTACTTTTAGGTCCTGGTAAGTAATACAAAGATGAAAAAGAGTGATTGAGAGAGAGAGAAGAAAATACGAAAAGATGACGAGACTGAAAACTAACTGAAAGCACATTCAACTGACCAAATGAAAAGTGTTTTGGTGAAAAGCGAGAAACCCTCCTGTATTACAGCTGTGGCCCGTGTCATTCAGAAACGCTCTGCTCACACTTTCTCCAGCTCGCGAGCGCTTTCAACTCATGAGTCATGTGCTGTAGTGTGCAATTAACCCCTCAGCACAGTCTTTCATTTAACAACCGTCATAAACATCATCAAGTCAGACTGTAAATAAACAGCGGTCATGACTCCACAAATCCATCAAACGCTTCTGCAAATCTCATGTTATTAACAGCATGACTTCATGATTATTTTCATCTCTATCTGGTCTTAATGGATGTTCAACTGGTTTCAAAACAGAATAATCTTAACATTTGTAAAATAATAACCATCATATGTAGTGATTTATATTGGCGTGCCTTATCTGAAACACATTTAGATGCCGTGATAAGTCTTCTATTGAAGCATAAAGCATGACCTGAAAGTGTTGAATGTTATACTCAATAAGTACCATCCAGTTATCATTTAGGAAGTAAAAACCATTAATTAGATAGGATTGGATTTCTGATCCAATTTTGTGCACAATTGTCTCTAATGAATCAAGAAAGACATCATAAGTGCACTGAAGAAATGCAGTGCAGAACGTCTTTTAGGTTATTAAGACATAGCCTCATTCATCCCACTGGAAATGAAAGCTCAGCTCAAGCACATTGCATATAGTATTGCATGCAATAAGCAGTAGTAGGTCATGCAGGATTTTCATGCATTCAGTAAATCTACATACTGTGCACAGTATAGGCTACTGTAAAAATACTAAGAGAAACTACGGTAGTCTTCAAAACCAGAAGTAAGTTTGTTTTGCACCAAAACCCCTCATATAACCATCTGCAGCTTTCATCAGTATGTGCAGCACCTTCCATATTTTCTGATCTCTCAGCTCAGAGCACAAGGATATGGCACTAATTAACAAGCCTGGTGATTCAGACGCGACCCCAGCCGCCCCTTCAGCTCTGGGTCAGTGAAGGGACGAGATCTGGGTCATCATCAGCACGAGTGAGAGTGTGAGTGTGACTGCATGCAGCGACTGTGAAACACTATTTGTCAAGCTAAAACAACATATACAATCTACTAACAAAAACACATTGACGCTACTTAAGGGGACAATATCTACTATATCAACTATATATGATTATAGGCCTACCATTAAATTATTTGGCACAAAAAAGGGATCTTGAATAATCTCAATTAGGATGACAGCATCAAACTTAAACAGATAAATTTCAACAAAAACAAAAACAAAATACAGCCTAATTTAAATTACTCAGTCAACAACTGATATATTCCACTATAAAAAAAGAAGCCGTACAATAAAATTAGCAATTGATTTTTTGGAATCTGTTCACCCAAACGATTCTCTATAATGATGTACTTTCCAAAACATCTCAGCAGGCTCTATGATGCTCCCGCTAACCAGTCAAACCCAGAATAAATAACACCTAACAGGTAGATACATTTACAGTAACGTGAATCTAATACGTTAATCTAGACAACAAGCATTAGAAGTTACTGTTTAATCATTAAAACCACAATCAGACTCAGACACATCTGAATATGAACAAGACTTTACAGACGACCCAACTTCTAGTAAGAAAGAAAAATCACCAAACAAGCTTTTGCTCAAGTCTCCTGCTTCTCAGATTTTATTTCTGGGAAAAACAATCCAAAAATCTCACATGAGTTTCAGAAGAGATCTCAACAATGTCTAAAATCGCCTTTTAATTTCCAAGACAACAAAGTCTGCAATCAGAAGTCAGAGATATGAACTCATTTCTCATCAAATGATCTGCGCTGCTATTCACATTTTATAGCTCTATACGTTTAATGGACAACAACTACTAACTTTTTATTTCTTTGTAATTATTTGTGAAAATGACTTCTGAGTGAAATCTGTTTCAAAGTAAATCACTTTTTTAGTAGTAAAATGACTAAAATTGAACTATAGGATAATTACAGCTTTATAGAAATACATAAAATGACAAAAGTACATAACAAAATTAGTAAACCTTACACATCTAATTTCTGAAGGATTCAAATGTTCAAGATACTTAGTAGCAAGTAATTAAAATATCTCTCAGCACTCCTGTATCTGAATATCACATGCAAAGTGTGGTCGGTCACTGTACATGTCGATCAGACGGTCTTTCCTGTCTAAGCCAGCAGTTCTTGCCCAGAATAAGCTGTGATATGTTTATAGGGAGACGTACAAGGGTCTAAGAACTGTAATATCAATCAGTCCGCTCACTGCAGGTGCAGAACATCATCTGCTTGGAGAAATATGTTTATTCTAGTTGACCTGCAACAGCAGCTGTGAGTACAGTAAAGTAAAGCATAACTAAGTTGTTCTGTAAGTCTATAAAAAGATTTATGTCTGAGGAGATTTATTGAGCCTACAGGCAGGATTAAAGTGGGATTAAAAGGAAAAGCCGTTAAACCTGCCCCTTTAAGAGCCGTAGGAAGCATCCCCTTAAACGTGTCTGAGCTGCGTCAGGAGATGACGGGAGATCGGGACGCGTGCTTCTATCCACAATGACACGCTGCTGCAGTCATTAGCACAGCAACCGCTGGTTAAACTAAAAAAACTGACACTTCTCAGTGGTTTATAAACAGCATTTTTCTGTTCTCTACCTAAAAGTGATGCGTTTCACAGTCTCAGTGCGTCCTACATTTGGGCTTTTGTTTACTGTGAGAGAAAACAATCCAGTTCAGCTGGATTTACTTATTTTGCCTGTAATAAAAGCTGTAAAAATGGTTGTAACAATGTAAAATAACACAAAAACCAAGCATCTGAAATAAAATAAAGTAAAACAAAATAAAATGAAATAAGTACTAGAAAAAATTAAATATAATGCACATATCAAAATGACTTAAATTTACATGAAAACTTAAAATATAAAAGCAAAACAATACTTTAGTACTAAATAATGCAAAATTAACACTGCCTGGGTGATAAAACAGTGATATGATTAGTCACCACATGCAAATATTTTTCAGACACAATAAAGGTATTTTGAGTATAATTTAAGTAATTATTCAAACCACTTCAGCGCTGCATTTGTCAATTTGTGTGGTTCATAACTGATTTCAAAGTTAGAAGTCTAAATATGACTTCAGAGGACTTGATAACTGGGAATAACATTGCAGTGTGGCTCTAGTTTCTGTGTCCACTGCCCACCACAGAGACATTAATGAATTAACCTCCAGAATATGCTGCTCCGTCCCCAGAGAGCGAGAAGAGATTTGATAAAGTCAGGTCTATTTCTGCGGCAGGCCCCGGGGCCGTTGTGTGTTACAGTGGTCTTTTATCGTTGACTTACAAGTGACAGTTCATTCAGTGGCCATCAGGGTCCTATTGAACATCAGTCTTTCTTTCCTGCCCTTTATATTTCCCTCTTCGTCTCTCTCTCCCTTTCAGCCTGACTGTTCTTGTCCTCTTGTCTCTCTTTCAAGTGACAGCTGCGGCAACAACAATTAGGTCAAGCTCCACACTTGGGCCTATTTTAAGCTTCCTTGCTCGCAAAAGACTACAAATGGTCCAATATCTGCGTCTGCATTCAAATCAAAGCAAGTGCAAGTCTGAATCACAGCAAACATGAAGTTGGATTTAAAGACTAAAATGTTGAATTCAGTGATATTTATACATGAAACATTTACATAAGAAAATATGCTAGAGACCTCATTTCAAGTCAATTTGCTTTTAGATCACAATGAAATCAAAACCCATTTACTTTGTAAATATATGTTCCTGGTCTTATTCGGGAATTTATGCAATTCATCTGTTGGCAAGATTATTTCATGCTTTGCTCCTTTGCTCACCATGGCTGTGTTTATTTGATCAAAAACACAGTAAAAAATGTTAAATAATTTTACAATTTTAAACAACTGTTTTTTATGTGAATATACAGTGAAATGTAATTTATTCCTGTAATAAAAAGCTGTATTTTCAGCATCATTACTCCAGTCTTCAGTGTCACATGATCCTTTAAAAATCATTCTAATATACTGCTCAAGAAACATTTCCGATTATTAACAATTTAGAAAAACGTGGTGCTCCCCAATATTTTTGTGGAAACTGTGATATACTTTTTGTGATTCCTTTCATAGACTGTGATTCCTTTAATAAACAGAAAGTAAAAATTTAAATCATATAAGCCATATATAAGCCAACATATAATCATACATAATCCAACATATAAGCCTTTCCTTATAATACACATTAGTAAAAGGATCTATTTTAATATTTATTTGTCTGTATACGCTTTGGGCGGCCACGGTAAATTATAAAAGTAGCCAAAATAAACGCAACCCACAACTCTGTAATTTTTCCCGCGACTGCATTTTCAAAATAGCCCACTTGTGCCGTTACCCTGGCAACCCTGGTTCGCTGTACCTTCATCACACAATGATTGATAACCTTCCGCGCTACGATAACGGGAAAAAGTTGGGGTCAAATCTTATCAAGCGATTAATTAGCGTAAAAAAAATATTAACGCGTTAAAAAATTTTTTATTAATCGCATGCGTTAACGCATTAACGTTGACACCCCTAATATATATACATACATACACATATACACACACACACACACACACACACACATACATACATACATATATATATATATATATATATATATATATATATATATATATGTGTGTGTGTGTGTGTGTGTGTATGTGTGTATGTGTGTGTGTTCTGATGTGATTCTAGCATCTTCAACAACAGATTCACATCGATGTGAAACAGAATTCAAAACACACTTTATATCCACTGTGCCACATTTCTGAGTGAAACTGGATATCCAATGGGAAATAAACTGAACTCTGACACCAAAGTCAATGTTTTAGAGGTTGTTTTTAAGAGTTACAGCTACAGATGGAAGAAAGATCATGAAAGCAAACATTTCCTGTGAAATAATGTGAGCTGATGAATCACTCACAATAAGACCAGGAACATGAATTAAATCAATTTAGGTTTCAGATCGATTTTAAAGCCAGAAATCTCTCGACTGCACAAATCAACACTCTTCCTCCTCATCTCCTCTCTCTCTAACTCTCTCTCTCTCACACACACACACACACACACACACACACACACACACACACACACACACACACAGTGATTCAGAAAAATCCCACCCCAGATGCTCTCAGACAGTCATTAAGGGCATTACACACGAGCGTGTGGCCCTGCAGGCAAACAGAAAGATCAAACTGGTGTTTGGTGTCCTGGCCCTGTTCCTCTCTCAAACACAGTTCACTCTGATTCACTCCACATGAATGAATCCGCGCTTCACCCACTCACTCATTTACACTCATGGGATTCACTCTCGCCCTGTGTTTGTGTGTGTGCATGAGACGGGTTAAACCATTAGTGTCATTAACTGGCTGAACAGTCATCAGTGACTTACTCTACATTAAAATGCATTAAAAAAATAACTAATTATATTTCATTAATGCATTTTCCATACAAGTCGCACAAGTTGCATCAGGTCAAAACTGCATTGCAGAGAGAAAGAAAACACAGATAAATTGTATTGTTGTATAAGCCACATTCTATTATTGCATTTAGAAATACATGCAATATACTGCAAAAACTAAACATTTCCACACTTGTAAACATACATTATACATACATGTATTTTAGTTCCTATCCCTCAACAACAAATCCTTTAATCAGAATACAACAGGAACGAAAAATGTAAGTATAAACAAATATAAATGATAATGTGTTCGTTATAAAAGGCAAGCATAAACAAATTTATTTAAAGCAACACTGAAACTACAAACATGTCGGAAATGCACTGTAAAAATAAATGAACTTCTGTCACTGGGCACAAATACATATGTGTGAGGTGCTTTGGAAAATAACTTGCAACTGATGATTAAAAAAATGTACTTACATTCCAGAAAATATAGAGATAGACAAAATATGTAATAATTACATTTAATTTTAAGTATTTAATCCGACAAAGTCTGCATGCACACTTTTAGATCATTTAACAACACGAATATACATTTTACCACAGTAGAAAACACTGAGAGTTTTGTTTACATTTCTGAAGATTTACTCAACACATCATGACTCCTTAAAGACAGCTCAGCTCACAAAATTATTTTCTGTATGAAGAGGTTTTACAAATCGGCATGAGCGATGAAAGCACTCGGCAGGGCTGACAGCTCTCATAATTTGTGTTAAAACATGCTGGAAACTTCATGTGCCACATTATGATGTTGTTCCTCATTTACATTTATTAATTTAGCAGACGCTTTAAATCCAAAGTGACTAATGAATAAGGAAAACCACAAGCAATTTACCATATAAATTAGCATATTAATACATTTTTAGCCAAAAAATACACATTTTTCATTAATAATTTAAACTTTCAATCAACATTTTATGCTTAGAGTGGAGCTACAATGACCTTAATCTTTTCAAAGAAATGTTCAGTTTTGTTTGCTGGTGTCTTTAGTGTTTAACTGCACTGAACTGTCCTTGGGGTGATTGTAATAATAATAATAAAAAAAATCATTTCATTCCTGAAATTGATGGTAAATGCTGCCAAATGTAGAACCATTAAATGTTTCTGAGGACATTTCGTCACCCAATCGTGAAAAAGCCCAAGGCAAATGAGCATATTTCAGAGGGTACTCTTAATATCAAGAGTTCAAATCCAAGTTAAGCATCTCTTACTTATCTTTTCAGGGGATTTGTAATGCTGAGATACTGCAAATCTTCCATAGAAATGCTGATGTGGAATTAGAGAGGAAAACAAGAGCAGCTGTTGA
Organism: Acrossocheilus fasciatus; assembly: GCA_036784905.1. Taxonomy (NCBI): domain Eukaryota; kingdom Metazoa; phylum Chordata; class Actinopteri; order Cypriniformes; family Cyprinidae; genus Acrossocheilus; species Acrossocheilus fasciatus. Next base: position 2,502,885 of record CM071943.1, read on the forward strand.
CCCGCTCAGACTCACATGCGTGATGTTTGACCGTCAGATAATCATTACAGCAGCACACAGACATGAATACATTGACCCGCGAGCACCTGTGACGCTCAGAGAGTTCAGCTGTTCCAGACAAATGAAAATGGATTAATGTGCCAGATCGTTTCATAGACAGGTCATCCGAGGTGGACAGCAGTGTTATTCTCAGGAAACGTTTAACATGATCTCTCAGATTATACGTGACTGCATTTAACATTAAATCTGGATGGGCGATACAGCTAAAAAAAAAAAAAAAGAAATCCCAATATATACATTTCAATATTAATGCATTTATGTAATAAACTTCTCTCAGCTCAAATCAAATCACTTCTGAATCTTTCCACCAGCGCCTGGAAAGAAGCAACCAAAGCGTATTCCCTGAAAAGCGAGGTCACGTACAGCAGCGCTCACATCTGCTCCATGCTGATGTTAAACTCTATTCATGATGGCACCTGAACTTCTGAACTAACAGCACGCTTCTCCCACTGGGCTTTTCCTTAACCTTGAGAGACCGATTGAGACAGAACTTCTTTATTAAGTCCACGAAATTAGGACACAAACACACTCTGACTGTAATAAATGAACGTATACGTGAACAAGAATGCATTACTACACTCAACAGAAACACACACTGCACCGAAAGAGAGCAGAACAATCAAACTACTCATCAAACACACTATAATTCACTATTCATAGGGGGAACTTAGGATGCATAAAAATAATCCTCTTAATTTAATGCTATTTAAAATAAATAAATAAATAAATAAAATATATACTTTATAATATATATATATATATTCTGTACACACATACATACATATACACACAATTAAAATATGAGAAGACATGTTGTAGAATTTAAAATCTTAACTTTATTCTCTAAATATTTCTCAATTTTAATCTCATATTGTTAAGACTTTCTGTCATTTAATTCAGTAAAGATTTAGAATGTTCCAAAAATAAAATACTGTTCTTTTGAACTCTATTCATCAAACAATCCTGAAAAATAAAATGTATCACATTGTTTAACAAAAATGCGAAGCAGCACAATTGTTTTCAACATTGGAAAATGACACTGAAGACTGTAAAGGCTACTGAAAATTCAGCTTTGCATCACAGAAATAAATGACATTTTACAATATATTACAACATAAAACAGTTATTTTATATTTAAATTAGTATTTGTATTTTGTTATTTAGGGCCCAAGCCAGAATGGCGGAGGCCCTATTGTTTTCCTAAGGATTATTATTTTTTTATTTTTTTTTATTTTTTTTTTTTTTTTCAACCTTCCGGGGGTTTTTGGGGGCCTTAACATGCTCAAAAACTCTTGAAAATTTGCACACACATTGGAATCCGCGGCCATTAGGACGTCGCCCAGGCTGGAACCCGGGCGTGGCACAGGGGCTCTACGTCGCCCCCTACAAAACGGTCAGATATCTTGATGGCTATCTCACACATACTTAAACGTATTCATATGAAACTCGGTACACATATAGATCTCATTGAGCCGAACAACTTTCCTACTCTATGTCATAGGCTCCGCCCAACAGGAAGTCGGCTATTTAGGGCTGTTTGAAAAGCGCATGCTCTGGAATTTGATATACTCCTCTGAGGACTTCCATACGATTGCCACCAAACTCGGTGAACATGATCTCAAGACATTGGGGATGCTAAATTGCGGAGGGATTTTTGATATCTCGAACGGTTTGCCCGTGGCGAGGCGATGAATTATGGCGAAAAATGAGAGACACGAAATGTCTAATAACATCCACATGCATTGTCTGATTTTGATCAAACTTCAGGGGTTTGTTGGTTGTACGATGCCGATCGAATAGATGTGACTATTATGAGTCAAAGTTATAGTGCCACCAACTGGCAGCAGGAAATGTGTCAATTTCATTTTCAGCATCTTATTTTTACCCGATTTGCTTCAAACTTCATCAGAATAATGAGAAAACACGGCCGATGTGAAACTGTGAAGGGAATATTGATATCTAAAATATTGTTGCCGTGGTAATTTGTCAAAGTTGAATATTCTTTTCAGATTATTTTGAGGCAGATAACATGCTTAGAATTCCATGAAACTCAATACACATATCTGTATTAATAATAGTTAGACACCAGAAAAAGCTCATAAATGGGTGTGGAAGAGGCACTCTATAGCGCCACCTTTTGTCAAAAGTGGGGGGGTTAGTTTTAGCTACAGACACCAAACTCGGTACATAAATTGTTCTTATTAAGCCGGACAACTTTCTAATTTACAGTCATTAGCTACGACCTACAGGAAGTCGGCTATTTTTATTTGAATGTTTGTTTTTGGAGAAAACAGGCTGTAAACAAATTCATACTCCTCCGAGCAGAAACAAGTAGTTCACACCAAACTTTGTCAACATGATGCCAATATACTGAAGATTTTAAATTGCGGACGGATTTAGGATATCTCGAACGGTGTGGCAATGGTGATTTATTAAAGTAACAGTAAAAAAAAATAGCAGTAATTTTCTTATATCTTTAAAGTGCACTTTCCAAACACTTCAAAACTTTTTACATAAATATAACAAATCATTCTGAGGAAACATGCTTAGTTTCAAAAATATATCATGCTCAGGGGCCACAAAACAATTTTTCTTTGAATATTTGTTTTTTGAGAAAACAGGCTGTAAATAAATTCATACTCCTCCAAGCAGAAACAAGTAGTTCACACCAAACTTTGTCAACATGATGCCAATATACTGAAGATTTTAAATTGCGGACGGATTTAGGATATCTCGAACGGTGTGGTAATGGTGATTTATTAAAATAACAGTAAAACAAATAGCAGTAATTTTCTTATATCTTTAAAGTGCACTTTCCAAACACTTCAAAACTTTTTACATAAATATAACAGGTCATTCTGAGGAAACATGCTTAGTTTCATAAATGTATCATGCTCAGGGGCCACAAAACAATTAAAACTATCACTGAAATTGTTTTAAAGGTGAAGAGTGTAATACCAAGAATGTACACAAGATGGAGGCATGACCTTATTTTTGAAGAGCTGCCTCTCTGTGTATCAGAATGTAAAAGAATGCATATAATCAGCTGAAATGCTCTGTATTCTCAGTATTCTTTACACACACACACACACACACACACACACACACACATACATATATATATATATATATATATTTTTTTTTAATACTTATAGAATATTAAAAGTATTTTTAACAATTTACATTAAGGTCTCTTTGGTTAACATAAGTTATTACATTAATTAACATGAACTAAAAAGGAACAATATAATTTAAAATAATTTTCTTATTTAATGTAAGTTAATACCAAATGTGTAATACCAAGAATGACCACCAGATGGAGGCATGACCTCAGTTTTCTTGAGCTGCCTCTCTGTCTATCAGAATGAAAAATACTGCATAGAGCCAGCTGAAATGTTCTGTACTGTCAGTGTTCTTATATATATATATACATACACACACACACACACACACACACACACACACATATATATATATATATATATATATATATATATATATATATTTTTTTTTTTTAATACTTATAGAATATTAAAAGTATTTGTAACAATATACATTAAGGTCTCTTTGGTTAACATAAGTTATTACATTAATTAACATGAACTAAAAAGGAACAATATAATTTAAAATAATTTTCTTATTTAATGTAAGTTGATACCAAATGTGTAATACCAAGAATGACCACCAGATGGAGGCATGACCTCAGTTTTCTTGAGCTGCCTCTCTGTCTATCAGAATGAAAAATACTGCATAGAGCCAGCTGAAATGTTCTGTACTGTCAGTGTTCTTATATATATATATACATACACATACACACACACACACACACACACACACACACATACATATATATATATATATATATATACATACATATACACACACATATATATATATATATATATATATATATATATATATATATATATATTATCATATACTTTTTCTAAATAGTTATATAATATAAAAAATATTGGTAACAATTTACTTTAAGGTCTCTTTGGTTAACATAAGTTATTACATTAATTAACATGAACTAAAAAGGACCAATATATTTTAAAATCATTTATTAATTTCATTTAATTTTAGTTAATACTAACATTAAAAATATAAATTTTATGTTAATTCACAGAACATAAACTAATGTTAAGACACAACTTTAAATTTTAATAATGTATTAATACATTTTAAACTTAATATTAATTAACATTAATAAATATTATATAATTATTGTTCATGTTAACTTATATAATGTTAAAAAATAAAAACTTATTGAAAAGTTTAAAAAAAAAGCTTTTCATATTTGTCTTTATTTGTCAGTTTGTGTGTGAGAGAGAGAGAATAGAGAGAGACTAACATTTTTAAACAGCTATACATTTATTTTTCATATTAATTAATATAGTTAATGTTAATAACTGAAACCTTATTGAAAGTGTTACCCAATTGTTATATATAGTTGCGTGTATGTTTGTGTGTGTGTGTGTATCTTTCACAGTCTTGATAGTTTGGATTAACCCTTTCATTGCTGTATCCCTCAAATCCAAACTGCCAGAGGTTTACTGTAATGCATGTGCCCGCTGGGCACAGTTTTCCTGATGCCACCGGCGTGGCGGTTGCGCTGACGGCTTGGGCCCGCCATCGCTGCTTGCAGCTATATTTTGTTATTATATTTGTATTATATTGAAATATTTCACAATGTTATTGCTTTTACTTTATTTTTCAACAAGTAAATGCAGCCTTGGTGACCAGAAGAGACTTTTGAATGAGGCCAAACAAAAATGCAAATCACCTGTGCCCCTTTGAACAGACTGGTTTTGTACTCGGGTCTTTAAAGTGAGACACCAGCTGTGCTGCACAGCTTGATAAGAAACCTTGAACAGCGTTTCATCTTCATCTCTTATCAAAAAAACAACAGTGTCAAGGTCAGAGTCTGAGTGCATAGAGATGATATACTACAGTCACATGAGATGTTATGAGAGTCCTGCATCCACATGTTTCTGTGATCAACACGAGCAATTATTAAAGAAATATTCTATAAATTCTATATATTTGCATATGCTTTTCTACCCCAAATTTTGATTTTTATAAATTACTCTGGTAAGTGCATCCCAAACCCTAAACCATTAGACATTTGGCACTACTGCAGATTTTTGCATGAAAATCAACTTGCCACATATTTTTCGGTGAGTAACTTGGTTTAAAATACCCCCATGGTTGCAATTGACAGTACACAGATTTAATTTGCGCTTGAGAATCAGGAATAGCCTTGATGTAGCGGCGCATGTGAAAAAAGCCAAAGCCATCCAATTGAAGCTGTCCCCAATCTCAGCGTAATTGGCCTGATTTGTCGAGTCACACGGCGAGAGAAGTGAATGGAAGTCATCAAACTTTAATGTACTGCTTTTAATACGCTCCCGAAGGAGGGCCGAGTCTCTCTGGAATTAGACACCGTGTCCTAGACTCGCCAGCGCACAGACCGGCTGGAACCAGATGATTTTAAAGCGCAGCATGCGGTTAGTCAATTACAAGTGAAACGTTGTGTGCGACTCTCGGTACGGAGGCCTGCAGGGTTCAAGAGAGACCCGACCTGAAGCAAACAACACCGAGCACATGCAAATCAATGGAGCAGCAGTTCACGGACACTTTACAGGGTTCATTTCATGAGAAATCAAACGTTTCCTGATCTCTGAAAGAGCGCATTGTACTAAGAAAACACACTGTAACTTTCAGAACTCAAGTGCGAAAACAGCTCATTCTGACTGATCCATATTTACACATCACTTGACCTGTCCAGTCAATACAATACAATAATAACAATAACCAGCAACCATCAGCTTAATTATACGCAGCACAGCTATATTAGCTGATTCAATGAATCAACTGAACTGATTCACAAAACCAGCCTGAATGATGTGTTCACTGAATCAGTCCAAACAAGTCTTTACTCTCTAGTCAACAACTTAGTCTCTTTCAGGTATATGTGACCCTGGAGCACAAAACCAGTCTTAAGTCGCTGGGGTATATTTATAGCAAAATTATTGATTTTCTTTTATGCCAACAATCATTAGGATATTAAGTAAAGATCATGGTCCATAAAGATATTTTGTAAATTTCCTACTGTAAATATATCAAAACTTCATTTTTGATTTGTAATATGCATTGCTAAGGACTTCATTTGGACAATTTTAAAGGCGATTTTCTCAATATTTAGATTTTTTTGCACCCTCAGATTCCAGATTTTCAAATAGTTGTATCTCAGTCAAATATTGTCCGATCCGAAATATTGAAAGCTCATTTATTCAGCATTCAGATTATGTATAAACCTCAATTTCGAATAATTGACCCTTATGACTGGTTTGTGGTCCAGGGTCAGATATTTGACTTATAGTGAGTCGTGATCGATTGTCTGATTCATAATAAGCACCACAGTTATATTAATGATATTCCACTTCTTTTGAGTCTGACCTTTTCAATGAATCAGCTGAATTGGTTCACAAAACCAGTCTCTTGTGTGAATTGTAATGAGCCGATTCATAATCGGTGATGAGCAGCATGGTTATATTAGTGAAATTCCATTTGTGAATGACTCATTCTTTTGAGTCAGATGAATCGAAAGAACCAGTTCACAAAACAAGCCTGAACGATTTTTCACAAATCGGAACGAATCAATCCAAACACTTCTGAAGTCAACAACTCAATCAAAAGTGTTTGGAGTGAATCTTGGATTTGTCTATATAAATGAAAAACGTGAGAATCAATCCAACAAAACATGATATTTTTTAATGCGATTAATTATTCAAATATTTTCACAGTCCAAATAAACACTTGTGTAGAGATGGATATCCTCTATCTACTCACTTTTCATCTGTTAGTCTATCTGATTCTCTTGTATAACTAAAGCCTGGCTGTTCTGACCTCTCTATCTCTGCCTTCTGTTGTCTTGTTTCTTTCATTCTGTTCATTTCTCTCTCTCCATCCATCCATGCATGAGGACTGAAGAGTGAGCAGTTACAGAAATCATGCAAAACGGACTATTTATATCGGCAGACATATCCGGGAAGAAGGCAGGACGTGGTAAATATCTGCGATTGATTTATTAGAGCCACGAGCGCCACAGGTCACCAATGTGAAGATCTACCAATAAATCAGTTCACACACATACAGAAACAAACACACACACAGAAAGCCCGCCTTGAGATTGAATGCTCATTAAAATGGCACAGGTTTTCACACAAAAACTAATTAAATTTGAATATGAAAAGAAGGCTGCTCGCGGTGATATGTGTGCATGGAAAAGAAAAACCTCTTTGGGAAGAGATTGCTCATTTCGAAATGTTCACGTTTCAAACAGTCAAGAGTAGCATGTCTGTGATTTGATTTATATCATTCATTTGCATTATAATTGAGTAATGCCATGTATTGCTCTTGATTAGGCATTGTACATCTGGCCAAAAGTGGAGCTTGTGCATAATTAAATGAGAAAAATAAACAAAGCGAATGTGCAAACCTAAATAACCCAATCAGCTGATTGTGACGGTTCACAGGTGGCGCTCAGCTCCTCCACAAAGCGTGAAAGTTAAAAGAGAAACAAAAGAGCATTAGAATGAAATGAAAAGGATTAGGAAGACAGACAATTAGGATGGAAAAATGAGAAAAGAAAAGAGAAACAAGAAGTTTAGTGCATTTCTTTTGGATTAAAAGTGATTCAATAAAAGAAAAAACTGACATTCTCTTCTGTATTTAAAGTCGACATAAATGTCAAGAGTGACCCTGTTTACTTACTTAATAAAATGTTCCTGATCTAAATTAACATGATTCATCAGTGCAAATTGTTCCCAAGAAAAAACTGTAATCTTTCATTCATCAAAACGTAATGACATGTTCTGAAATGATTTTCCTTTTCATGCAATATGAAAGGTCGTGATCAAAAATGACAGTTTTTTTTTTAAGGAAATGAATGCACTGTATTTTAGTTTGATAATGCTTTTTATATTATATTTTTTATTTTTAGGGGATTTTATGCTACTAAATTATATTCATGCAGTAGTTATAATCCATTGATTACCTGTTAACGACTTTTTGAGCATAGAACTGAAAATAAAATTTCCAACTTAAACTGCAAACTGATTATTATTGATAAGTGAAAAAAGGAGAAAAAAGAAAAGTTATTAAATTTAGTGCTGTAAAACGATTAATCGCGATTAATTGCACCCAAAAAAAAATTGTTTACATAATATGTGTGTGTACTGTGTATATTTATTATGTATATATAAATACACACACACATGCATGTATATAAAATTTTTTTGTTATATTGGTATGTTAAATATATTTATATATAATATAAATTATATAAATATAAATATATACATGGAAATATTTTCAAAATATATACTGTATGAGTGTGTATTTATTTATACTTTATAAATATACAAAGTACAAAGTATATGTGATATTATGTAAACAACATTTTTTATTTTGGATGCGATTAATCACGATTAATCATTTGACAGCACTAATATATATATATATATATATATATATATATATATTCCCAAACATGTTTTATTGTAAAACTTTGAGAAAATCAAAGCAATGAATCGAACCAAGTTATGTTCCAAATTTGAGGTTGATATCTCAAAAAGTATGATTTTGTTTGGGCGCAGTACCAAACCTTTCCACTAGATGAAATTCACTCCCCATTCATTTCCAGTGAGGTCATTTTTGACCATGAACAAGTGTGATTATTTTTTTTCAGGACCATTTAACCTTTTCAAATCATGTCCATAATTGTTTGTGTTTGTTCACATAGCAAGTGCCAGAACCTTCACCGAGTTTCATACCATTCCAATGACAAATTCTAAAAACCTAAACGTCAATTTTTTTAGATCAAACATGAGTGAAGAGCACCAGAGGGTTAATTTTCAACCACCACACTAATAAAGCCCCTGTCTACTCAACTCCCGATGGATAAAATTCATGTGTTCATATTGAATATCCTGTTTCACTGAGAAATACGTCACATTACGGAGGTGAAATTGTTATGAACACCGTTCCAGGTTAACCAGAGATGATTCATGTGGCTCAATCGATTTTGTAGTCAGTTGGGACGATTTTATGTTTGTCTTGTTGTTTTTCCCAGAACAAATGGCATGATCTTACAGATGAAGCATTTGTTCAGAGTTTCTTCAGCTAGTGTGTGAGTGTCTTCTCTGTAGCTCAGATATGAGCCGTGGTCACGGTCAAACCGCTAAAAATACACCTCCTTCTCTCTCATTCTGTTTTCCTCGTCACGTCTTGTGTCTCCTCGGTTTCATACTGTGTCTTTCTTGCTTGAGGGAGGTGAGCTTGTGAAAGATTCATTCGTAGCTCCAGGGCTTGTGGCACCTTCATCGCTTGTAGCCGCTTTCATACAGGACAGTTTTTACAAAGGGAAGATCTTCACTTGAAAAGTAAGTGTTAGTGAACACACTAATAAGACTTTAGCACGTGAAGACATGAATGACTGTCGTGTTGAGGAGAGGTGCGTGGATCAGACACCTGCTGGACGATAAAACAGACCAAAACACCCTAGAAACCATATAGCAGCGTAACAAAATGATTCAAAAAACGAGCAAACATCATATTTTGAAGAACGCTGGGATGCAAACAGTATTGGACCCCACTGACATACTCAAAATACATACTCAAAAAAATATTTAGGTTAGCCTACATTTGCATTCATTTGAATTATACAACAGGTCAGATTTCTGTATGTAACTGATAATGTATGTCATTACTAATAATCTGCATTTTTATTAATAAACTACTTTATTTGCACATTTTTTTAACTTTTTGCACATTCCACAGCTATCCATATTTTAACCACTTTTTAACTGAATACATTTAATTGTTTTTACAATGAAAATATTTATGCTGATTCTAAGCAATTTGAATAAAAGCTTTTTGAAAACATGATTACTTAAAATCAGATGCAAATAGTTAATACAATTTTTTATTTAATTTTATTTAGTGAGTAAGTGCAGAAATCTTACTTGTTTCTAACCTGTGGATTTATCTATGACTAACAAATATCACATTGAGTTTATTAGCTGTGTATTTACTTTGTATTTTATAATAAATAAGTGTTTGGGCCTGTTAATATATATACATATATATATATATATATATATATATATACATTTTTTTTTTTTTTTTTTTTTTTAATGCACAGACATTTTTATAAATATTTTCTTTTGGGTTCCGCAGAAAAAAGAAAGTAACTGAGTGACTAATTTTCATTGTTTTGTGAACTATGTCATGAATACACACACACACACACACACACACACACACACACACACACACACACACACACACACACACACACACACACACACACACACACACACACACACACACACACACACAGAGTTGTGGCTTTCCAACTGACTCTCAGGACACACTGGTGATAATATTCCATCTGAAACCGAACAGAATAAATAGCACTTATTAAGATTTAGCACAGGAGAGCAGGATATTTGACTCCGCCAATTTGGTGTTCAGTTTAATTAAATGCCTGAAGTAGTTAGGCTGCATCCCAATTAGCATGCTATTATAGTATGCGCGACCAGGATTAGAGCATCTCAAATCTCACTACGCTGAAAACAGTACGCCAAACATGTCCAGATGGCACAATATTTTAGAGGATTATTGAATTGCATGCTTTTTGGGCTAATATTGCCCAGTTTTATTGTGATTCGGAGGAAATGTGGTAAGAAATGTGATGTCAAAAGTTGCCAGAGCTGTTTTAAGAACTGTGAATAAAAAAGTGAGGCAGAAATGAATTTTTAATGTAAAGAACTAATGATTACATGCAAAAACAAGAGTATGCAGCAAGGTGCAATTTTATCAAGTCAAGCCTTTATTTATATAGTGCTTTTAACAATACAGATTGTGTCAAAGCACTTAACAGTATCAAATTGGAGGATAGAGTGTCAGTAATGTATAATGATAAGATTAAACACTCAATTTTCAGTTAAAGGCATTTCATTATTGAACTCAGAGATGTCATTGTTTAGCTCAGTTTAGTTTAAATAGTATCTGTGCAATTAAATCGGCGATAATCGCTAGAGATTAAGATAATCTCATGGCAGTCAGTACTTGTTCAGAGTACATTATTGTAGACTGTGGATGTATATGAATATTGATGCAGCTCAAGTTGTCTTATCAAAGTAATTTTGTGTTTAATTAAACACACATACACACAAATCCCCAACTAATTTCTCAAAGAGATTACCAGGTCCAGGACACTCTTTACTAAAACCCACATTAAACAACATTCATCTGCACAATAACTTCCAATACCTATGGATTAAAAAAAAAAAAAAAAAAAATTAAATTAAATTAATAGTGACTTTTTACCTCAGAACACTGACTTGTGTTAATCTCACAATTCTGATATAGACCAGAGTTATTTTAGTATCATTGAGATTTAATTGACTGTAAATTATTTGTAAAAAATTGTAAAAAAAAAAATTGTATTTCCTATTTTCATTTTAATTTAATTTCAATTAACTTTAAAGTTTTAGTAATTTTGTGTTTATGCAATTTTTCTATTTGTAAGTTTTTAAATTTACTTTTTATTTCAGTTTTAGTTTTAGTTATTTTAGTATGTCAAGTTAAACTGAAAATGAGTACATGTAGTTTGGCAACTAGCTGAAATAAGTAACAACAAGTAACAACATTTTTTATATAGCTTTAGTTTTAATTTGAGTTAACTCTGATATAGATATAAAGTCATAATTGTGAGATGTAAACTTCAGAATAGTAAGAAAAAGTTTATATCTCACAATTCTTCTTAATTTTGACAATTTCAGAACTGCAAGATATAAACTCAGAATTGCCAAAAAAAGTCCAAACTGTGAGATAAAAACTCATTTTTTATATTTATATCCCATGACAGAAACGAGCTTTCATAAATACCTGAGCGCAGATGAGACTCCTCTCAATATTTTCTGAACGATCTTCATATAAAAACATTGGTTCTAATTGATTTATTAATTCTTCTGAATTGTTTTATTTGTTTAGCATGAAATTTAATGCATTTCATACTAAAAAGTGTAAAAAAAAAAAACTTTGTTAGCAAATAGTTCAACGAGACAGAATTACAACTCATAATCAAAACAAAGTGAGCAGCATGTAATGCAGCATGACTCAATACAACCAAAGTATAAAAATACTTTTTAAATTTTAACTAAAAGGTTTTAGTGAAATAACTTAAACGGAAAAGTAAAATGAGCCTATTTATCTGAGAACAATGGCTTTTTACTGTTACATGATTATCCATTTTACAGTCAGAAATCACACATTTTGCATACAATCCTAACCTTCATAGCACCTGATATGGGTTCATAGAGAAAATAAGCAGTCTCTACTGCGCGGCAGCAGCTAATGGGACTCATTTGGCCGTGACACCTGGTTAAACAGACGCTTTGGTTAAAAGGCACCTTGCACACATTTCTGTTCATTTTAATCTACACTGGTAATGAAGGTCTCAGCATGACACAGTATGGAGTGGAGCAGGGTTGAAAATAGAAGATCTTTTTTAAACACATGGCTGGTGGCAGAGCCGTACGGCCGTGATGAATCGGTGCGGCACACAGTCTGTGCTGAATGAGAGAATCAGACAGAAACTAGACAAGAAGATCTGCAAGTGTTGCATTTACATCTACATCAGATTTTATTTTCATAATACAATTTATAATGTAAGCAAAAATGGAGAGTGTTGATTACTTAAGAGGTGACGTGTGCCAGTTCTCACTATATAATTACATTTTTCTATCCAAACTTCATATCCAGATTAATTATACAAAAGACATTTGTAGGATGAATCCCCAAAAAGTGTAACACTGTGATGCTTTCAAAACACTGATCTGCTGCTTTGAGCTGCCTGATACGGCAACATTAGCTCAACCAATGGGGTGAGTTTGGGGGCGGGACTATCTGTCTGTCCAACCAATGGAAGATATTTGGGAAACATGTTTAATAACAGTCATTTCTCCAATTCCATTTAGCTTCACTGACTCACTTCACCTGTGAATACAACTAAGCTACAATGACAATAAAGTTATTAAACATAAAAATAAACAAAATTAAATTAAAATAAAAAAATAAGGATTTCCAGGCTTCCTGTGTGTATTGTGACAAAGCCATAAATTTGGCCCTATGCATATAATTCAGCCCTGATTAAAAAAAAAGATAAGCTATATTTTGCATTTTTAGATTTTTTTTTTAAAATCCACACATATTCATGAAATAGGAAAATATGATCATGTTTGCAAGAAAATTAATTTTTTTTTTTTTTTTTTTTTTTGCATTATGACATTATTTTCATAGCAATTAAGCACATTTTCCACCACATGACATGACATTTTACTTTTTGAGTTTGAATTTTGAATTACTGTAAAATTACAGTCTGGCAGTACAAAATGCTATTATGAAATTTAAATAATTGATCATAGTACTGTTCAAAAGTTTGGGGTCGGTGAAGTTTTTTTTTTAAAGAAATTAATATTTTTATTCATCAAGGAAAGAAGAATCTTGAAGAAAAAAAAATTCAGCTTTGATCACAGCAGTCAATTACATTTGAACATATATTCAAATAGAAAACAGTTATAATGTAATAATATTTCACAATATTACAGTCTTTACTGCTTTTTGATTCAAAATTCGTGAACAGTATATATGCATCATATTTACATAAATGCGAATGCCGATGAACGTTACCAAATGAATATTCAAACAGCGAATGTGATTCAGTGCATTTTATGGACTTTATAGTCTACTAATTAACTTGATTATGAATGAACAGGATTACAGGCCTATATTTCTGATCACAAACCATGCAGCAGCTGCAGCTGATGCGATAAGAGCCACCTTCCTGTAAATCAACAGCCGAGCTACTGAACAAATCTGAGCTGTACTGAAGCGTCAAGAGCAGCGCTCAGAAACACAGCCGAATCAACTTTTTAAGCTCGCAACTAAATTATGTATTTACCAAACCGAGCCTCTCTCTCTTGCTACCTTCTTCAAAAGTGTGATTTTTCATTCAGTGCTAATTTGAGAAAGACAAACAGCTCGGGGCTTTCAGGACAGCCTGCTTGACATTTTCACAGCTTCAATTATTCACACTTTTGACAATACAGCCGACAGCCCAAAAGGGTACCGCAGCTAAATGAATAGAGCGTGTTATTTTCTCTTTTCTCTCTTTTTTGTCAGTTTCTTTTTCTCTTTTCCTGCTCATGTCCTTCTTTCTGTCTATCTAGAATAAATTCCTGCTTGAAATACGGGCCGTACAGAAAGGTCAGAATCACCATATTTCACCATGTGTCACTACAGTATGTACTTTGAGTACTTTGGCTTCGAGCGCAGCGGCACTATATGACAGGACATGTGCCGTGTTTTCTGAGCTATGAAGGCAACATGTGATGCATTTGAAAAAGCATGATGCAATAGCAGCCTAAAACAATGAGGGAATAGTTATAAATGACATTATTTCTGGCCTAAGTGACGTCAGTCAAAAATAAAAGTCACTTCAGAACAGGCAGAATTTGATTTCATTGTAAAAAAATAAATAAAATGTTTTCTTTGGAATAATGTGCAATGAGGAAACTATGAAAGTCGGTTGCCACCACAGGACAAATAAATTGATCTCATAATTCTGACTATTTTCTCACAATTCTGGGTTTTCTCAGACCTGCAAATTATAAACTCAGAATAGCGAGATAAAATTTGCATTTACCTTTTATCTCAGTACATTTCACAATTCTGACATTTTTTCTTAGAATTGCGTGTTTATATCTCACATTTGCAAGTCATAAACAAATAATTGCGAGTTGTCAGCATATCTTTCAGTTTTCCTCAGAATTGTGAGATATAATCCTGGAATAGCAAGAAAAAAAAAAGATTCACAAAATGTCACAAATTGTATCTCAGATCAACTTTCATCTCAGTACAGCTTACAATTATGACTTTTCCTTAGAATTGTGTTTTTTTTATCTCAATTTTAAGTTATTAACTCATAATTGCTATAAACTCAGAATTGTGAGAAAAAAAAGTTAATATTGTGAGAAAATTCAAAATCACGTTTATCACAGTACATCTTGAAATTCTGACATTGTTTCTTCAGAATTGCACGTTTATATCCTCCAATTCTGACTTTTTTCTTAGTATTACAAGTGTATATCTGTAATTGCTAAGTTATAAATATATAACTGAGAGTTTACAGTATATCTTACAGTTTTCTCGAGGTGTGAGATACAGTATAAACTCAGAATAGCAAAAAAAAAAATCATAATTGTGAGATAAAAAGTCAGAATCTCAGTGCATCTCACAATTCTGACTTTTTTACTTAGAATTGCATGTTTATCTCAATTTTAAGTTATAAACTCCATCATAAGTTTACAGTATTTCTTGAAAATTATAACTTTTTAATACATTTCAATTATATCTCACAATTCTGACATTTTTCTCACAATTATGAGTTTATAACTCACAATTATGATTTATTTCTCAGAATTTATACCTTACAATTGCAAGTAGCAAACTCAACAATTTTCTCATATATAAACTCTGAATAGTGAGAAAAAGACTGAATTGTAACATAAAAAGTCACCTTTCCATAGAATTCAGTTACCTTTCCAAAGAAATCTGACCAGAAATGTGTATTAAAAAATAAACTGGTTCAGTTTTGATTTCACGTTGACTTAAAGCAAATTTCACCATGGCGAAGCGTCTTTTAGTGTTGTTGTTCTACATCTAGTCTTGCTCTCTCTCTCTCTCTCTCTCTCTCTCTCTCTCAGCGCAGCAGGGGTTTGAGAGGAAGATTGTGTCACAAAGAAAACAGAACACAGAGTTTCTACTCATTTTTGCATCTCTCTCTCTGCTCCCAATTGATGCAACACGAGGAAATCAGGCAGCCGATCTCCAGAACCAAACGCTCATCTCCATTTCTGCAGATATTCAATACAAGGAAGTGCATGAATAATGTAGAGGCCAGCGACGCTGTGCTTTATCAGCGGGCCGCTTCTGTCCAGATAGTGCTATAGTCCCAATGACACGTCCTTCACTCTTACACACAGCGGCCTTTCATGGCCAATTAGGCCTATTTGTCCTCACGTATGTAGGTTAGAACCATCAGAGCTGTGATTTGTTTTATATAAAAATCACTGCTGGGATTTAGAAGGCCATTTGAAATCTGAAATAGCTTGAGGAGAGCGTTTTCTCTGGGGTTTGAGTGACACACCAGAGAGCACAGTGACATTTAGGAATTAACGTAGTGAAAGTCTTCTCTGCTGATGGATTTAACGACGTGACGCTTGAAAACAAAAACACAAAGCTGCTTTACTAATGTCTCTGAACTCTCCCTCACTGCCTCATGCCTACATAGACAACATCAGCTTTTTATTCAATTAAACTATTGCCAATTTCATATTATATAAGATTATTATTCAGTTATTTATGGATGAATATTATTATTAGTAGTAGTATGATTATTAATGTATACTACTGCTAAAACATTTGGCTTAGTAAGATTTTTTTTTAAATAAATAAATACTTTTATTTAGCAAAAATGCATTAAATTACTTCAAATAAATGCTGTTCTTTTGAACTTTCTATTCTCAGTTATGTTATATTATATATGTTATTATATTATTATTTATATTAAACATATATTTATATTAAAGATATATATATTTATATTACATATTATATTATATTATATATAAAACATACATTTATTTAAACAAAAATATATTTGAATGCTTGAATCTAATTGGCACATACATGGTTTTCTATATCAGGACATAAACAAAAATCATCTGGTCTTTGGCAGTGCTTAAAATTTGGAAAATAAAACCTCAGAGGAACATCAACGTGTGACATATCACACCGTGTCGTTATTTATTTAGCAAAAATAAAGCCAATCGTTTTCTGTATGACTTTATCAATCTCTCGCATCGTTCTGAAGGAATTTTGGCCCGCTCTTCTTTTCAGCGTTGCTCCAGTTTATTGAGGCTTGTGTATGCATAACTCTCACCACAGCATTTCCGTCAGCATGAGCTCTGGACTTTGACTGGACAGTTGCAACACCTTGATTCTTTTCTTTTCAGCCGTTCTGTTGGTGTGCTGGCGATTATTGTCCTGTTGCATGACCCAGTGTCAGTAGAGCTTTAGCTGTTGGATGGATGGCGTCACATTTGACTCTAGAATACTTTGGTACACAGAGGAGTTCATGGTCGACTCAATGACTGTGAGGTGCCCAGGTCCTGTGGTTACAAACCAAGCCCGAAATCATCAGCCCTCCAGCAGTCCAGCATGTGTGACTTTTGGCATGAGTCGTTTGTGCTGATGTGTTCTTTTAGTTTTCACCAAACGTGCTGCTCTGCATTACGGCCAAACGACTTTGGTCTCGTCTGTTCAAAGGACATTGTTCTAGAAGTCTTATGGTTTGTTCAGATGCAATTTTGCAAACCCAAGCTATCCTTCTGTCTTCTTTTTAGAGAGAAAAGGCTTTCTTCTGGCAACCCTTCCAAACGTGCCATATTGGCTGGTCTTTTTCTAACTGGACTGTCATGAACTTTATGATTTAACATGTTAACTGAGGCCTGTAGAGTCTGAGGTGAAGTTCTTGGGTTGTCTGCCATTCTTCTCAGCGTTACACGGTCTGATCTTGGGGTGAGTTTGTCAGAACGTCCACCCCTGAGAAGACTGGTGTCTGTTTTAAATGTCTTCCACTTGTGAATAAACAATGTGGGAAGGATAATTCCCAAGAATTGCTTCTCTAGGATCATTGCTCATGTCTTTCCTCTTTGGCCTTCTTTGGCAAAACCTTTGCTTTTACAGAGGTGCTCACACTTACTGATGATCAGTTAATAGAAGCTATTTGATTAGCAATGCCTGACCACTACTTACCCTCTTAATTTCTATGTGAACAGTAGGGTTGTCCTTAGTTTGTCACCCATGGCTTTTCCATTTTGGCCTAGTTTTTGTTAAATAAATAATGACACGGTATGATATGCCATGTGTTGTTGTTCATCTGAGGGTTTAATTTCCAAATTTTAAGACTTGCCAAGGACACCAGATGATTTTTTTATCATGTCCTGATACGGAAAAATATGTACACTCCAGAGAAATATGAAGCTGCACAACTGTTTTCAAAATTGATAATCAGAAATGATCAGCATATTAGAATGATTTCTGAAGATCATGTGACACTGAAGACTGGAGTAATGATGCTGAAAATTCAGCTGCGCATCACAGAAATAAATTACCTTTTAAAATATATTCACATAGAAAACAATTATTTGAAATCACAATAATAATTTCACAATTTTACCGTTTTTACTGTATTTTTAATTAAATAAATGAAGCCTTGGTGAGCAGAAGATAATTTTTCAAACCTTTTTTAAAAATGTTACTGACCCCAAATGTCTGGACAGTAGAATATAAATGAATATATATAATACATTGTAGTATTTTAATGTACGTATATTTAAAATTATTCTTTGCATTTAAAATATCTTGAATTAAGTGTTTCCACTGAATGCATTCCAAACATATTCTGTTTCTAAACATAGCAGCAATACTAATTATTTAGAGATTGTATAAACTTATTTTCACATTGTAAAGTAGCGCATGCAAAAAGCCATCGTTTATTTTGTATACCAACTGATTTACCCTGAAAATATGATTTTATTTTACCATTGCTAAAGTGAAGCTCACGGCTGATATGTGAACACTCTTTAGTGACATACAGCTTTGACTCTCAAGCTATCGTGCCACAACAAGACATCAGTCGCCTTCAGCTCGGCTTATTTTTCTTTTTAGCACAAGAGCATATTGAGTTCGCTAAAGCAGTTAGGTGGGGCTTATTCAGGCCAATAAAAAAAGCATCCACACACACTTACTGAAATAGTGCTGCTAAAGTGAATGTTAATTTGGTGGCATAAAGACACAGCTGGTACTGCGAGACGTGAACATTGTGTCACATTTCAGCAGCGAGCGTGCACAGAAAGAGCTCTCAGCCTGAGCCCTGTTTAAATATGAGTAAGCGCTATTGAAAAGGCTATTGATCCGCCTATGATTAGCAGTCCATTCATGGCCTTTGCTGTGGCTGTTGGCCCTCGCTCCCTTATTGACTCGCCGTGATGGACTGACTTCGGCCCATTCAAGAGAAGCCCGTTCACAATGGCAGACTGAGATAAGATAGAAACTTCACTGCTGTTTGAGGGCTTTCGGTTGATACGATTGTTTGGAGGTTTCTAATGAAAGCAAGAGTCAATCATCAATAGAAAATCAAAACTTGGACACGAGATTGAGGATATACTTTAAGACAAAGTACTACAAATCTGAGCATTTGGTGCTGGCTTTAGATCATGCAACAGATCTTGTGTACTAAAGAGAATGCACTGATTCATTTCTACATTTATTAGCTCTAGAATGCACTGATGACTCAGTTCTGTTTCAAAACCTTGTAATGCACCGTCCTATAAAGGCAACATGATTATAAGTTTCAGCATTAGTTAATGCATAAGGTATTACAAACTAAAAATGAACAACATTTTTGCATTATTTATTAAACTAGGCTAAAGCTAAAATGCATTATTAAATGTTAATTCATGTTTGTTCATAATAAATTAGCTGATGTTAATTCAGTACATTAAGCAAGATTTGTTTGAACAAACTTTTACTTTATTAAAATTGCTAGACCAATTAAAAGATGCAATTTTGTTTTCTTGTTTCTTTTCTTTTGTCCACTGATTTTTAATAAAAGAAAATTTGTTCATTTGAACATTTTACAATGGATGTTTTAGAAAAAAGTTCATTTAACCAAGATTACAATTTTTTGTAAAATAATTGTTCATTGTTGTTTGATGTTAACTGCTGAATTAATGAATGTTAACATGTAGAAATGTTTAAATGTTTATGTTCTCATGTCAGATATGTATGCATATGTATATGCATGTACGTATGTACCAAGAGCTTCTTAAAAGCCACAACAAATTCCTTGTGTGTTTGCGCACACTTGGCGAATAAAGCTGATTCTGAGGATCTTATTGTAAAGCATTGTCATAATGACTCTTCTGAGAAACCTTACTTTGAGCAAAATTTAATGCAGCATTGAATGCATTCTTTACAGAGAAGCCAAACATAGAATGCATTTTGATATAATTATTGTAAATGTATAAATGACTATTTCAATTAACTAAAATCGACTATATTACTTAATATTTGTGTGTACAGTTTTTACAGTGTTGTATCATTATCTTCATAACTTCACATCATATCATGGTAAGTCTACTGAAATCAATCGTGCATCCAGTTTCCCATTTGCTTCATGTGAGACGCTATTTGTATGACACACATTTGCGCTCCAAATCTGTCACTTACGAGCCTCCATTTCAGTTAGGACGCATGTAGATGGGTAGACAGCAATGCAGTGCACTAGGTTGTAGAAAAGAGTCTTAGCATTACTCTTCTCATTCACATTTAAAGAATAATCACATCAGGATCCTCAGCTTTTGTCAGTGAAGTTACAAAAAACAAAGAGAGAAGAATAAGAAACATGGATTAGACAATGTGACGAAAGTTTGTAGAACGCACATGCACTTCCAAAATGCCTTGTATACTGTGTGTATTGTTTATTGTCTAATCTGTAGGATTATTGTCTTTGTACTACATATATTGCATTTCTGATATGTCATATGCAAAATGGCCTTTCTATATATTGATGTCAAGCTGATAACATTAATGTTTTGAATGAAATATTGCCAGTAACTGTAGAGAAACCATGTCTGGGCTGAATGACAATAAAGTTAACTTGAACTGTGTCTGTGCAAAAGAAACTAACTTTAACAGCTAATAATATAACAGTTCCAATATTATGCCACCATAATTCAAATTAAAACAACATTATTACAAAAACGCATAAGATGAAGAATTAAGCAACAATCCCCATATGCAGTGCAGTATAAAATGCTCTGAGAAATGCGTCAAAAGCCAAGATATCTAGGTCTTCTGCGAGTTGCTAAAACAGTGCATGTAAGTGTGCCCAGAGATGAATCGAGCATTTGCCAAGCCATCAGCCTGTTATAGAGAGCATCACAGATGACACTCACTGCGCTAGATAAAACTCAACAAATGAGAGCTAACACAACAATCTGAGCAGATCTGCTGTATTTTTTGAAGATGTATAAAAGGACATTTGTTACGCAACACATTGTTTAGTCAAAAGTTGACAAACTTTCAAGTCATGCATAGACAAAAAAAAAAAAGAAAAAAAAGCATTTTGCAGAAAGTTCAGAGGTAAGAATAAAATAAATGTAGCCGAGGGAAAATTAGAGGGGTTTTCAACAGGGCGGGCAGATACCAGAAACAAGAATGATGGAGCTGGATGCACAAACAAAACCAGAACTGACCTGAATCTTAAAATCCATTCTATTCAGCCTTTATTTTAAAGGAGCCTGTGTGACAAGACTAAAAATGTGTGAGCATATGATCGACTGGAACCATCACCAGCTGCAAGAGTTTTTCAAACAGCTCAATCCACATACCATATTTCACATCACACAGAATAGCCAGACAGCTAAAGAAGCAAATTCAGTTTTCACAAAAAGGCAGACTTTTGAAAGACGTTAATTAGGCTGCATGCTGAAAAACAGCCCAAATGCTTATATTGACCCCCTTGATGGCCAAACGGCATTTCTGACAGCATCAAACCTTATTTTTGCTCCCGGTTCATAGGAAGCAACATGCCAATGTGTAAAACTGCACATATTTGTATTCATACAGCAATTTTTTAGCAATGCAAACATTTTATTTTGGACTTTACTCAAACTATTCTTAACCTCCTTTGGGAAATGTCTCATCTTGAGGTCAGGAGTGCATGCATCTGAACCCACCCTTCAGCTTGAAACCAGCTGCTTTATCAATATCCGTGATGCTCCAGCAGATTCACATAGGAATTAATGTGGGTAGTAGTTCTTTTCGTCATTTAATTAAGTCCAAGTCGACTGCTCACTAGAAACTCATTCAACACTAGCTATCACTGCTGTAAATGCAGTTATCACTCCCGGCCTGTATTTCAATCTACATATACGAGATAAGACTGACAGACAGTGGTCATTACAGGAACATTTCCCCTTCATCAAGTGCTTATTAGCCCAAATGCATCAACTACACGACTAATAGCCTAATGGCTGTATCTCAAACAATAAAGAGCATACTGTATATTATTTGCGTTCCAGCAGCATTTTTGTACACGAGCGTTCTGACTCAAAACGGGCCTATGATGCCCCAAAAAATGCAATCTATGTAGTCAGCTCACTAGGTTTTGAGACACAGCCCAAGACCTCACACCGTGTTCCGGCTCATCAGACAGAAACACACGGGCACACTTACAAAACAACAGCAAAACACACACATACTGACACACATCTCGACTCAAACAGCACAAATAGCCTGAGACAAGAAGGTTCAGCAGATGGAGGAGTTTTACCTCAGAGGTTCGGAGGATTGTTTCCGTCGCTCTTGAGGAACATTAAACTTCCCAGCGCCGCTCTTCGTCTCAATGCGAGCTCAGGTCTGGCGGTGCGTGCGATCAGCAGCACAGGAAACACGCCGCATTTCTCCTTAAAATCACTTTATCTCCGGCGAACGCGAAAACGAGCCACTCTGATCTCCATCACTGCGAGATTCATCCGCGAGGAGAGCAACACAAACACTGAGAGGAGAGAGAGAGAGATCCGTGTGTCTCTCTGTGTGTGTGTTTGGGAGAGAGAGAGAGCGAGAGAGAGAGAGAGAGAGAGAGAGAGAGAGAGAGAGAGAGAGATCAGCACCGCGGACAGCGACCCCCATTCATTCAGTTTAGACGTCTAGCAAGTAAATAAATTTAAAAAATAAAAATAAAATTATTTTTATTTTTATAATTTGTCTTTATTCTTTTTTAATCTTCAAAAGCTTGCTAATAATATACTCTTTTTGAATATTGGACTCAAAAATTAAAATTTGCCTTAGGCCTAAAATCCGTATGATTTTCGTTCTTAAGTGCAAAAAAAAAAAAAAAATTAAAAAAAAAATAAACTACCATAAAAGTCTGGAAGTAATACATAGCTGAGTTTTATTACATGCACTTCCTAAAAAAAAATATTAGTACTTTTATTATTATTATTATTATTACACTGTAAAAAGTGATAAGTTGACTTAACTTTAAAAAATTGAGGAAACTCGTTGCCTTAAAATGTAAATCATAATAAAAAAATAAGTTAATTTTACTTAACTTTTTTTTTTTTTTTTTAATTATTATGTACTTAATCATTTTAAGGGAACGGGTTTCCTCAATTTTTTTAAGTTAAGTCAACTTATCACTTTTTACAGTGTTGTAGTAGCAGTAATAGTTACTGCTGATGTTGTCCAGGTATATTACTGTGATTTCACATGAACTAAATGACAAGTAAATACAAAAAAAGCTATAGTTGAAGTTAAAAAGTCAAACATTATATTTCCTTAAAATGTGAAAGATAAGAAAAACCAAGACTCTTCTAAACTTGCCTCTCAATGACACTCAATTTCTAGCGATTATCGCTGATTTGATTGCACAGATAGTATTTAAACTAAACTGATACTGTTAAGTGCTTTGACACAATCTGTATTGTTAAAAGCGCTGTATAAATAAAGGTGACTTGACTTGACTCAATGGCACATAAAATTAAAAACTATGGTTGATCACTTTCACATCAATCATATGGTCTCTACCCGTCTAAGTGGGCAGTTCCGGGCCATAATAATCTGTAATGTGTTTCAAACTATATGCTAAAAGCCTGACTACATGAGGCCCTGACTATAACCGACCTGTGACAGAAAGAACAAGAAGAGCTCTATTACAGGACAGAAACATTTTAATGTTTGTACATGTCAAGCCTGAATTAAACTGTTACACGCAGGACAGAACACACTCGTCCTGACAGGCTCGCATTAAAATACTGATAATAGTTTGTTCTGTTTAACAACCTCTTCTTCAGGTCTAGAGAGGACTGGAACTTGAAAACACTCAGTTTCGTCTTTATTTACCCGCAGAAGCATGTGACACACATGCTGAGGTCTTCTGGGAGGAGATGTTGGGAATAATATGTCAGCCGTGATCTGAGGAGGTGACTGAAGCGTTTGACTCGTGTGAAGTGATTTGATGAACTGATGCTTGATGCATGGATGCAGTTATTATATACAGAGCGAACTGGGTTAAGGTGTCTAAATTAAGTGCACAAACAAACTATATGAGTTTATTTTCAGAGATCCTGGAATAATGCCACTTACATGATCTTCCCATCATTAAGAGTCATGTCAGCTTTACTTTTCTGGTGCAACACCTTTACTCTGTAATTAAAATAAAAAGTGTAAGTTTGTGTTGTCATTTAAAGATTTTAATGTAAATATGCTACAGCAATACCGTATGCTCTGGTCAAGCTCGGTGACTTTAACTGTTTAATTAATTACACAATGACAAGAAAATGAAGATATTCATAAAGTGCTAACATTCATTTTGTATTTTTATGCATCAGTTGATCTAATAATTATATTTGTGTAATTGAACAAGATGAACACAAAGAAACAAACCCCAAAACATCCCAGTCTTCATAAAATCTATTGATAATACTTCTTGTTTATGTTTGTCCTCTACAATGATGCCACTTCCTGTTAGCTAATGTCATTATGATAGAAAAGTGATAAAGGACATTGACTGACAAACTATTACAAAATACAAAACGATCACTCATCAATAATTAAAACAATATTCCCAAAAAGTTGTTTGAAACATTTCAATTAGACAGAGAGAGAGAGAGAGAGAGAGAGAGAAAGAAAAAAAAAATTCTCATTCAAGTAAATTTAGTAATACATTTTTAAAATGTGCTTCTTTCAAATGGTGCAATTAAGGACATTTGCTGTTTGCCGAGAGGTTAAAGATTTGTGAGATTGAACACACATGCATGTCTGCTCCTCTTCTGTCATCACGAAGGCCTCTGGAGAGGCGTTTAGCCCCGAGCTGCCAATAGGAATCTGTCAGCGCAGTCTTCTTGCTTTGGATTAAAAGTCTGACAAGCGGTACATTTTTGCATACTTATCCTTTAGACTCCCTTCTCTGCAGAAGCTAATGGGATGAAGCGAGATTCAATCCGAACCTTTCCGTTTGATCCCACCTCAAACACATTAAATCCAAACGCCGGCTCTGTCCTGAACCAAACTCTTACCCAGACTGCCCTCAAACTTCCACCCTAGTCTGGATTGTCCTGAAGTGACCTGAAACTTATCATATATGAACGTATTTACATAAAACTATGCATCTCTTCTTTGGAGATTATTAGAGTGATGGACGATGAGTTACTGTACTGTTCAGATTATATAAACTAGCTTAACGATAAAGAGATACAGTGAAAGCTTAATACTTTTATTCAATGCGGATGCATTAAACAGATCAAAAGTCGAGACATTTATAATGAAAGATTTCTGTCTTAAATAAATGCTGTTCTTTTGAACTTTCTATCCCTCAAAGGATCTTGGAAAAATAAAATGAATCACGGTTTCCACAAAAACATGAAGCAGCACAACTGTTTTCAACATTGACAATAATTAGAAATGTTTTTTGAGCAGCAAATCAGCATCTTAGAATGATTTCTGAAGGATCGTGTGACACTGAAGACTGGTGTAATGACACTGAAATCCAGTTACAGTTTAACATATATTCACATAGAAAACATCAATTTTAAATTGTAACAATATTTCTCAATTTTACAGTTTAACTGTATTTTATATTATAAAAAAAACGCAGCCTTGGTGAGCAGAGGAGCTCAAACTATGGAAAATAATAGCATGAGGTGAGTAAACGGTGACAGAAGTTCAAATTGACTGAACTATTCCTTTAAAGTTCAATGACAATATCTTTTGTCATGCATCCAATAATCTTTCTTTTGCTTGCACTTCAACACACACACACACACACATACACACACACACACACACACACACACACACACACACACACACACCAAACATGTTGAATTCAATATTGAGTGTTTTCCTGGTTAATCACTGCAGTCAGTCAGAGTAAAGTGTGTTGTAGCCGCAGGCAGAGAGTTGAGCCGCGTCTCTCTCTCTCTCTCTGTGAGGAAAAGAGTTAGTCAGTAATCAATACAAACACTACCACGCCAATCAATGCATTCAGAGAAAACAAAAATAAAAACAAAAACAAATCATTCAGTCCCACATCACTACCTCTGAAACAAAAACAGGCCAATCAAACCACATTTATTTTGTGTGCTTTGGTTCCTGTTTATTATGCAGACTCCTATTTGTTTAAAAAAAAAAAAAAGTTGGTTATGCACCATGAATATTGTCATCTCTTATGACAAATTGGCTATGATGTTCTTCATTTGTAAGGCGTTTTGGATAAAAGCATCTGCTAAATGAATAAATGCAAATGTCACTTAAAGGGATAGTTCATCCAAAAATGAAAATTCTCTCATAATTTTCTCACCCTAGTGCCATCCCAGATGAATACAAATGAAGATTTTTTTAGAACAAAAAATGAACAAGAAGAAGAAAAGAATCAATCCATATAATGGAAGCGAAATGAAGTGAGTTACTCCTTTAACTGTGGTAAAAATCTTGGGAATACACGGCTTATTGCTTTAATAAAATACAGCAACTAAAAAGGATAAAAGACACCATGCTTCATAAACAAATGCATTATTTTTTTCTTTTTTGAATAAACAACATTTCTACCAAATACTTCATTAGCCAAACTGAAGACTGTTTACAGTTTCCAAACAACTTCAACACATCGTGCATTTATACACATTTATCATCAGTTCTAATCGTGGATCATCTAATTAAGAACTGTAATTAGTGGATTTCTCAAAACTGTAGATGTTTATTCGCATTCGAATGCGCTTTGTGTTTTTTGTAGCCAAGTCCTTGTGAAAAATAACCATCAAGTAATTCACATCCAAAAGACGTCACTCTTTTAAAAGTATTTTTAGCTCATCAAATAAAGAGAGATGAGCGGAGATGTCAAAAGCACATGAAGAGCTTACATGATGTGGCATCTGATCGGCAGATGGTTGTGAGACACATGAGAACATCCATAGATGGGAACAGCTGCCATCCACCAAATTCAGCCCAAATCCGTTTAGAGACAACAGCTAAAATGATCTCAAACAAACTATTTTAGGTGGATGTTTTTAGGATAAAGATAAAGATAGCATGGCGTAACTCCATATAGATTACACTCAGACAGGAGAGAGAGAGATCAGGCAATGAGCACATGTGCATTTTAGATGTTGTATTAAAACAACATTTTTGGAGCACCACTTTAAAAATGCAACCGTAATTGCAGCCATGGGAATATAAACACAAAATACGGCTGAATAAAATGACTCAAGTGGAACAGCACTGTAATATTCCAGATCCTAAAGCAAAGAAAAGAGAAAACATTATGCAGAATATATAATTAATCCCCTCAGATTGATGAAAATGTTCATAGTGTTTCTATTTCTTGTACACAAGACAACAAACTACTCCTTTATACTCCTTTCTAATTCTATCTCTCTCTCAGGATATCATATCCACTGTAAACCGGATGAGCAGGAAAATAAAACACAAAGTTTCTCACTGAGTGTTGTTTCTCCATGGACCGCAGCTGTCAGAACAAACCAGGTAAGCCAGCTCTAAGCAGTGTTTAATATTTCACAGATTTTAGCGAAACTAAAAAAGCATCTAGTGCTGTCAATAAAGGTGCATTAAACAAAAACATTATCCCAGCTGTCTAAATCATGACATGCACCACATGCATTTAAACTGCTTTAAAAATAACGCTAAATGCACTGACTTCTGTTGTTAGCTTCAGGCTGCATATGCTTAAAGGGTGTTTCTATGATCTACAATCTATTTCAGATAAAGCCACCCTTAAATGACACATGAAATGAAACAAAACTATGGTTGGTCATTGTTCTTCTTTGAAAGAAAAAAGTATCATTTATATGCAAAGCGACCCATATTTGGTTTTTGATCACTGAAAATGTGTAAAATTACCCCTGGAGACATAATAGAAATCCCTATAGCTCTGGAAATAAACCATATTGGGTCTTAAAAATGAAAGATAACAAAAGAAATATTTGCTAAGAACCAGAATCTAATAGGATTTTACAATATTTTTAATGCATCACAAAAATGCGAAAAGTGAAAAGCCCCCCCCCCCCCATTTTTGAAGCGCCACCATTGGTATATAATGCAATAAGCACTGCTAAAGTCAATAGATTTTACTAATAGAGCTACCGATCTCTGTGTAAAAATAACATTATGATGCTGCCATCTTTCTAAAGCCATGAAATTTGGCTCCGAATCTCTGGTGAAAATTGTTATTTTAACCCCCCTATACAAAATAGTGGATTTACTCTGATATTAACAAAATCAAAAATTTTGGGCAGGGAAAATTCAGAAATTTGACTGATTTGACACAGAATGACCCCAGTGCTAAGACCGCTTAGAAAATCATGATTCAATTTTGTGCAATGACATCAAATTCAAAACTTCCAACCAAATGATCTTTGACATGTAAACTATGCCTCCTGCTGTATTCAGGAGATGCAGATCTGGTTGAACATTATTGGTGTTTTATTATATCGCCGATGCAGCAGTTTTATGAAAGCAATTAGTCATTTGAAGGTTTGATTTTACCGTGCTTAAGAACATGCTCTACATTGAAATCACTGTGAGTCACATTCTCTCAAAGATTCTTGTGCTATTTAAGATATATTTTTCATTCTTCGACTTTTAAGGATGTAATAAAAGCGGTTTAACACCTGTTTTCACACGAATTGCTGTTGCACATAAAAGAACACTTGCAACTTCACAGTTCAATATTGCGCAGTGACATCACAATCGTAACTTTACTTTGCTTATTTCTTGCCAGCTGCTTGTGAGACCGACCAAATTGTTCATCTCGTCTTGTTTCACAGCCTGACTATAAATTACACTCTCCACACCTCTTCAGGAGCTCTCAGAGGTGCTCTTACAGAGGTCTCTGTGCTTTTCTCATTAATTATCACCTCCAAACATGCACTTTTACAACTTCAAAACATCTATTCTCAAAGCCGCGATTCACACACTTGCCAGCGAAAGAAAGACTCACAGACGAAACACAAAGAAAATGATTTTAGAAAGAGCTTCCAGTCATTATGAGATGATTTCGGGAACATAATGGAGATGTTACTGGTTTGAGTTTTCTTGAGTGATTGTTAAATGACATCCTGTCTTTAGATTAGTACCGTCCAGACACTAAACTACTATCTGTCAGCAGACGCGCGTGACCTCACAGTGAGACGGTAATTAAACATGAGTGAAAGGGCTTGTTACTTACAGCGTATGGGAAGTGTGGATTTGATTTGCAGAGAAAGGTGTGTGTGTGTGTGTGTGTGTGTGTGTGTGTGTGTGTGTGTTGACTAATTACAGCGATGCAGTTGGAAATAAAGACGGAGGAAACTGTTTCAACTCTCTTCACTAGTTTCAACAGGGAATGTCAGCAAAACCAGAGATCAGGGAAATGTGTGGCACCTCAGTTCTTTCTTCCTTCTCTCTTTTCAAGCACTTGATATTGATATGCATTATGTAACCTTTGGACCACTTCATTATTGTAGCATATTTTAGTTTAGAAAAAGAAGTTATGCAAGTTTCTGAATCACTTCTGAGGCACTGAATGGAACTGCAAAAATTATGACGTGTTTCCAAACTGTTTCTTCTGCTCACCAAGGCTGCATTCATTTGATTAAAAATAGAGTAAAAAGAGTTATATTGTGAAATATTATTACAATTTAAAATAACTGTTTTGTATGTGAAAATATTATCAAATATGTTTATTCCTTTGACGCAAAGCTGAATGCATCATTGCTCCAGTCTTCAGTGTCACATGATCCTTCAGAAATCATTCTAATATGCAGATTTGCTGATGAAGAAACATTTCTGATTATTGTCAATGTTGAAAACAGTTGTCCTGCACAATATTTCTGTGGAAACCGTTACTGGGATCCATTTTATTTTTCAGGATTCTTTGATGTATAGAAAGTTCAAAATAACAGAATTGATTTGAAACAGAAAACTTTTATCAATAAAAAAAACTTTACTGTCACTTTTGACCAATTTAATGCATCTGTCACGAATCTGGTGTGCACTTCCGGTCACTCGCCACTAGAGGTCACCCGCTCACCACATGGACATTCACACCACACTTCTCATGGACTCCAATTCCCATCATCCCACTCTGATCACAGCTGTCACCAATATCTCATTGCACCAATCACTTGCACACCTGATCACACAGCATCACCAATCTGCACCTAGTATTTAACCCCGGACATTCTCTTCCTCTGGGCCGAGTATTGTATGCATCATCGCTACCCTACAGAGCCCCGTTAGTTTTCTAGTCTTGCCTTGCCCTGCCTTTGTTCTGATTGTTTGCCCCTGCCTGGTTTATCGCTTACGTTGTTGGATTACCTCTCCTGTCTCGCCCCTCTGGATACTGTTCGCTGATCGTCGACCCACGCTTGCCTTAAGTTTTACTCTTTGTCTTGTCCCTGCCATACCTGTTTGCTATTGTTTGACCCTGCCTGTTATGACCACGTCTCTGCCAAATAAAAGCCTGCACATGGATCCGCACGCCTCTCGTCTCATCAGCCGCGTTACAGAATACTCGGCCACACAAGGATCCAGCGGCTTTTCACACGGTCATTGGCCAGGTATGGACACCACGAGACTGTTATTAACCCTCGAGCAGGGAGTGCGATCGCTCGAGGATTACATACAAGAGTATTTGGATGTAGCCTACTTTTCTGACCTGCCGGACTGTGTACTGATAGACTTTTTTTGCGAGGGCATTAATAAGCCGTTAAAGTCACAACTCATTCGAGAGGGACCTCGGGCATCACTTAGTCAGTTTATTGATTATGCTCTTGTATCTATTGGTTCAGCGTTCACTGTGGGTGTCGCGGAGGAATGCGACACCACACTCAATTGTGTGATCTCAACCGCGCAAAAAGCACGCTCACAAAACGGCGGTCACAACAGCACCCCCTCATGTCCTTGCTACCAGTTATGAGTCAGATCAAGTCACAGTGGATGTTAAAGAGCCCAGTCAAGTCACAGTGGATATTAAAGAGCTAAGTCAAGTCACCGTTGATCTTCACAAATCAAGTCAAGTCAAAGCTGATCTTCGCAAGCTAAGTCAAGTCACCGTTGATCTTCACGAATCAAGCCAAGTCAAAGCTGATCTATACGAATCAAGCCAAGCCGAAGCTGATCTATACGAATCAAGCCAAGCCGAAGCTGATCTTCGCAAGCTAAGTCAAGTCAAAGCTGTTCTTCGCAAGCTAAGTCAAGTCACCGTTGATCTTCACGAATCAAGCCAAGTCAAAGCTGATCTATACGAATCAAGCCAAGCCGAAGCTGATCTTCGCAAGCTAAGTCAAGTCAAAGCTGTTCTTCGCAAGCTAAGTCAAGTCACCGTTGATCTTCACGAATCAAGCCAAGTCAAAGCTGATCTTCACGAATCAAACCACGCCGAAGCTGATCTTCACGAATCAAGCCAAGCCGAAGCTGATCTTCACGAATCAAGCCGAGTCAAAGCTGATCTTCACGAATCAAGCCAAGTCAAAGCTGATCTTCACAAATCAAGCCAAGTCAAAGCTGATCTTCACAAATCAAGCCAAGTCGAAACTGATCTTCACAAATCAAGCCGAGTCAAAGCTGATCTTCACAAATCAAGCCAAGTCACAGCTTCTCTTCGTGAGTCAAGCCAAGTCACAGCTTCTCTTCGTGAGTCAAGCCAAGTCACAGCTTCTCTTCGTGAGTCAAGCCAAGTCACAGCTTCTCTTCGCGAGTCAAGCCAAGACACAGCTGATCTTCACAAATCAGGTCAAGTCACCGTTGATCTTCACAAATCAAGCCAAGACACAGCTAATCTTCATAAATCAAGTCAAGTCAAAGCTGATCTTCACAAGCTAACCATTGATCGTCACGAATCAAGCCAAGTCACAGCTTCTCTTCGTGAGTCAAGCCAAGTCACAGCTTCTCATCGCGAGTCAAGCCAAGACACAGCTGATCTTCACAAACTAAGTCAAGTCACCGTAGATCGTCACGAATCAAGTAAAGTCAAAGCTGATCCTCAAGAACCAAGTCAAGTCACGGTTGATGTCAGAGAGTCGAGCCAAGTCACAGTTGGTCGTCATCAACCGAGTCACGTCTCGGCTGCTCGTCCAGAGTCACAGCAGGACGTCTCTGCTGACCTTCCAGAGTCACAGCGTCACGTCACGGCTGTCCGTCCAGAGTCACTGCAGCACGTCACGGCTGTCCGTCCAGAGTCACTGCAGCACGTCACGGCTGTCCGTCCAGAGTCACAGCGTCACGTCTCCGCTGACCTTCCAGAGTCACAGCGTCACGTCTCCGCTGACCTTCCAGAGTCACAGCGTCACGTCTCCGCTGACCTTCCAGAGTCACAGCGTCACGTCTCCGCTGACCTTCCAGAGTCACAGCGTCACGTCACGGCTGTCCGTCCAGAGTCACAGCGTCACGTCTCCGCTGACCTTCCAGAGTCACAGCGTCACGTCTCCGCTGACCTTCCAGAGTCACAGCGTCACGTCTCCGCTGACCTTCCAGAGTCGGGTTACGTCTCCGCTGACACGCCCAGATCATCAAGGTCAGTCTTTCATTATCCCAGTCTGATATCCAGTGTGAGGGATTCACCGCTGGTGTCTGCACGCACAGCTGGTATCCCCAAACCCACTCACTCTAGCCCTCCTGTTCCTGAACTGATTCCCCTGTCTGAAATGCTTCCCCTGATGGGGATCGCATTTTGGTGTGTTTGGGCTGCATACACCACCACAGAACTCCCAGAGGTGGCGGCGTCCACTATGATGTCTCTAGAGGTGGCGGCTGACGCTGCAGAACCTCCTGAGGTAGTGGCGCTCACTGCCGTGTTCCCTGAAGTGATGATGCCCGCTGCAGTTTCTCCAGAGGTGGCGGTACATGCTGCAGAACCTCCCGAAGCGGCGGTGCTCACTTCAGCTCCTCGTATGGTGGAGGCGCTCAACAATGAACTCTCATTCTGTTGTGTTGCGGTCAAAAGGACCATTACTAAACTCTCCCTGTGTCCTCAGGTTACCACTGTAGAACTTCCAGAGGTGGCAGTAACCGCTGCAGAACCTCCGGAGGTGTCAGTGGTATCCACTCACCAACTCTCGTCTTGCTCTGTCACGGCTATGGAGGCCGTCAATGAACTCTCGTTCTGTCCTGTCACGGCTATGAACGCCGTCAGTGAACTTTCTGTGTTCCCTGCCTCAGTCCTTGTGTCTGTGCATGTTCTGTCTCCTCCTTGTGTCTCCGTTCTCCCCAGGTCCCAGGCTCTGCTGTGTGTTCCTGATCCGCCCTGGTGGGCTCCAGTTCCGTCTGCTCTGCCCTGGTGGGCTCCAGTCCCGTCTGCTCCGCCCTGGTGGGCTCCAGCTCTATCTGCGCAGCCGTGGTGGTCTGCTGTCTGGCTCTGGTGGTCTTCTGCACCGCCGTGGAGCTCCTCTGTCCCGTCTGGTCCGCCCTGGTGGGCTCAAGTCCCGTCTGGTCTGCCCTGGTGGGCTCAAGTCCCGTCTGGTCCGCCCTGGTGGGCTCGTGTCCCGTCTGGTCCGCCCTGGTGGGCTCGTGTCCCGTCGGCTCCGCCCTGGTGGGCACAAGTCCCATTCTCTCTGCCCTGGTTTCCTGCTCTGCCGGCTCTACCTCGGTCCCAGATCACTCCGCTGCCACAAGGACCTGGCCCTCCATCCCTCCCCCTGTTCCGCCTCCGCTCCACCTCCCTCCTGATTATAGACTGTGTGGAGCGTCTGGAAGCCGCTCTTTGGGGGGGGCTCTGTCACGAATCTGGTGTGCACTTCCGGTCACTCGCCACTAGAGGTCACCCGCTCACCACATGGACATTCACACCACACTTCTCATGGACTCCAATTCCCATCATCCCACTCTGATCACAGCTGTCACCAATATCTCATTGCACCAATCACTTGCACACCTGATCACACAGCATCACCAATCTGCACACAGTATTTAACCCCGGACATTCTCTTCCTCTGGGCCGAGTATTGTATGCATCATCGCTACCCTACAGAGCCCCGTTAGTTTTCTAGTCTTGCCTTGCCCTGCCTTTGTTCTGATTGTTTGCCCCTGCCTGGTTTATCGCTTACGTTGTTGGATTACCTCTCCTGTCTCGCCCCTCTGGATACTGTTCGCTGATCGTCGACCCACGCTTGCCTTAAGTTTTACTCTTTGTCTTGTCCCTGCCATACCTGTTTGCTATTGTTTGACCCTGCCTGTTATGACCACGTCTCTGCCAAATAAAAGCCTGCACATGGATCCGCACGCCTCTCGTCTCGTCAGCAGCGTTACAGCATCCTTTTCAAATAAAAATATTAATTCCTTTCCAAAAAAACAAAAAAAAAACACTGTCCCTAAACATTTTGAACAGCAGTGTAACAACAGTGTAATTTACAACATTTTTGGGGCTCATACAGACTTGCAGTGACTTTAAAGTTTAGATCATGATGGAAGAAAGTAACAAAAACACAAGTACAACATTCTTCCGAATCAATATAATGGATTTTTATATCTGACTAGCTCATAGATGTTGCCAGGTGCTCAGTGCAGGTTGTACATGTGTTCTTGTGTGTGTTTATCCAGTGCTGCCTGTTTCTGTGCTGGATTCTGTGATGTTGGTTTGAACCTCCAGAACTGCTATTTAAAACCCACATCAGCTACACAGAGAGAGAGTTTGCTCAGCCCAAGGCAAACAACACACACCCGACACACGCTTTACACACACATACCCCTTCGAACACACAGAAATCACACTTTGGCATTCATCCTAAATGGCCACATGTCATTTTTCCATTCCACTCATCCGACTTTAGTCGCTCTCAGTCTGTCCGTCTCTCCAACACACACACATGAGGTACAACAACACAAGCGCTGGAGGAAGCGTCACTCCCGACCCTCTTGTCTGGTTACAGTAAATCCTGTAAATGGCACGACCGTCTGTTTCCTTTCTGACTCTACACATTTAATTGAATGAGATGTTGTCCACTGCCAAACCGCTGCAGGATTAACTGGGGCATTTTAAAAAGCAGATTATGGGAGGATTTTGGAGCAGATGAGACCTGTTCTGTTCTCTTCATGTTCCATTAACTAATTGTTACGTCTTACCTCACATGCTCCTCTGATCACACCGACACGTGGTGCATGATGGGAAACAGGAGGGACAGAGAGAGAGCGCTGCGTCAAACACAAACCCCGGCGGAAGAAAGTATAAAGACACGCATCTTCAGAGGAAAATACTAGTGCTTTGAGGCAGAAAAAATAAGAGAGTTAAAGTTAAAGTCTTAGGTTGTGTGTAAGTGAAATGCTGCATTACAGAAGCCTCGCATGTAGTCGTAACGCTAACACGCATCATAAAGGTCAAAACAGGAGATGCTTGAGTAAATGCTAAAAAGAACCTGTGCTGAATCATGATTCACTGTGCAAATGTTACATCACTCTCAGTGAAGGAAATAATAAAGGAAGCTCGTAAAGAAAAATATAGGAAGATTCTCAAACTAAATTCTTTCAAAAAACAAACAAACAAAAAAAAAACTATGCTTTGCCTGCCATGGAAAAGTAAATGAGATTTGAGAGCTACAGTAGAAGGAAAAAAAATTCTACAAACAACAGTTTAAATGTTGCTGCTCCTCACACAAGGCATCACATGACTTGGAATATTAAGCACAAACTGAAAGGACTATGATCATCAGTAAGACAGAACGACAGAACGAATGAATGATAGACAGACAGACAGACAGACAGACAGACAGATAGATAGATAGATAGATAGATAGATGGGTAGATAGATAGGTAGATAGACAGACAGAACAATAGAATGTTCGTTAGAACGAATGATAGAACAAACTAACAATAGAACGAATGATAGATAGACAGACAGACAGTCCAAGAGAACGAACGAACGAACGAACAAACAAACAAACAATAGATAGATAAATAAATAGAAAGATAGATATAGACAGACAGACAGACAGACAGACAGACAGACAGACAGACAGATAGATAGATAGATAGATAGATAGATAGATAGATAGATATAGACAGATAGACAGATAGACAGACAGACAGACAGACAGACAGACAGACAGACAGACAGACAGACAGATAGACAGATAGACAGATAGATAGATAGATAGATAGATAGATAGATAGATAGATAGATAGATAGGTAGAACAACAGAATGATCGTTAGAACGAATGATAGAACAAACTAACAACAGAACGAAAGATAGATAGACAGACAGACAGACAGACCAAGAGAACGAACAAACGAACAAACAATAGATAGATAGATAGATAGATAGAAAGATAGATATAGACAGACAGACAGACAGACAGACAGACAGACAGACAGACAGACAGATAGATAGATAGAACAACAGACAGGATGACAGAACAAAATGATGATAGAATGAACGATACATAGATCGGACAGACAGGAAAAAACCTACTGTCTTGAGGCTATAGAGCATCCTAGCTTATTTTTAACCCAGCACTACCACTGAAACCTTCAACTGTGAAAATCAGGCCATCAAATCATACCAGAGTCGACAGAAGAGCTCAGACCTGCATGAACCCGGCTCTCAATCACACGACAGTTCTGCTCACCTTTTATTACAGTCATTCATGCACATATTAGATATTACAGTTAATTAGTAAAGTTAGAACCACAACAACGTGCAATTGCGAGCAGCTCCACAATAATTAAGTGCATGTAGTTCAATAGTTTTCATCAGTATTTAATGAAAATACTAAATAACACGAACACCAATGGCAAATTTGACTGCAATTTTCTCCAATTGACTCCAACACTGCAGGCTCGGTTTAGGATAAATCCTCATTTGGCTCTGAAAAACATTATCCAACTGGCTGAGTTCCATGTTTAACCAGCTATATTTGTATCCACAAAGTGTGAAAACAAGTTTACCCTTTTCCAAAAATATTCTCCTGGTCTATTCATCATGGAACGGGAATGCATATTTTGTCAGGGTTAAACTCTGAAAGAATAGATTTCTGAAAATTGCAACTATGTTACATAATTCACAATAGCGTAGAATATCTGTATTCAAAGAAGTCCTGCATATTATCATGATTACAGGAACTTGAGGGTTAAAGTCATGCAAGTATATTTTTAACCACAGCCGCACCGTCAGAATGAGTTTAACTAACCGAACAATCAGTTAGCAGGACAGTCCACTGCACACCATCTGGGATATATGTGTCATCTGTTATGCACCATGTACTTCACATACTGTCTCTTCTGGGGGTGCATGAAGAAGAGTTTCCATTGGTGGCTTTCCATCAATGCAAGTGTGGCCACCCAGAAAGTAATTCAGCTGAGGGAAGGCAGCCAATCACAGCTCTTCTTGCAGTCTCCTAGAGGCACTTGACATATACATGCATTTTGAACTGATGCACAGCCTTTTACCCAAAGCATGTGGAAAGTACTGTACAAGGCACCATGCATAAGGCTCAGGTTCTGAAACTCAGCAAATGGTCAGTAAAAGAAAGTGCGTTTAGAAAATGTGGATTGTCAACCTCAGAAGATCAAGCTAAATATTTTATGAGCTAATTTACATTAGGTTCACAATTTTGCAACCCTTTCCCAAATTTTGGCTTATAGTTATTTATAAATATATTTCCCATTAATCAAAGAAAAAAATATACTTGTTTGATCATTTCTTTCTTACAACAACTAACAGGACAGTATGGTGTACACATGAAAAAAATAAAAAAATAAAAATAAAATAACAATTCTTAATAGATAATAGTTTAACCACGCAGGGAAAAATCCTTTGGTAAATTTATAAAATAAATTAAATAAATGTACTTTTTCCAGTGCAAATGTCATAAATTCTCACTATCTTCAGAATAATTTCTAACATTATTTCATATCATTTCAGCACTCTGATGAGGGTATTTTCTGCACAGACAGCAGGTCTTAGGAGGACAACACTATCACACGTGTGTCCTGAATGTAGTCTGAACATGACCCATGTAAACACAAGCAAATATATTCAGATTATTTATGAAGTTCGCTGCAATCCGAGGAAATAATTAAGCCTGCCTGCACATTTTACACTAAAATCAAAAGAATTCAAATTTCCCTTCATTCCTTATTCTTACCAGGTTCAGCTGAAGACATCAAGTTATATAAATATTTAAATTAGACCAATTATCATATGCACAGACTTTGCATAAGCCAAATAAGTTCACTATTCACGCACTCAGAGCAAAACATCCATCCGGTGAACAAGAGAGAAACTGCAGGCAACACTGAAGTGTACAGTAGGTAAACAAACTCAGTTGCTGCAGTGAGCTGATTACTGAATAAAATAATAATTAAAACAAACAGTAAAACGCAATAACTGCAACTACTACAAAACACACACACACATATGTATGTAGTTATTTTATCATTTTATAGTATGAGGCTGAGCAATGGCAAAAATGATGCTTGTGTTAGCAAACAAGTAAAAACAACAAAATAAATAATCTGCCTCTTTTCTCCAAAAATACAAGGTGTCATAGCAACAGTGTAGCAGAACATTTTGCCGAGTGTTTGAAAGATTCGAACATTTCTAAAAGCACACAACACCGCATCAGTTACAGGATGGCCGTCTTTACAGCAAGTGCAAGCTGAAGACAGGAGAGGAGGAAACTTCAGCCTCAGCTGTTTTTTTTTTTTTTTTATTTTTTTTTTACAAGACAACAAAAGATCAGAGAGTTCCCAATTCAGCATTGAGCAGCGCTGGTACACACAGACATGATGACCTACTTAGAGTTTGGGCTCAGAGTAATTCCTCATGCTGGACCTAAACTGAAAATATATGCTGGAAAACATGATAATGCAATACTAAATGCAAACAGGCCAAGAACTCTTGACTGTGTTAAACATTAGCAGTACTCATTAGGACAGTAATCACTATTAATAATTAGGTTAGCGATCTGAACAAACTACAGCCCTGAATATTTAAACGTTGTAAAGAACACCTTAGTAGGCCTAAGCAACTGCACAGTAACACCCTAGAAACCACCCACAACAACCACTCCATAACCCTAGCAACTAATTCATTGCATGGCAACACCTTGGAAACCACCCGCAATTAACCACATAGTGATGTGTTTTGAACAGACCATTTGAACACTTTAGTAGGCGTAATACAATGCCCCAGTTATAACCCTAGCAACTGCATAGCAATGCACTAAAAACACACTAAAACCTTAGCAAATGCACAGTTACAGCCTGTCAACCATCCACCACCCATGATGCCATAGCAATTGTTAAAAACCCCATTTGAGCACTTTAGTAGGCGTAAAACAAAGCCCTAGTCAACATCCTAGCGACTGGATACCATAGCAACATGTTGATGTCATTTAGAACACCTAAAACAATTAGCAACACCCTGACAACCACCCACAATACCCTAGTAACTACATAGTGATGTTTTGAACACACAATTATTACAAATTTAGTAAGTGTAAAACCACCCACTACACTCAAGCAACTGCATAATGAATTGACCCTTCGCAAAAACCCACCCTCCTTAGTTACTGTTGCTATGTCTGACAAACAATGCCATTGTCACACTACACATCATGTTCTCACGCAGTAATAAATACATTGCGGAGCAAAGAGAAAACTGACAACACGCCAACAGACAAGACCGAGCAG
The DNA here is from genome assembly GCA_036784905.1 of Acrossocheilus fasciatus. Taxonomy (NCBI): domain Eukaryota; kingdom Metazoa; phylum Chordata; class Actinopteri; order Cypriniformes; family Cyprinidae; genus Acrossocheilus; species Acrossocheilus fasciatus. The sequence continues at coordinate 2,542,834 of CM071943.1, forward strand.
GTTACTTCTGGTATGAAACAAGGTCTCAGCTTTCAAATTCTGTAATTTTTTATTTTAGAAATTCAAACAATAAATATCATTTTGTGGCTCAGTTCAAGCGGCACACGTGAACCGATCGTCTTTTCATATTTACTTAAAGCACAAAATAAACATGAATGAACATCAGAATATATTTTATTTCAACCGCGGAAAGACATCAATACAGTACACACAATTTTTTCAAGGTTAAGTCCACCGAATTTAAGAATATTTAGCTATCACACAAAATAACTTGAGATTCACTTGCGAATGCAGTTAAACAGTTTATTAGGATCTATCAAAGCTGACTTTTTAGCATCATTATTCCAGTCACATGATCCTTCAGAAATCATTCTAATATTCTGATTTTCTGCTCAAAAAAAAAAAAAAATTTTTTTTATTATTATTATTATTATGTTTAAAAGAGCTGAGAAGATTTTTTTCAGGTTTTTTTGATGGACAGAAAGTTCAGAAGAACAGCATCATTTGTACTGATACTGATCTGAACACGGAAAATTAAACAGTAACACACCTTTGTACCAAACATTCATTCATAGTGTTAGCACTCACACTAACGTTACATTTATATCTTGTGGTTTTATATGTTATAAAATATTAAACAAACATCTTGGTGTTGTGGGACATTTAGACAATGAAATGACACATATTTCAAAATGTTTCAATTGATTTCATTCATGTAGTCAGGAATTATAGTTTGGGAGAAGTCTACTCTTCTGTCTGATTTGCTTGACGGGCAAGATGGTGGATTCATCATAATGATTGGTCAGATCGCCTGTCAATCAATGTCTTGCGAACAGTCAATTATACCACCCTGAGTACACCTAAAATTAACAGCAATGCCTTGTCAACCACCCTCAACCCTCTAGAAACCACACAGCAATGCACTGAAAATCCCTCAGAACCCAATAACAATCACAACACCCTGCAAACAGCCCAAAATACAACACTAACTGCATAGTGATACACAAAACACAAAAACACACTGACAACCACCCCAACAACCTAGCAACCACTTAACTGCATAGCAACATGTTAAAATAATTTATAACACCCCAAACACAGAGCAACACCCTGCCAACCATCTCTGACACCATAGCAACATCCCAGAACACCTTAACAGCACCTAGCAACACCCTGCTATCCATCCACATAACGACTGGCTAAAAACCCCATGAACACCACACCATGCCCCCTCCATCACCATAGCAACTCCTCGGAAACCACTCACAACACACTAGCAACTGCATAGTGATGCACTACACAACACTCAGCATTAGTAAACATAACAATGCCCTGACAACCACCACTAATACCCATGCAACCACATAGCAATACAATTAAGATAAAATCAAAAAGAACCTTAACAAGCACTTAGCAACACCCTGGCAACCACAATATCCCCACAATATCCTAGTAACCACATAGTGATGTGTTAAAAACCCTTTGGAACTCCTTAGTAGGCATATAGCAATGCCCAAACCATCACCCTAGCAACACCCTGAAAACCAACCACTTCTAACACCCTAGCAACCACCACAACAGCATAACACTGTGGTATAGAGAGAAAAAAAAAAACGCAGTGCATGGGAAAACAACTCTCATTTATATATGTATGTAGCAGTTAATTCTGGGCCTGACTGGTGCAAATGTCTGCTTGAGAATATGATGAATACAGCAGCAAAATGGAAACAGTGTAACAGCTCAACACTTCGTTAATCATTTCCATTATCAGCCTCGTTGCCATAACAATGACCTGTCTGGTCCTCTGATGACTGTATCATTCATCACGATAAGCATCACTACACAGCTCCTGCACGCTGAAGGATGCAAACAGGTCACCACTCTTTCTGTCTATCTGCAGTGCGGCTTTAAAGAATCACCCAGGGCTCGCGTGTGTGTGTGTGTGTGTGTGTGTGTGTTTGAGCTCTCCGACGGCTCTCTGACCCAAATTCCGCTGCTCTCCATCCAGCAGACAGGTGGAGATTGGCCACGCTAGGACTGTGCCGCAGTGTTCCGCATGCCGTCTTAAAGCAGCTATATTTATTCTAAGGAGGACACTGTGCTGCATTTCCTCCCGGAACTTCTGATAAGTTGACGCTGGGCTAAACGGGCCACAGAAACCATCAGGGAGTCTGAATTAGGCTGAGTCACACGCACAACACGCTCGCGTGAACTCTGAGATCTGAGCCAAAAACACAATGTTCTACTTTCCTACTTTTTTTCCTCCACTCAATATATGATCAAATGTTTTCTTCAAAAGGTCTTCTGCTACAGAACAATCTGTAGGGTCTCATTTAGATTCACACACATAATAAATTCAACACCCGCATACAAACAAATACACCGGTGTATTCACACACTGCACGTTCATTCACTCCTGAGTCCTGTCTGACTGAAGCTTCATTTCTCATATAAATGGATAGGAGTTTTGGGTCATGCTACATAATGAGAGCTGGTGACTGTAGTGACTGTAGTGTAATATATGGCTCCATCCAGTGTACAACAATAGTACTAACAATTGTAAACAGATGGATTGAAAAAAATGAATAAATAAAAAAAAATAAAAATAAAATAAAATAAAATAAAATAAAATAATAAAATAAATAAAATAATAAAATAAAATAAAATAAAATAAAATAAAATAAAATAAAATAAAATAAAATAAAATAAAATAAAATAAAATAAAATAAAATAAAATAAAATAAAATAAAATAAAATAAAATAAAATATAAAGGTTTCTGTGCTAAGCAGTATCTCCAACAAAAAAAATACACTTCTCTACTGGCTGCTTTAAAAGCATAAATGGGACAAATTCCATGTTTTTGTTGGGAGACTTGTTAGATGTACTTGATAAACTATTATCTAACATCAAATTAACATGGCATAAAAAGTATTATTATTATTACAACATTATTATTTTGACAGTTGTTTGAACTGATATTCAGTTATGGAAGCCTGTTTCTGCCACAGAATAAAATATAATTAAAAAAATAAATAACCAAATAAAGGTAATTGCAATTTTTTATCTCACAGACTTTTTTCCTCGTAAGTCTGCATTTATATATCCCGCAATTCAGAGTTAACTCAAAATCGCATGATATAAATGCAGAATTGCAAGAAATAAACCCACAATTGTTTTCTGAGAAGTGAGATATAAACTTTCAGTTGATTGAAAAAGATGTCAGAACAGAACTGAGAGCAGAAATTAACTTTTTATTTAAAAAAAAAAAAAAAAAACTGAATTGTGAGATGTAAACAAAAAGTCAAAACTGCGAGAAATAAATTGGAACTGAGAGAAAAAAGTCAGATTTGTGAGAGGAAAAGTTGCAATTACATTTTTTTTTTTTTTAATTCCATGGCAGAAACAAGCTTCCATTTCCAGTTCCTCGTCATGTTATTGCACGATTGTTCACATTATAAACATTTCTTAAACTTGTGACATCCAAAAAGTAACATTGTATCATATGATTTTAGAATAGTAATGGGGCGTTCCGTGTCAAATCAACCAGAGGACCCCGTCTCAAATTTTAGATTTTGCTAATATTTTTTTGAAGAAAGATAAATGTGTTTAGTGATGAAAGCCAAAATATTAAATGTCGTGGATGAATATTTACTGAGTAATACACTTTTATATAAATTTTTTTTGTAGAGGGGGGTCAAAATGGCAATTTTCACCTGTGACTCAGGGCCAAATTAGAGAGGGTTAAAAATGACTTCAGAAAGATGGCAGCATCATGATGTTATTTTTACACAGATATTGGTAGGTCTGTTAGTTAAATCTGTTGAATTTAGCAATCTTTGTTGCATTTTGTTCCAATGGTGACCATTCAAAAATGGGGAAACCAAAGTTTGCATGTCTGTAACTCAAGAAGTATTAAAGATATCTTAACATCCTTTTAGATATTGGGTCTTAACAAACTTTTCTTTTGGCATTTACATTTTTAAGGCCCTTTATGGTTCGGTTCCAGAGATACTGGAATTTCAATATGACTCCAGGAGTAAATTGTTCAATTGTACACATTTTCAGTGGTCACTGGTGTGGTCATGTGGGTCACTTTGCTTAAATATGATACTTGTTTTCTTTTAAAGAACAATGTCTGAAGAATAAATAAATGCTGAAATTAGATTTGTATCTTGTATCTTGTTGTTGACACAGAATGACCTTAATAATAATTGTAGGAACTACGGTATTTGGGTAGAAACAATGGTTACAACAGTGAATGTTAATTTTTTAATGTAATTGTTAATAAAAGTTTTTCCTTTTCTTTTTTCCTATAAAGTAATCCTCTAGTCACTCTCTCTCTCTCTCTCTTACACACACACACACACACACACACACACACACACACACACACACACACACACACACACACACACACACACACACACACACACCTGTTGGCTGCAGCAGCACCTGCCGTTGTTCTGTCACCTGTCCGTCACGTTCACACACATGGAGTTCATCTCTACAGATCACAGTACATGTGGAGCTACAGAGAACAACACTAGAGTCCAGAAAACTGCTCAGGGTGAGTGAGAGCATTTTTATCTATCAATGGAAACTTACAAGCATGCAGCACAGAAGTGTGTTTGTTTATATAAGAACAGCAGAAATCTGTGGTATGTGCCCAACTGCAGTCAAATGTATGCGTGTGTGTTTCTTAGTTTTGTCGGATGAAATGGTCAAACCTGAAGAGTGCAGACTAAGAAACTTAGAGAAAAAAAAAATAAGTGTGATCTTTAGTCACTCAAAAGTGTCCATAGTATTTACCAAACTGCAAATACATTCAATTCTAAACCCGTAATAAAATAAACAACCTATTTGTGCTTCAGACTTACTTAAGATTTAAGCTGTGGCCTTATATTGATGTGAATGTTGTTGGGGTTTGCTTTGGCAGTGAATTATAAGAACACTTTTCTACTGTATTTCAGTATTTCCAGCAGAGATTGTGTTTATACAGAATCCAGTTTAATTCATGTGACACACAGCAGGGGGCGCTGCACAGAATCGAATAAATCCTTCTATTAAATGTCATTTCTTTGGATGTATTTGTAATGTGTGGAACAGGAAATGTTTAGTTTCTGTCAGCCTCTAAAAAGCTCAAAACAAATACAAAAGGAGAATCTCAGATGCTTTTACAGTGATTTTTTACTCCTTTTGCTAACCCTGCTAACCTATTGCTGTTATTCTTAACACGTAAATATACCTGAAAATACAGTTTTTGGTTCAGTAAAACAGGATATCAGCATCATCACATCTAAAAAGGCAAACAAATATCAGTTTATTATTCTTTTGCTCAGAGAAAAATCAAGTCTTGCTTGCTGAGAGCATAATGAGAGCTCAATAGTCTTTTGAAGGGAAAGTGCAGGTTTATGTAACGCAGCTGCAGCTTCACAATAAACCCTGCCATATCAATTCATTCTCACTGAGAGACTGTTGATTTTGGATCCGATCCATTCTGTTCATATCAGTGCATTAAAAAAAGATTTTGTTTCACATCAGTAGCTTGATTTACTCTCTGATTGAGGTCTTTTCTTCTCTGACATATTAAGAGAAGACACATAATACACAACCGGGTGGAACAGAGAGACAAATAACCTTTTGAGAAAGAGCTATTCAAATGATTCATATGGATGGGTGTATTTATTGTGCGAGAGAATAATACATCAGTTATGAGCAGAGCAGACACTGGTTACAAAATTTAACCAATCCCAGAATTCAGTGTGACAAGCAGTCCAAAATAGTGAATTTAAGAGAAATGAGACACATTTGTTGACATTGCCAGTTTTTTTTTTCTCCCACCAAGGCTGCATTTATTTGATTTAAAAAATGCAATAATTTTGTGAAATATTATTACAATTTAAATGAACTGTTTTCTATGTGAATATATGGTAACGTGTAATTTATTGAGGTGATCAAAGCTGTATTTTCAGCATCAATACTCCAGTCTTCAGTGTCACATGATGCTTCAGAAATCATGCTGATTTTGTTGAAAGCAGTTGTGCTGCCAAATGTTTTTTGTGGAAACTGTCATACGTTTTATTTTTTGATGAATAGAAAGAACAGCATCTATTTGAAATAGAAATCTGTTGTAACCTTAAATGTCTTTAGTGTCACTTTTGATCAATTTAATGCGTTTTTGATGAATAAAAGCATTAGTTTCTTTCAAAAACCAAAACCTTAATGAACATAAACTTTTCAGCAGAAGTGTAATAACTGCTTTATTTACTAATATATTGTTTTAAAATCAGAAGTTGCATATGTTAACATTAGTTTTTGGCTGTGAACAATGAAAATTGCAAAACTAACATTAACACAGAATAACAAATGTAAAATAATAATGCATTGACTAATGTTAACAAGTGAGGCTTTACAGTAAAATGTTACAGAAAAATTATGAATACAACTCATCTAATACTGAAAAATATGAATAAATAACAGTACAGTCCAAAATATTGAGCGCTATTTGTAAAAGTTGCTGCCTATGTAGAGCACTTCAAATTGCCCACTTATAAGTTTCTAATTCAGTCAGGATGTGCCCTTATAAGGCAACTGCCTATAAACAGCAGCTCACTAGGTTTTGGAACAGAGCCTTAGTGTTGAAACCCACCAGCATGTGTAATACAGCAATACACTGTAAATCCCTGCTGAGCAAACTATGACTTGCTGTCTGTAATTGCTAGAATGGCAGAAGCCATGCGGCGGTGAGAAAATGAATATGGGTGAAATTTCTGCTTGTTTCAGGAAGGTGAGGTCAAGTTTAATCTCTCTTGTCCGCTGATAAACGTCTCTGGCGGTCAGAGAGCCAGACGTGAAGTCACTGTTATCAGCTCACGCTCATGTCACGTCTGCAGCGTGTGTTTGTACAGGAAGTTTTGTCTGACTGGCCGAAGCCTTCAGAGAACAGAGCAATAATGAGTGTTATCCTGCCTCTGTGGCTGTTACAATAAATCCTAGACAACATACAGACATTTTTAGTGTATAATTCATGTCTGGAGGGAGTGCAGTGTGATGTTGGTGTGAATCCTTCATGAGTCATTTGTCACAGGGCTGCTGTTCAGGACCACGACACTGAAGAATATCAATGTGAGACGCTGTTCAGAACCCACTTCACTTCTATTTCATAGAGAAACAGAACAAGCGAAAAGAATCGATTTTATCAACTAGGAATGGCTAACAGGAAATGTTGTTAGAACGTTCTGACAAGGTTCTCTCAGAGTTATAAATGAAGGTGTGTGTCGTGAACATTCCAGTAGTGTTGATAGAATGTTCATTTAAAAATTAGCACAAAATTATTATTTATAAATCATTCATGGAACTTATTTTTCTGAAACTTTTTAGTTGGTTCCAAGAACATTAACCAAGAAGAGACTCTTTTTTATGTAAAAAAAACTAAACAAAGAAAGACTTTTGAGAGAACATTACTTTGAGAGAACTTAATGGGAACGTTAGCAAATTATTCTTAGAACATGTTTTTGTTAGCTGGGTAAGGTTACTTTGAGCTTTGCCAACTTTACAGAAGAGATGAGAATTAGTTTGGAATTATTTTGTGATTTATTTTTCCTTTATTGAATCACTTTTAATTTATTTTAACTGAGGTCCAGAAGATAAATAAGAGATATTGATGACATCAGATTAATAGGAAAGTTGTTTTGGAAGCAGAGCAAGTTATTACATTTTGATTAGAGATGCACAATATTACAATTCTGGCTGATGCAATGGTTATCATAATGTTATGGCTGCTATTAAAATTATTTCCTATTTTATCTAAATAAATTACAAATAAAACACTAAAAACTACAATACATCATTTTAAAATTGGGCATAACAACATTCTAATTCAAATTCCGAAAAAGGTATATTCATTTAACAGTTTTATTAAAGTATTAGCTTTGAGCATGTTGATGGAAAAATCTCTAATACCAGCTGATAATGAAATATAGTACCCATATATTGTGCATCAATAAAAGATGAATCATGCACAGTTGAAGAAAGTAATGTGTAATGCTGTACACACAGTTAAAGAAGCTTAACATCACCCGTTTTCTAAACCTCTCAACAACTGTTGGTCAGATGAATTTGACAAGCTGATAATGTGTATGTGAAAGGTTCATTTTGCACTCAGGTCTGGATGTGATGCCTGAGCATTAGAACAAATGGAGGTGTGTGTGTGTGTGTGTGTGTGTGTGTGTGTGTGTGTGTGTGTGTGTGTGTGTGTGTGTGTGTGTGTGTGTGTGTGTGTGTGGGTGTGTGTGGGTGTGTGTGTGTGACTCTCAGACTAATGACTGATAACACACTCAGTGTAAATACAGCTAATCTCCTCACAAACATGGAGACTCAGCAGAATAGGTGTGTTTGCCTGAAATGTCCAGACATTCACACACACACACACACACACACACACACACACACACACACACACACACACACACACACACACACACACACACACACACACACACACACACACACACACACACACACACACACACACACACACACACACACATATATCTGCTGAGCTTAAAGCAAACACTCAGAAAAGATATGACAGGAGTGACTGACCTCCTCAATCTAAAAAAAACATTCACCACACACTCACTTGTGTTCCTTTCATAGTCACTAATGTGGTAGTTCACAGAAAAAGCATGAGAGTGAAATTTTCATCTTTGGGAGAATAATTATTGTAAAAACAGCCAGTAGAGGGCGCTGTTTTATATTGTCCTTCAGTAAAATCACAGCACTCATTCAGGCATGCATGCTTTTTCATATATCAATATAAAGCATGTTGTTGTTGATAACACTGTGAAAATGCATGTAAGCTCTCTCATCCTGTGTCTGCATGTGGACCGGATGATCCTTCCGTATGTCTCGTGACTATAAGCCCCTCGTCTCTGATAGTTTCCCGAATCTTAGTACAGTCCTAATGAGTTTCAGCCGCTCGGCTCTGCATCTGAGATTCATTAAAGCAGAGGAGAGGAGGAGAATGCAGCAGAGTATCCCAGTATGACAGAGTCACTCATTTCTGCTGTCTGATCAGGGTCAGTGTGCTCTCGAGGAGTTCACACAGCACGTCCAGCAGCGTGACATGCCATCTACAATATATTTTTTTAATTCTTGTGTAAATATTATATTTTTATAGAGTCAGATAAACTGAGTAGCTACATGCATTTACCACATCACATAACTATTTATGTGAACTGCAAAACAAAAATAAAGAGTGATATTTTACCTCAAAATCAAAAGGAAAAAAGAAAATTGATATTCTGTATAAAGAAAATGAAGCTTATTAGATGACCATTAATGCATTAATGATAAAACATGCATTGTTCTATTAAATAATAATAATAATAAAAATAATTATTAATACTAGAAATAATTACATAATGTTTTAATTGTAAAGTATATTTTTAAAAGACCAATTATAAGCATGGTGGCAGCATTTATTGTAGGCTACTAACTTCTATTAAAGTTATTTAGTTAATAATAGTAATAATAATAATAATAATTTGATAATAAGTTCATAAACATAATTAAAAAGATGTTGTAGCCAGAAAGCATGTTTTTCGTTACTGTATAAAAATGGTTTAGAGTCCCATTTTTGCATTAACATTAATGAGAACGGCAAAATGTATCTTAATTTTTAAAAAATCTTTAAAATAATCCCAAAATGCAAAAAAAAAAGGATTGCATCTTTATTTTCTCTTATAGGTCTTAGGTCTATAACCTAAAATAAGGATGTTAAAAAACAGACCATGTCCATTTGTCATCTACCCTAATGTCATCTTTCATATTAACTGTCAACACTCTTCTTTAAACAGTCCCAAAGCCAGCCATGATAGGCTGCCTCATAATATACATGCAATGTGTTTTATAGCTACATTTGATCATATGCAGAGGCTGAACGTTTACTAAGACAAACCCATCAGTAAAATGTATGAACAAATTGTGGTTCCTTCAGCAAACAGTAAAGCAGTATTCATATTCAAGATTGCAAAAAATCAAAGGGTAAAAAGTCACCGTAGAGTGTCTAAGGTAAATTTGTTGGAGCCTCTGTACATCTGTGCTTTATGAGCATTCCTTTCAGCTGATAGTGTATGACTGTCCAGTTTCTATACAGGCATTCACATTAACACACACACACACACACACACACACACACACACACACACACACACACACACACACACACACACACACACACACATCTGAACAGTCTGAGCCGCATCTGCAACAATTTAAAATGTCAAATTGAATTAGAGCTGCTCTCCATCCTGTGTGTGTGTGTGTGTGTGTGTGTGTTTGTGTGTGTGTGTGTGTGTGCGATTGGACGGTCCAGCCGTTTGTGTTTGTCCTGAATAGTGAATGCATGCATACCTTCACCATTACTCAAGGGAATCTGTATCTCCTAAATTCACCAGAAAGGAAAAGAGAAACACAAAAGATATTTTAATAGTCCATATTATTTCCACCCACATTACCGTCAGCAGCGCTGCAGAAATACACAGTGCATTTAGGTGTGTTTGCCATGATTAGGCCGTCTGGCTCATTCTATATTTAAATGGGGTGTGTCTCACACACACACACACACACACACACACACACACACACACACACACACACACACACACACACACACACACACACACACAAACAAACACACACAGACATTATTCAGGTGCTCTGTTTGACTTCTCCGCCCATGTCCAGTGCACACAAACCCCTGCAAACATCAGCTGAGAGAGAGAGAGAGAGAGAGAGAGAGAGAGATACCGATCCAGAGTGCATATTGTGCATGTGTGAATTTTAGCAGATTAGCAAACAAACAAAAAAAAAGCAGAGAAATGTTACAAAAAAAGTCACTGTAACTACCACTTTTAGTCGTTATCATGATATTAATACCACAGCATTCTCTTAAGAATCTTACAGTGCTATGCTATAAAAAAATGAGTTTTCAAAGTTTTAAATACACTTTGGAGTATGTTTTAAAAGATAAGCCTTTCTACATAAGAGTTTCATGTTTAATTCAATGTGTTACTTACCATTACTTACCTAGCAATAATAAGTCATTTTTTCAGTGCATGTACAGTACATACTACAGTATGTAAATATCATAAACAGGGTCATGGCATACATTACCATAATGGCATACTTTGGTAACTTTTGAAAGGTATTCGTAATTGTAGCTATAGGCCAGATACAAAGAAATGCAAACTTACAGCAATCAAGATGATATATGTTCTGTAATTCAGACTAAAATGACTTCCATTCCCAGTGTTTAGTACAGTGGTTTCTCAAACACACACAGAAGGATGTAAATGGATTTGACAGATGAAGTGAATCATTGTCTGCGACTGAAAGAGATCCGATGAAAAAACCTGGTTCACACATTCATTCATGCACTTCTATTGTCTCATTATTGAAATTGAGAAGAGATCTCCATTCACCTACAGCCGACCCCACCCTAACACACACACACACACACACACACACACACACACACACACACACACACACACACACACACACACACACACACACACACACACACACACACACACACACACACAGGTTTGTTTTTCTATCATGATGGGGACTTTCCATCGACTTCTATCTCTTTCACCTAAAACGAACCCTCACACAAACCTTTCTGCGTTTTACGTTTTCACTAAAACAGTCTGTTTTAACATATATATTTGGTCTAAGACATCAAAACACACAGTATTGAACTGAAGTGAATCAACATCAACAGAATAATGACACTATCGTCTTCTGCTTTATACCTGAATCCATTTTGTTCTTAGCAGCATTGACATTGTTATTGAACTGAATTGAATCAACATTGAACTGACTTGAGCTGAATATGACACTATTGTCTTCTGCTTACAGCTGACATTGAAGTCATTTCATAATTTGTGAACTTTGCAACGCTGTTATTTTTGTGCTTATTTCTGCAAACCTTCTTTAAAACAGCAAGGATTGCAAAAAGCAGTACATACACCTGCACATATTTGCAGCGTTGAGCAATGTAGCCAATCACAGACATATAGTTTAATTTCTTGAACGCAATGACCAGAAGTGTTTAAGTTAGAATCCACTCACTGCTCAAAATGGCAAGTTTTTGTCAAGCGTTGAGCTCTGCAAGCTCGGGAATCCTCTCATTATAACAAAGTGTGGTGCAGAGAACTTATTAACGGAACATTGTGAGATCGCAATGAACTGAAGTGAGTGACAGCTTTTAGTGATTATATGAGGGAGCGCTCTTTTCGTGCATTCTAGGCTGTATAATACTGTCTGACTGTCTCAGAACAGAGATATTCACCGCAGGAAAGGAAATATTGTGTTTCAGGTCATAATTTTATGTCTTGATGTGTCAGAATGACTGGCTTGTGTGCTTTTCCTAGGCGAGAACTGTCGCACACTCGTATAAATCCACGAATGCAATGACTGGAGATGTTCACTTAATAATAGGCTAACTTACATTTCCGATTTCTTTCTCTGCAAACCCTACCGTATGCCTTCAGAACACTTGGATCATGGAATGAGTTGCATGGGATAATTTTATATTTGTGAAAAGACTGAAAATGTTACAATTTATTAAAAGGACAAGTGCAAGCATTTTTTTTTTTTTTTTGTGAGCATCTTCTTTTGTGATCCTAATATGGCTTTAGAACAGCATCAGGTTGACTAATTACTGGTTGTGAAGGAATAAATAAACTGTAAACTATGAAAGCGAGCGAGCAAAATAAGGGTTTGGGCGTAAAAGAGCATATAGTTGTTGTGTTGGGGCCCCATACCTGGAATCTGCTTAGGGCCTCCAAAATCACTAAGTCCGCCCCTGGTATTATGATTATGTTGCTTTGAAAAACAACAACATACTAATCTACTATTTCTTCTTCTGAGAATAAATTTGGACTGTATCTTCTCCTCGTGTTTTCAAGCTATAACCACTGATCTGATTCGGGTTGCTTTCTCTTCTAACTGACCTGAGCAGTAACGGTTTTCATAAACCAGATAGTTAATTACAAAAAAACTCATAGCATTCATAGAGGGGGTAAACATAAAACATGCTAGCAACATGCTAATTTATGCTAGCAATGTGCATGCTAACAACATAAGCCATGCTAGCAACATGTTAAAACATGCTAGCAACATGTAGACCATGCTAACAATAAGCTACATGCTAAAACATGGTAAATCATGATAGTAATGTGCAAATCTATGCTAACAACGTGTTAAAACAGTATCATAGCTAAGCCTCGTTAGCAACATGCTAAATCATGCAATGTGCTAAAACATGCTAGCAACATGCTAAAAGATGTTAAGTAACAGTAAAATTTGAGTTACTAATGGACATCACTGGATATATGGGTTTGGATTTTGGCCTAATTTAACTAGACTGTGCTTCTGCGAGATTTGTTTTCATTCCAGAAGACTTGACCACATAATGGGCCCTTCTGAGTAATTAAACGTACATCAAAACAAAAGAAGAGCGATGGTTGCAAATCATGAAGTACATGTGGTAGTCATTCATTCATTCTCCCTGACAAATGCTGAAGGATCTCCAGACAAATGCAGCAGGTCCTGTTGCAGCGTTTTTTTTTTTTTTTTTTGTTTCCTGCAAGTTTTTTCCCTAATGGCAATGTCAGGATTGGTCAATAGAAAGGTCATTGTTTCCTTGGAAAGTATTTTAATGAGCCCTGAAGTCATTTGATCTCCATTCACAGCCCTGTCAGCCACTTGTGTCAAAGAGAGCAACACCGACTGGCCTGTTTTTCAGTCTTTCAGCCCATTTGGTTGCAGAAGTAAGATTCACATTAATTTCTTCACTGGGATTTCAAGAATTTCTTGAATGAGTTTGAAATTATAGTAAATAACAGCATATGATATGAAGAAGAAAATGAGAAAGCGTGCTTAAGAAAATACTTTCTACTGGCATGATACACAACTCCGGAGTATACGTGATCATATTTATATTATTTTAAAATTAAACTGTAAATAAAGTCTGATTTGCAGTGTTATTTTAGTATGATTGAGTTGTGAATAACTTTCCTTCAGAGCTTAGATTAGCCCCTTCTCTGACTACTTTTAAGTCTCTCCTAAAAACATAAAAATAATCTTCTATTGGTCTTTGCCTAGTATTTTGTCTTCCAAGTGTCTATACTTTGTTCCCCTTGTTTTATTAGCATATTTAGTTATTTATATCATTGGGGCTAAACCCTGTCTTAACTGTGTTTAGTTGTACTGATATTTTTATTTTACTGTTTTTTTAACCTCTGTACTGTACTTTGGTCAGTCGTGTGGCTGTTTTTATACATGCTACATAAATAAATTGAACTTGAGTTACTATTGTAGTTTTTTTAATGTTCTGAATTCATTTTTATTGTTATTTCCATTTTAATTTTAGTTAAAGTTAAACTGATTTTGTTTTGGTCAATTTTATTATTTTTTGTAAAAATATAAAGTGTTTATAATTTTTCATTTCAGTTTTAGTTATTTTACTACATCAAGGTAAACTAAATGAAAATAGGTAATGTTGCCTTTGCAACTATCTGAAATAATTAAGTGTTTTTATATATAATTTTATTTCAGTTAACGTTAATTTCAAATAATGATTTTTGAAATGGTTTTAACCAAAAATAACCCTGCTGATTTGTGGATTTTTTTTTTCTTTCTTTTTTAAATAAAGTTGAAATCACACATCATATATCATCCCTTAACAGACTCGGAGCTTACGGCAGGCCTGTTTTGAAAGATTTATGTGGCATTGCTAAAAATCTATTTCTCTATGGAGAAAAAAAAAAAGAATTGCAGCTGGAAATTGACTGCCGTTGTTCCTTGATGGCCAAAACTGCCACTGAAACACCACTTCAGATGCTATTGACTTCTGTTCCTTCAGTTCCTTTAGCTGCCAGACCAGGAAACCTCAACTGAGCTCAGATTAAATGATGTTTTTATTAACAAAGTTCGGGAGGAGCACGTCAGATACTTAGCCTAATTAGACACAAGTGGTACGCCATCAAGCTAATCAACACACAGGTATAAATGCAGCTGACATACCTCCTTTCATTTGACGGCTAATCAGCATCCCTCCACCACCCCTTCTCCACCATTATCACTAAGTTCTCAACACAGTAGGGGGGGTACTCTGGGTTCGGGCAATTCCCGAGCTCGGAACCCGTCCCCAGGACAGCACGCCAACAACGTATTACCATACTCGCCAAATACGCATTACGTTACTCGTGCTAAATATATGTAAGTGTGAACTCGTGAAACACTTTGGATTAGACAGAAGGCTAGTGGCACTGAAATAACATATCTTCAAAAAAAAAAAAAAAAAAACACAACACGACTTAAGCATTATATGTGTTAATATACTAGCTGATATTATAATTTACAGACCTTGTCTGTGCAAAGTTACCCCTCTCACAACTACAATGATGTCTACAACCAAAAATAAAAAAATTTTCTTTCCATTTCATCTTTCATAAGAAAGTGAATTCTGATCCACAGGCTGTGATTTTGATGCCCTTTACACATCACAGGTGAAAAGCCTCATTCCTAGAGTCACTTTGATAATGTATCCTCACGAAACACTGCAGGATAAAGCAGAAACAGATGATGGTGATCAGGTTACAGAAGTGTCCGACTCTGCAGTTTAGGTATTAAAAAGAGAGGGAAAAAAAGACAAAGAAATGTGTTTAAGACAATGAACTCAATACAGAAATTTTGCTTGTAAACCAGCTAAAACTAGTTCACACCACTCATTAACATTTCAGGTTGATCTAACACACACACACACACACACACACACACACACACACACACACACACACACACACACACACACACACACACACACACACACACACACACACACACACACACACACACACACACACACACACACACACACACACACACATTATCCACTCCAGATGTGTTCTTCAGGCTATAACTGATATCTAACGCATTCTTCTTCTTCTATTAGATACATTTTTCCATCTGTAAAAAAAATGGATCAATTTCACATTCCTCTTAAAATTTATTTTTAAATAATGTCTGTGGAGCACTAAAGGAGATATTTAGCTGCATGTACGAGCTGTTCTTTTCCACACAATGGAAGTGAATGGTGTCATTGTCAAGCATCAAAATTGACAAAAAAAAAAAAAATAAAAATAATAATCTACATAGTGTCATATATGGGATATTGTTATGATATGAATTTTGCATTTTTCCAAGTTATCTTAAGTAACATGAGAGTGAGAACAGACTGAAATGTAAACTATGAAAATCTTCTCCACTAACGGATCTTTCAAATCTCACTTATGTTCACATGCACTGAAAACAAATTACTGTCCGATTTACTTTGAAATAACTCACTCAGAAATTGCTAGTAAATTATAAACACAAAGAAGCAGCAAGTAACACACTGAATTACACGAGAAAGAAAGATGAAAATGGTAACACTTTAGTTTAGGGACCAGTTCTCACTATTAAATAGTTGATTTTTAACATGCATGTTACTAGCATATTGGCTGTTTATTAGTACTTACAAAGCACATATGAATGACTTATTCTACATTATCATATTTTAGATCCCTTAATCCTCCCCCATAGCTAAACCTAACAACTACCTTACTATTAATAAGCAGAAAATGAGGAGTTTGAGGAAAAGGCATACTTAACAGTTATTAATAGTAAGAATTGATTCCTAAACTAAAGTGTGACTGTATCTTCTGGTAAATGTACTCCAATAATCTTTTATTTACAACCTAGAAAAATACAAAAAAACAACTGTGTAACTGAATATATATTTAAGAAAAACACTGGTCTGTTCCTCAGACAAAGCTGCATGACTTTAGACTCTCATTCAATTCCAAATTATTTCTAAAGCACTTTTAAAACTATATAGGCCTAGTATACCAAGTTCTGTATATTTAAAATAGATGAAGAAAATAAAAAGGGAAACATTTACCATATGATATGATACCATTTGGTCGCTTGTGCATCTGAACACCATTTACTGCCATTGTATGAAAAACCGCAGAGTGAACAACCTGGTAAACATCACCGATGGAAAAAAAGCCAAACAGGTTTGGAGCGACATGAGAATGAGTAAATGATGAGAGAATATTCAAAATAACACATATCATCTTTGGATTAGAGCTGATCTCACAGGGATACACTCAAATTATCCTGAGACTGTAAACACAATTTACTATGTGCATGTAACTATGACGGAAGGATTACTGCTTTTGTTTGTGAAGAGCAGACATGAGACAAGATGCTTTGGAGAGAGGGAGAACATGTGTGTGTGAGTGTGTGTGTGTGTGAATGACCCTTTAATGGAGGGTCAGACCTCTGCAGGTCCAGCAGCTTCAGGGTGTTTGCTGGATTGAGGGTCTTGTGTTCAGTGCAACAGTCCAGATGAATATGCAGCCCACAGAAACCACAGGTGTCTCTCGCTCTCTGAGATCTAACAAGAACCATCAATCCTTACTCTCCGAGTTCTTCCTGTTTCTCTCAGCATCATTATGATCTGCCTGATGGCCCGGGGACAACGTGAAAGACAATCAGGCCAGTGCTGCATCGGTTTATTGAAAGTCTTGCCAATTTAAACATTCAAGCAATTTTTATCTGTTCGTGCCAGTGCGGGAATACCGGATTGAGTTTTCTTTTGCTTGAATGGACACATACACAGAAAATTGTCAAAATGCCCATCTTGGCAAGTATCCTTGTAAACACAGATGTTACGTCTTAAGTGAACTTAAACAGTTGAAAAAGAAATCGGATGTGTATCATTATATTGTTTTCGTGCATTAGGTCTTAAAGTGACAGCAGCCTAATATACCTTCCACTGTCTGTCATTAAATGTTAATCAAACAACAAAAGACAAACAGAAAATCACTCACTGCTCTTAAATAAGTCACTTTTTCATTTTAATGATGTTTAATCTGTATATATTTCACACAGTTAAGACTATGCAGTGATTTGATTCCGTTTTTGTACCCAAGTCCTGAGTTAGACCTACGTATATAAAAAAAATAATAAAAACGTAACATTTTTTTTTTCATTTTCATAATTGTTCTATTGCAGTTATTTATTTCATTTCTTGTAATTCTTTTATTTATTTTTTATTTTAATACTGTTTACTTATCTTTAATAATGTTTGAACTTTATAATAGTTTAGTAGTTTTTACTGTGGAATAGAGAATTGTAAAATTTCACAAATATTTTGGTGTCATAAAAAAACATATTTATTGGGATGCAAGTTTATACGGATCAAAAACAATGAAAACAATTTAAATTTTATTTTATTCAATGAAAACCTATTTTATTTATTTATAGCTAAAAATCCTTGGCGTTGAGCTCAGTTATGCTGTTTTTTCCTCTTCTAAACATGATTTTTTTTTTTTTTTTTTTTTAATTATAACCACCTCTTTTGTGGTGTTTCCTTAGTCAGCCATTATGACTATTGCTCACACACGTGGTTAGTGATCTGAACAAACCTCCAAGTATTAACCTTGGGTATGTAACTCTTTCTGTATCTGAAGACAGGGTAAAAAAGTAGCTCTTTCCGCTTGTTTTGTGTTGTCTGTGAACTATCTCCAGACATCTCTGCTTCAGTGTTTTAGACAGGCTTTGATCAGACTCTTTCATTTGAGCATCAGATAAATGTTAAAACATGACAGAGATCTTTCTATCTGCTTTTTTCCCCACCAAATCTCCCTCTCTTTTCTTCTTGACTCATCTGTCCTTCAGTCTAATTTTCACACAGTACTTTATCTTTATTCAATTATCGCTGAGAAACACAAGGACTCTATTATCCACATTCATATTCTCTGTGTCCTTGATGTTATCCATGTAATGCTCCGGACTAACTGGTAAAACCATAATTCTTTCATCATTGTGTTTAATGTCTGGCCAAAATCATTTGTCATATTCGTGTTCAGATGGGCGGCGGCTTGATAAAGTCAACATGAAATCAAAATGAAGACTGTTAGACAGCCTTAATACATGTTCTTATTATGCATGATTTAAAGATTTGTTTTTATAGTATTTTATCACAATGTTTCATCACAAACTTGCTCTGCCTCTGAAACAACTTTCAGTCGCTCTTATTTTTTTAACCACTTGATCAACGCTATCTCACGACCAATTCGTACGCATTTTATGAGGTGGCTATTTCGTACGACCTCACTTGTACAATTTTGTACAATTTGTCTAAACCCCAGTGACGGGTAAGTTTAGGGGCAGGGTTAGGTGTAGGTCATTCGTACCAATTCATACAAATTGTGCAACTCCTAAAATACATACAATTTAGCAAAAATCGTATGAATTTGTATGAGTGAGGTTGTACGAATTAGCCATCTCGTAAAATATGTAATAATTGCCGTGAGATCGGGCTGACCTGACACACTTTCTGACACACATCAGAATAAGCTACAAAGTCGACCAAACTTTCATGCCGATGGTTAAAAGTCTAGTTTCATGAGACTGCGTGTGTGTGTGTGTGTGTGTGTGTGTAAGTAATGGACATTCCTTCTAAGAAACCATCAGTGTTTTTCATCCGTCAGTCTCCTCCTGAGAGCGTCTGTGAAAAATATTCAGGTGTTTATGTAACTACACATTCCAAGAGTCTCTCGCTCTCTCTGAAGTGTTTAAACAAGAAGAAACTGAACTGTACAAAGGAAATGAAAGAATTTAGGGAGGCCTTAGTGGTCTCTTTGTTTGACCGTGTGTGTGTGTGTGTGTGTGTGTGTGTGTGTGTGTGTGTGTGTGTGTGAGAGAGAGAGAAGGGAGGTCCTGATTTGCCACTGAGAAAAGTATGAAAAGCCTTCAGGGGGATTTCCTCTGAAAGAAAGACCTCCTCCTCCACTTCTCCGACCCTTTACTTGGCTCTCTGTCTCTCTCTCTCAAGCACTTTACAGTCGAGACAAACGGCGCAGTGAGCTGACGACAGACCGCTTGACACTTTGCATTTCTCAGCAGACGTCGTACTCCTGTACAAACTTGAAATAACTTGCTAAACAATGGCTCTGATCCACCGTAGTCCAAATCCACCAGCCGTCTCAAACCGGACACCATGGAAGCACCTCTGGATGTGAGATTATCATGGGAATGCTGCAATTACCAATGCAGAACTAAACTGGGAATTTTTCTCTGCCGGAGGCACAGATTTTAGGATGACAACTCAGTAGCTGCGATTCAGTCGTCAAGATGGTAAATAAGACTCGTTCGTTTCAGTTTTTACACACACGGTCTGTGTTGTTGTGCCACTGACCTACTGAACCTCTGATAACTGGACTACTGAACTAGTGATAGCTGACTGCTGTTGTAGGTGACCACGATTTAGTCCTTAACGTGCATTAAAGTTCATCCAGCATGGCTAGAATTTAAAAAAAGTTTACTTTTTACACTTCGTTGCTGCAAAAGTTTCTTTAGTTTGCATGAACTTCTTATAGTTTGTCAGCTTATGTTACTGATAAAAATGAACATTCAGAAGTTTCATCAAGCAGTGTTTAAGGTTAAAACACTTCATTACGTACTTTAAAAGACCTGCATGTAATGAGCAAAACGGACTTAAGATCAGCTTTCATTGTCCTTTTTTTTTTTACTCTAGCCCTTTGTGTCGCGATCTCTCAGTAAGAATAAAAAGAGATTAATCTTTCGCTGTTGTTTATAAATGAAAAACCTCCTAGATTTCCAGTGTGGTCTCAAGATTTTTCTTGAGATCCTCAACCTGACCCACTTTCCAGCACACATTGAGCTTTGTCTCTAAATTGATGGTTTGTTATGCCTCTCTGAATGACTGATGGTGTTTGGCTGAGAGCTGAAGCTTTACGCTGAGTTTATTTGAGTTTGGCAGGTGTGTTTCGTCTCTGATAGTGCAGTGATTTACACACTGACAGGTACAGGAGAGCAGATCGAGGTGTGTTTAAGGCATGCTTGTGGATTCATACCTTTGGAGTTTATGCCAAATGCAGTGTGAACCTCCAGAGTAGAAACCAGTCTACACTCCCTTTAGATGATAATATCGCTTATACTGTATTTATCTGTCATTTCACCAATATGTTCCGACGTGGCGATTTCTGGTTTTTATTCTTCCAAAAGCAACTGTTGTCTTCACAGATAGCATAAACACTTCACAACAGACATACAATGAGCTCTGAGATTAAGTGATGACATACTACCAATCAAAAGTTTGGGGCCAGTAAGATTTTTGAAGAAATTAATACTTTATGCATTAAAAAGGATGCATTAAATTATTGAAAAATCTTAAAATATTACAAAAGATTACCATTTCAAATAAATGCTGTTCATTTGAACTTTCTATTCATCAAAGAATCCTGAAAAATAAAATGCATCACGGTTTCAACAAAAATATTCAGCAGCACAACTGTTTTCAACATTGATAATCAGAAATGTTTCTTGAGCAGCAATTCAGCATATTAGAGTGATTTCTGAAGATCATGTGACACTGAAGTAACGATGCTGAAAATTCAGCTTTGATCACAGGAATAAATTACATGTGACAATATATTCACATAGAAAATAGTTATTTTAAATTTTAACATTTCACAATATTATTTTTTTCCCTGTATTTTTGATCAAATAATTGCAGCCTTGTTGAGCAGAAGAGACTTTCACAAACATTAAAAAATATTTCCAGCGCTCCCCAAACTTTTGTACAGTAGTAGTGTTCAACCTCAATGTAAAAAATTGTTTATTTGCCAACATTTCAGAGAGAAAACAAAGTACACTACTTAAAGATGTCTTGTACAGTTGTCTCTTTTATTGATGTTCAAATACATTTATTATCATACTGCAATTTTTTGAATCTCACTTGGTTTTGTTCAAAGCTTAGAATTTATTAGAATGTTTTTAACACTAAATGTTTATTTTGTAGAAACATCAATAAAAGTCTCCCAAATTTTTGCTCGCCGTAATTTACGGTAAGCGTGAAAGTGGAAAAATAAAACTCCCTTCTGTAATTTCTCATCTACACACCTTTCTGTATGTGACGTGCACGACAGATCGCTAGATTGATTGCATTTTTAAACGTTACAGTAACACATGGGTTTGACGCTAAATATGAACGTAGTTGTGATCATGTGATGTTGGACTTGACAGGTTGCAATATCCAGAAGTGTTGGGATGTCCTGCAGGAGATGTTTGAAGCGTTGAGCAGGTCGCTCACCTGCACACTCGTTTTCTTGTGCAGTGGTTAAACTGACCGTTTGACAGCTGCGCTCACTGCAGAAAAACCCCATTAGAGCCAACTCTCTCATTCATACACATAAACAACAGTCACGCTGTGCTCGGGCCTGTTAGCAGCTCTCACAGACCCTGACAACACCAAACACACTCTACTGCAGAAACACACTCATGGCCTCTGGCATCTACCTGTCACAAGATTAGTGTTCAACATAGACAGCAGTGTTTGTCTGTGACACAGAGTCCGTTAAAACAAAACAAACAAACAAAAAAAAACCTTAGTCAACTGCCTTGCTCTCTACACAGGCAGCTGGCCTTTAAGACAACACCATAACTGAAACTATAATATACTTACCAGCTAATAAACTTTACCATAATACAGTGTTCATTTTTATAGCACTCTACATAAATAGAAAGACTGGAAAAGTGCTTCTGTTGAGTCTCAACACACAACTGATATTAATAGGGTTTAGATTAGGGCTAGGTAATTAATAAATTTTGATATTTATCCAAAATATTCATACTTCATACTTCTGAATACTTCAAAAAACAAACACACACACACACACACACATATATATATATATATATATATATATATATATATATATATATATATATATATATATATATATATATATATATATATATATATATGATTATTATTAATGTCATATAACCAATACCGAACACCTGAGAAAAGATGATGCCAACGCTCCCCAGAAGACCTCAGATGATGCTAACCCTGGAACAACATATAAAACTACCATATTTTGCTTAATCACAAAGTTTAATCGCAACATATAATCATTGCAGTTAATAGTGTTCACCGTCTGTTTGATTATGTTTAATTTGTAACTAACTGCATGATTTTTACTGTACATTTCTGCCATGGTCACCACTAATAACCTACTCCTAAATATAATGTAGAAACTTAAAATTTTCTGTAAAGCTGCTTTGCAACAATTTGTATCGTGAAAAGCGCAAATAAACTTGAAATGAACCAATATATTTTTCATCCATGTTTTATTTTTAAAATTACAAATTTATGTTGTGCAGCACCTTATATAAACAAATATATATATATATAAAATGATTTGGTATTCTGATTACACTTTATAAAAATATTAAAATGGTTCATTAAAATTTGTGAGTTCATTTCATTACACACCATTTTTATGATAAATCTGAATTAATTCAAAAACATCATAAAAAAGCAGGACAATTGAGGGAAAATTAAAAGATTTAATTGGGCCCTAAATTAAACTTCTGTGGAGTTTAATTGTTAATCAAGTTATGTTATTAATTCTCGAAGTCTTCACACATGTGGAATGCATTTCCTTCCCATTAATGGTATAAAATTAATATCATGAAAAATACTGATACTGAATGATATGGAAATAAATAAATCTTTTGATAATACATTTATCCTCCAGCCCTAGTTGAGCCTTAGCATGTCACTCGGGTAAAGTGATGCTCTAAAAGTGCATATATACAAATCAACATTTCTATCACTTCTTTGAGTTTACCGCAATGCATACTGGGATTGATATGCAGTGCTAATGATGCTGCATTAAGATTTGGCTAAACGAAGAATGTGCCTATGATGCCCTAAAATACTGACTATGTAGGGAGCTCACTAAGATTTGGATCAAAGCTCCAGTGTGGTTTTCCAGATTTGTTTTGGCACACTAAATAAGTTAGTGGGTTACAGCTGTTGAAACACTGCTGGTATGATGCCTTAAGGATAGGAAATAAAACCAAAAGGAAATGGAAAAGGTTTTTCTTGTAACTCCACAAAGTTAACACAGCATTTTACTGAGAGTAACCACCCCGTGTCTGACATGTCGTAAAATATATTTTAAGGGCTTTTTATAATCATCAGCAAACTGGACTGTGGTGTTTTGTGCATTTTTCCCTCAAAAACATTTGATCTTCTGACCTCGCAGAGTTCCTGTCCAGCGCACAAAGAGAAATCTTATGATTTACGTCTGTTTTCTATAAGCATGTTGTTCATCATCCAGATGTTCCCAGTCACATGGTGTCCCAGTGCCCTACAAAACATCCTGGAAATAAAGGGATTTTCTGAAGAGCACATACACTGGGTTGCCAGATCCTAGACTAGTGATTTTAAATCCAGATTTGTAGGGTGTATCTGCCAAAACCGTGGTAATGTTCTCAATTCTTCCTTTCACTTTTCCACCTGACGCAATGCTCCAATCATTCTGAAGTTCAGGGAACCATAAGCAATCCGAGCATGTGTGCTATAGAGCCGTGATACCTTCATGGTCTTTCGTGTGTTTTGGGTTGCCAATATTTATTTTGGAAACAAGTCCCAGGACCCTCAATCAAAATCCAATGAAATATGATATCCGGGATCATTTGGAGTCAGTCTTGTGGTCTTGGATCTCAGCGAGAAACCACAGAGCGTTGCTTCATCAGCAGGGCATACTGGGGAGAAAGTCAATAAAATATACGAGCTGTAAAAATAAGTTGGCAGCGTGCAGAGACAGACGTGTTCGCGAGACCTGCAGATGTCAGAGGTGATATATGGCTGTTTAAGGTTTAATATGTTCTGGAAATAAACGCTCAAGTGCCGCTAGAGTGTCTGTGAGAGATGGATAAATGGTTATAGAAGAGATATTGGAATATGGAGGAAAGCAGGGAAGACAAAAGAAGCAAAGACAAAGCACAAAGACAGGAAATCTATTCCTGTATTCATTAACAGACGTTTCACACGGTACATTCCTAAACCCCGGTTAACGTTCTTATTTGCATATTTGCGGTGTCACTGTCTCTGATTGGACGAACAGCAGGCAACCTGTTTACACGGCTTTTCCCGCGTCTTGCCAGTTATTCTGATCTAAAGACATGTGAACGGCCTCATGATGCACAAAGGCGAGAAAACAAAGACTAAAGTACAAAAGAAAGAAAACAAAGAGCAAAGTATGTGAATATTTATTTGAATTTCTTTTAAGTGTGGAAAGACTAACGTTATTATTTACTTGTACAGTAAGAATAATACCGTCTCCTATTCACTCCAGTTCACAAGATTTCCGTTTTTTGATATTATCTTCTCACCGGCTGCAGTTTACATGACTTGCTTTTCCTGTTACTGAGGTGGCATGAGCCTCGCTGCTCAATTTCTGATTGGCTGTCTTGTTCCAGCAGCAACAAGCAAGCACCGCTCCGTTTCACACTGAACAAATTTAGCACCGCAATGCGGGGTTAACACCACAAATGCGGTGCTAACCCTGCTCTGGAGCAGGGCTTCATAACCCCGGGTAAAATGCGGTGCTAACACTGCTTTGAAATTACAAGTGTGAAACGTGTCTTTACCCGGGGTTAAAAGCGGTGTTTAGAACGACAATAACCCGGGGTTAAGCGCAGTGTGAAAAGCCCTAGAGATGGGGAACTGATAAAATGTGTACCTTGAATGCAGTGTAAGTTGCTGTGGATAAAAGCATCCAACAAATGCATAAATGCAAATGAATTTACATTTTGTCTCTGACCCTGTAATTTTCATTTAAATCTTTATTTTCTCATGCATGCACAGGTATAGCAACTCTAACGTCCAGAATTATTTGAATGTAAAACAATGCATGCAAAGTACTTTTTTCCCAGTGGACTTCATTTTAAAATAAAGTAGGATATTATTTTCATTTTACTTCTGAAGTCTAATCTGTGATAACATGCAGCTTTGATGCTTTCACTATAGACTGACTTTTTTTTTGTTGCTTGCAGACATTGTTAGCTTCTTTTAAACGTACTTTGATTACTGATTCCTTCACGTCTCTTTCTATTAAGTACTTTCATTGGTGAAAGAGGTTTTTTATTGCAGTTAGATAATGACACTGGAGAATTGGTTTCTCTGTATTTTTGAAGTATTTGTCCCTTCAAATGCACCAACAAACACTTAAACGGAGAGAACAGCACTTTTGTTTGTCTGTAGCACATGGTTTGCAAAAGATGCAAAGAATGCGAGAAATGCATGAAGACGATTTATTCTGATCCAATGAGAAATGCATTATGGTCCAAGAAATGCACTAAAATAATATAGGACCAAGAAAACGTATACACAAATTATACATTGCACCAAAAGTGTTACTGTGAAAAACGGCAAAGGCTCCAACTCTAATAATAATAATAAAAATAAAATAAAAAATACATGAGAACCTCATTAATATATATTAAAATCAAGCTAAACATGCAGAGGAAAACGACAGACTTCAGCTATATAAAGAAAAATGTTTTTTTATAAAAAGAGCTGAAGTTGTTGCAAAGTAGAACCTTTATTTTAAAAACCGCATTCAGACAAGTGAGTTAATCGAGGAGTAGCTTGTCAGATGTTGTAGATGTTTGACTGATGAGAGCGGCCAGTGGTGTGAGAAAGCTCCATTGTGCCAAACTCTGTAAGGAGTTAAATCACAGAGGCACAGAGACAAAGACAACACTGTCCTGAAGAGGGAGGAGAGGAGAGCTGCTGGGAGAGACAGATCACAATTACTCCAATCTGACAGCTGAAATGAGAGACTTTCCAAAGCTTACAGATGATGAAGAATCCTGTTCAGGTTAGATTAGTGTTCATCTCAAGAGTGCACACGGACTTTCTAACTTCAAGCACTTGTACTTTTAACATTTTTGTGTTCTTTGTGCAACCCAGAACTGAATACAGAGCCTGAAAAGAGGGTTTTAAGGCTCTGAGTGCCTCTTTTGTCCCATGCCAAATGCACAAGTCAAGACTTATTCTTTGAGCACAGGACTAATGTTTTCAAACACTGTTACACATAACTGGTACTATTCTGCTTTTGAAATTTTGTTTTTGCATGCGTTTATTTAACTGTGGACCCTTTTGGCCCTCTGGATTTGAACTTCCTTAAAACACTTTTCACACTCTCTCTAGTTTAATTTGGTAACTAACAGAATTCTGGCGTCATTTTTTTAATGCAAAATTTCACCACCGTGTTATTTCCATTAAAGGCCCTCTTTTCACACCCATGTTAGATATGCCCATGCACAAACAATTATACAACTGTCGTGAAAGCATTAAATCAAAATACAATTTCTCTGCCATTGCAACAAGCAAGTGGGCATCTGTGGGCGTATATGTAGGAAGCCCATGTAAATGAAGCACAGCAAAACTTAACTTCCAACCCATGCCATTTATGCCTGAAACTCTACTTGACATGGACGGTACTTGCACAAAAATGACTAAGCAGCGATGAAAATTACATATTTAAACTTGGGTTTTTTTGGGGGGGGGGGGGGGGGGGGGGTAATTGCTAAAATAGTCTTGTGAAAAGACATTTCATAGCTAGCATTTTTGTATCCTAAATGCACACAATTAAATATTTTCACACTTTTCGCATAATGAATAATACATTTACAGAATTGATTGGAAGACATGCTATAAAAATTTTTGTGTTGTGACTTTAGTAAGTGAGTAACCTATTAGTGACGCTCGCCTTAGCAAACACCACTAAAAAGGCTGCTGAAAAACAGGTTGTTTACTTTGCATTTATGAAATCATCTGCAAAAAGCTTCAGAATTAATGATAGCTGAGCTTTGGTGCATTTCAAACATTAGACTGAAGCGTACAATTACCTGTTGAGATCTGTGTCATGTAATTATAGAGAGACTTGCGCACTGCCAAATGAAAAGATGTTTTTGCAACAGATATTTATGTGTAGATTTAATTGAGAGCTGTCACACCAAAACTGTACTGCTAAAATGAAGACTCTTGCAGGTGAGAAGACAGACAGACAGACAGACAGACAGACAGACATTATTTCTTTAAGTGCGTTAAAGTGTGAAAAAAGACCCTCATCTCCAGATATCAAATGAGCTTTCCAAAGTTCAGCCAAGGGCTTCGTCTAAGGGTGACATTTACAAAAACACTGAGAAATGCAATTGACAGTCTCCTGAATGCAAATACCAGACTACAGGAACAACGCCAGGCTCCAGGTATCCTTCATTTGGGATCCTGAGGATTTGTTAAATTAAGTTTGACTTGGACATGTTTGGAAAACCGAGGTGTGGATGTGTAACAGGAGAAGTAACGGGGAGTTAAACAGAACGACGGGCTCAGAGCCATGGCACCATGCAGATGTGTTTACTGAAGAAGAAGAAAGGGACAGGATGGGAAAGTCAGCCAGAGGACCGAAGAGGTTCCACATGCACCCAGGGCGGACCACCCGGAATGAGACACAAGCATGGGCCAGACAAACTACTTTGGTTAACGATTAAACAAAAAGGCTATTGTGTCTTTCCACAACCGTTCAAAATTATTAATCATTAAACCTATTGTGGAAGGTCCGGTTCTAATTCTGTTCAGGATCATAAAACATACACTGAGGATAAGCTTAAAATTCGAAATCCTTCAAATCACTTGGAATATCAAGCAGGAAACGGTGAGAATGTGAGAAAGTCTAGCGCAGATAAACATCAATGTGTGCATACTTCATGAGTACATAAGCAGACATCTGATGTCTGTATCATTCAATGACTCAAACTCGGGATTCTCAGGTGATTCAATAAACTACAGACTTGGAGGAATATTCATGTCTGTAGCACAAATAGTATAAAATGAGATGCAACTTCAAGAACCTGAAGACTTATGGTTAGGTATTTGTTCAAATTTTCAAAACGCTAAGCTTAAGTATGTGCAATAATAACAGTAATGTTGTCTTAGCAAACACTACTTACTGTAAATACTGTCAGGCCATGTCAACGTAATCATTGTTAATGAAAACAATAATAAACCAAATGAAAACTATTTTTGTTAACTTTAACTTACATGAAAAACGAACTGAAATAATTTTTCACTATTCTAAAACTAAAAAAAGGCTGTAGCCTACTGAAAAATGTAACACTGCTAAACAACTGTAAATGATACTAGTCTGTGCATTAACTATGGAAAACTAAAAAACACAAACTGAAAGTTGTCATTTAAAATAAACGAAAACTAACAGAGTAAAAATTAGACAAAAATAAACAATAAAATTAGAACTATACGAATGTACACAATCTTATATCACTGAGACATTACACATTTTTTCCCTAAAAAGGAAGGGTTTTGTTTATGTTTGTTCTTTCTAAGCAGACATAAACTTCCTGTACGAGATCACACTCAGGTCCTGTAATCATCTTTAACCAGGAAGCCTGTTGAAATAAGAGATTAACAGACTAAACACACAACTATCTTAACACGATTAAAGCATGCATTTCGTTCTATGGTTAATCATTGCACTAGGCTTCATAAAAAAATTTAAACATGTGGTTTTAGAGTTTCAACCTCTAACTGGCAGTAGATGGTTATCCATTCTATAACAGGTTTTGTCTGTTTAAGGTTTAAACCAAGGTCATCTAGAGTGGAAGAGAAGAGATTTCACTAGTTTTCCAGACAGCATTCCCTCTGCTCTTCCCACATCTGCTTTGTACATTATTCTAAGTCGGACACATGAAACATGAACCCAACATCCTCATTACAGAGTACTGGCTGAGAAACATGTATGATAAATATTTGGGAGAGCAAATATGAGACAGACACTCAGCTGTGATCCTTCAAATGTGCATGAATGTGGATGTTTCTATATTACACACACACACGCTCAGTACATAAACACTTGCATAAACACTCTCAGCGATGTTCAGAGCATGTGTTTTCTTTGTTCTACCTTGCCTTACTTGTATGCTAATGACACAAATCTCCTCTGCATGAGGTAAACCATCTCAAATGAGGTGCATCTTGGACAAACTCACACTTTCAAGTCCCAGAGACATTATAAGCAGGAGATAAAGATAAAATGAATGGGGGAAATTGTAACACTCAATGTGACTTCTGTAAAGACTCATTTCTATCGAAATCACCTTTGTTCAACACACATTAACAAGGTAAACAAATGTGGCTCTTTAGCTGCAAGGTGATTTCTTCCATGCATATATGATAGCACTGCCTGTCTCCTCCACTTAAAATGCCTTGGGCAAGAAAGAGACACACTGCCTTCATATGGTGGACAACAGAATGGAAAATGTGGATTTATTTAGACCAAAATGGAAACCTTGACATGACACAAGTTTCATTGTCTGTTTGCTTGGCCCTCTAACAAGTGAGATTTAGGAGGGGTTGAAATTCTGAAAAGGTTTTGCCACAGGCATTTGACAACAACCTCATTTTACATCTATAAACAAAGCATTTAGGGATAATGCACAATAACTGCAGTATCATATATCATGTTATGTAACCTTGGATATTTTTCATACAAAGAATACAATTATTAAACCTCACAAATAAACCTCTCTCTTTCTCCACCTCAGAACCCTTCCTCTCTGGACTGGTCCATTCAGAGCGCCCTGTCGTCTCTTTTCCCTCCGTTTGAGGCTACCGCTCCTACTGTTCTCAGCCAACTCTTTCGCACCATTGAGGAACGTTACCATGGAGATGCACTGCAGTGCCTGCTGAACTTCCTTATCCCAGCCAAACACATCCTAGAGAGCGTGCAACAAGCAGCCTGTGTGAGTACAACAAAAAAAGACCATCGGATTTCAAATTTGACAGTGCCACAGTAAAAGCCAACAATCTAAAATGGCTGATAGCCTACCTATCAAGTGACTTGTTTTCATTTAATGCCTGAAAGAAAAATTTAATCCAAAAAAATATAAGTATTCACTCACCCTCATGTCATCCCTAACCCGTATGACAGAAGGTTGTCCATAGTCCAAAGGCTTGCATGCTATTCCAAGACATCTGAAGCTATACAAAGACATTTGAGAACTGAAGGGAGGGAAAAGAGTTTTAATGAATAATGTCTTTAAGATGAAGTAGGGAATTTCACAATTGCAAAACTACCATTTCATCTTTTATTGTTTGAGCAAACACCTATTCGTGCTCAAAACAAACATATTCCACACTTCAACTTTAGCATAAAGGTTCAGTAAACTTGGAATATAGGTTTGCAAGGACTACTTTTATGATGCATGACAGGCCATGCTCAGTGTATGCTTTCAGTGTATAGAAAGGGACAGTAAGAATGACATAAGAGTGAAGTCAACTAAGCCTTAAAGGGTAAAGTATGTTAGCATACTGGGCAAGATGAAAGCAGTTTCCTGTGCAGATATTTCTTACATGTGGATTTTTATGGCACAGATCCCACAAGTTACTTATCCTTGTCCACTCAGCACAAGATTGTTTTGTTTTATCTTCAGAAAGAACAAAGGCCTTCCGAGGCAGCTTCTTCTGAAGGGGATTCAAGAATGTTTGCATGCAAGCCAATAAACAGCATCAAGACCCAAGCCATTAGGAATCTTGTGGTCATAAAATCTGTCAATCCAAAATTATCTGCAAGTCAACAAACTAGCTTTGCCCTTTCTTTCTCCCACTAGGCTTCATACTCCGATGTGCTGTTCCGGTGTGAGGGTTGGCCATTGTGCATGAGAGATCGTGTGGTGATCCAACTCGCCCCCATCAACCCTTTACTGCTCCGACCGGGAGATTTCTACTTGCAGGTGGAGCCTTTTGGAGAACAGTCAGCCCGAATCGTCCTCAAAAGTCTTCTTGTGCAGGAAGACCTCCTGGCGCAAGAGAATCTGGTGCTGCAAGCTGGTTCCAGGCTGCTGGAGGGTACTGCAATTGAGGGGACTCCCATTCCTGAGACATCTTATCCATGCATATTCACAGAGTCTTGGCTAAGGGAAATAAATGAGGGACGTCATGGGAATCCTTTATGTCAGTGTGTGCTTTCCTCTGACCAGGGGGTTGTGAAGGTACCTTGGACCGAAGTTGCCAACCCAGAATTCCTCGACAGGCCCAAATCTAACATCTGGCCTGAAACAAAGCCATGCTCAACTCCAACTCTCCGTGTGAAAGATCTTAAAACTGAGATTTCAGAGAACGAGTCACAGGTACCTATAGGCCTTTTACCACTTGAGATGGAAACTAGAATCCTTCCAGCAAATGATGGAATGGCAGTTTCTGTTCAGCTTCTGGAGGGTGGCAGCAGATTGGTGAAGGTTGACCAAGGACATCCGATAAGCAGTTTTGCTGGAAAACCTGTTGGCTGGGTATCTCCTAATACCTGGGACAGCAGGCACAACCGAGAGTTGGAAGGAGAATATGTGGATCTTTTAGAGTTCAACAAGGAGAAAGAGACTTTGGTCCCCAACAAAATAGCAATGCCCATAAAACCAATGGGCTTCAAGTTAGTCAGGACAACTCAACCTGCCCCAAAAAGTAATGTTAACCTGTGTGGAGAAGACTGCAATCCTTGTATGCAAAACAAACCACCTGAGAGCATGCAAAACGATCCAGAATCCAAATGCAGGTATCGGCAGTCTTACATGGCAGCTCTACGAAACCCTGTGAATTTTGAGAGAACAAGTATGCTACCTGCCCTAGATGAAACAAGGACAGATGTAGGGGAGGTTGAGCCAAGCTGTGAGGGATACGGAGTTGGCCTTAGACTTAAACCTTCGAGTTGTACATTTGGCCAGACACCAAACCAAGCAGACAGAAACCCAATGCAATCCTTTGAGAACTCATTCCAACAAAAGCAAAGCCCAAACAACTCAAGTCAGAGCATACCTCATGACTGTAGTTCAAGGGAGAATGCAGAGTCTTCTGACCAACATATGACCCAACAGATCCTTAACATAGTCCAAGCGAGACAACAACACAAGTCATTCCTCACTGGGCAACAGGATCTCCATCAGACTGTACTAGGAACTAAGGCACTACCCGACAAAAGGCAGCGCTGTCTGAACAACTCTTTTAGACAAGAGTCATTTCAAATGCGGATTAGTGGCCAGAAACATGCCAAAACCCAACACTTACCCAAAATGGGACTCAGGGCTTTACCTGACCACAGTGGTCACAGACAAGATGCTAATCTATCTTTGCAGGGTTTCAATCCAATTCAGCTAACACAGGCCTCCAAACAAACGCCTCCTCTATTTCAGCCCCATTGCAGTCAGATCCTCTTCCAAAATGAGAACAGGCCTTTGGATTACAAAGTCTTCTGTGATGACAGACACAGTGGAAGAGGCCCAGGTTCACCTGTACAGGTGATCAAAGGTAAAAGCAGGTCTAAATCCCGCTCATCCTCTTCAGTCTCAGAAACAACCAAAGAGAGTCTGCAATCGCACAAGCCGACCAACAGAAGCCGCAGTGATGTCTATCCAGAGATCATTCCCATGTTGCCAGCTATCCAGGGAATAAAACACACAGCTAATTTGGTGTCCCCAAAATTAAACAGACGACAAGAAGCAAGAAAGGGTAAGTTGAGTTAGACCTCTGCATGTAAAAGAGACTTGTGCTTCTGATTTGTTACAGACATTTAGAAGAAGCAAATACAAAGAAATATTCAAACAATTCTTTTCTGTGGTTCCTTGCTGCGTGTCAACTAATTGCATACAGATTTTACCCCACATCTCACTTTGATGTCAAATGAACATCTGAAGCAACATGACATCTGGCCAACATGCTGTTTTTTAGATCTTTATCCTTAAATGAAAATCAAGTTCAAACATGACTGATATGAACAGTTGCTTGTACAAAAATGAAACTACTATGAGGCCACAACTAGTTGCCACCCGCCATGACATATCAACTGATTTACAGACGACCTTGACCCTGGTCAATTGTGGAGGAGAAAATATACCCTTCTGAAAGGTCATCTTAAAAGAGTGCAATGTGACACTGGCCAAAGGTCAGGAGCGTGCACAGCGTTCCACATGGAAATTTCTGCGGGTCCTTCATCTGATTTCTTTCTTCAGCAGAATATAATGAAAGCATTCATGAGGACCAAGAAGAGAAAAGATCAGGGAACAGAAATAACTACACCCCCTCCCCCCGTTTTATGGGGAAACTGTTAAATGTCTTTGTAAATGGGAAGAGGAGGTGGATGGATTTAGTTTACAAGTCATTTTTTCCAAAAAAAATTTAAAGGAGAGATCAACAGCTCCATCTAGCTGTGGCACACATATTTTCACTCAAGCAATAAGTTCAGAAAATGTAGAATTAGTTTTTTAATCACCATCTTTTGTGTTGGCATATTTACCAATGTTGAATACAAATGTAATTTCCCATCTTTCTAAGAAATCTACTCATCTGGAAAGGCTGGAACTCCAGCTGTTAATGGAGTAGAGCTCCAGAAATCAGACGCTGATCAGCTCTTGACTGGCCAGCCTGAGAATGGAGTTCAGGCAACTTTTCTTTCCCAGGATTCCACAATCAAGAGCCTTCTCCAGCTAGGCATCATCTGTCTACCGGGTATGCCTCCTAATCAATTTTTAATTGTGAATTTATGTGCTGTGGTGTGTTTAAAGTTCAGGGCTAGGACTGATCCATTCAACTGTTCCCTTCAGCAAGAATTGTTCACTCAAAAAATTTAATTGTCACATTTGTGACCCTGGAGCACAAATCCAGTCTTAAGTCGCTGGGGTATATTTGTAGCAATAGCCAAAAATACATTGTATGGGTGAAAATTATTGATTTTTCTTTTATGCCAAAAATCATTAGGATATTAAGTAAAGATCATGTTCCATGAAGATATTTTGTAAATTTCTTACCGTAAATGTATCAAATCTTAATTTTTGATTAGTAATATGCATTGCTAAGAACTTCATTTGGACAACTTTAAAGGCGATTTTCTCAATATTTTGATTTTTTTGCACCCTCAGATTCCAGATTTTCAAATAGTTGCATCTCAGCCAAATATTGTCCGATCCTAACAAACCATACATCAGTGGAAAGCGTACAAAAACTTGACACTTAAAAGTTTTGTCGTCACATTTACTTTTTCCATCAACAAAAACAAAATAAAAACAGTCCATACATCTTTTGATGGCACGTGATACAGTAAATGTTTTTGAAAAACAGATACAAGAGAACCAAAAATAGTAGTACCATTGATTTATTCAATACAAGGAGAATCATCAGTGACTAACAACTAAACTTTTTTTGTTGTTTGCTTTTTTTTCTACATACAACATTACAAGAAACTATGAGAAAAGCAACTAATGTTATGTTAAGGTGACAAGAAAATTACATGATCACAAAAAAGACAAAAATAATTATAATCCATTGTTATTCGCGTAAAGTATTCCTTTAACACCCAGATTGCTTCAGGGGGTCTGAACCTAAAAGTTACTTTTGCCAAAATTACCTTCTAAATGACTACTTGCTTTTAACTTTCTATATGCACATGTTGCACATTCCACTCTAGATAAAGCTAAATGCATCAAATGTAATTTCTGATGGCAGTAAACAAGAAAAGTTCTGACACTCTTCTTGACAGTTTTTGAGGCCTGACAGTTTTGACAAGCCTCTATAATTTAGCGGTTAGCATGCAGCCACGTGCAATCCCAATACAGAAAATGCACAACTTCTCTGAGTGTTTTCTCCAGACAATAGTGATTTTTCTGCTTTTGCTCTTAAATTCTGTCATGTTTGTTGCTAAAACGACAAAACTATTGCACAGTCGAGCACACATGCACAGCTAATATGGTCCTTCTGTTAAATCGTGTTGTTTTAACTCTATACTGTATGTTCTCTTACCAACACCAGGCAGTCGTGACAGAGCTGGCCGGGCTGTGGTTGAGGTCTACGGGGGCAGGAAAGGCTGGGCGTCCTCTCAACTTTCTCCTCATGAGTTCTGCAGACTGTTGCTCTACCTACACTCCATTCCCAGGTACCAAACCGAGACCAATCTGCTCAATCACCACAAGAGGGCAGTAAAAGACGTGGAGTAGCAGCCCAAATACAGAGCGATGTGAACCGGCCTCATTAGCCTATCAGGCATGTTTGTGCCTAAAATATATTTCTTAATTCAAAATCTAGAATTTTAATTAAGAAATATATATCATAGGTTATGTTTTGTACAGTACATTATGA
The DNA here is from genome assembly GCA_036784905.1 of Acrossocheilus fasciatus. Taxonomy (NCBI): domain Eukaryota; kingdom Metazoa; phylum Chordata; class Actinopteri; order Cypriniformes; family Cyprinidae; genus Acrossocheilus; species Acrossocheilus fasciatus. The sequence goes on from CM071943.1 coordinate 2,578,983, forward strand.
TGGAGGGTTTTTTTTTATTATTTTCCTTAATAATAATAATAATAATAATAATAATAATAATACATAGCTAATTTAAACACACATCAATATTTCATATCCATGTACTTATTTATTTGGTGAGTAGCCTTAATAAGGGGAATAACCCTGTTGAAAAAACAGCATATGCTGGTTAGGTAGGTTTTGAAGCTTGGATGCTGGTTTGAGCTGGTTTAAGCTGGTCTTTGGCTGGTCATGTGCTGGTCCTCAAACCAGCATCCTAGCTTCAAAACCTACCTAACCAGCATATGCTGGTTTTTTCAACAGGGAACGTACAATCAGCCAGTTATTATCTCAAAATAAACCCCAAAAGGGTGTTCGGAACGATTATTCCTTATATTTTATAAAGCTACATTGTATATATTACAGTAGGCTATATTATGTTTCCTCACTGTCACTGAGCTGACATTATATTTAGAATTGCCATCCTATTTACAAGCACAGATAAACCACATGCTTTCAAAATAGATTCAAATGTTGATGCCAATTTATTTCTATAATTTATACATGAAAAAACTACTGCACAGTTTGAATTTACTGTCTGTCAAGAATTAAAATCTGTTTTGATGGCTGTTGTTTTGACAGTATTGATGGATATTTCATGCTCCTGGAAGCTGTATGAATTTAATATGCTATACCAAATATGGCTTTACTTACTGATGTAAAAGAAGATGAATGTTTTTATAGGATGGAGGTCAGAGAGCTGGGACTGACCATAGTGATTGACAGCAGGAAGTGCCCTCTGCCCTCTGTGTTCTACAAATCACTGCTCATGGTTCAGGTGAGGATCTGCCTAGAAAATAATCATCGCCACCAATTTCCAGCATCAACATCTGAACACATCCTTTATGTAGGCCACACAATCTAGAAATGAAGTTGTCCAGTAGGCGGCAGTCAGGAGTGTAATTGCAGTCACTCTTTCTGCATGTTTCACACACTGACCCATGTGTCTGATGAATGTGTGTGTTATACAGGAGCAGGCCCTTCATGCAGTGCACACTATCTTGATGCTTGTTGATAAAGACGCAAATCCTCGACCGGAAAAACATCCTGGTCTACAGGTAATTAACACCCCCAAACACACAATTACGCCTTCACGGAAACCTGCAACCTTTTAATTAACACCTAAAGTCTGCTCTCTCTGAGTTCAGACATGTCTTCAGCTCTGGGTGTTGATCTGGGGTTTGTAGGCTGATATACCTGTTACTATTACGCAGATGTTGAACTCCTTTTGCATTTTATAGCTGCTTTCCCATTTTTTTTTTTTTTTAGTCAGCAAGCATGCATTAAAGGAATCAAAATTGACAGTAAAAACATTTAAAATGTTACAAACAGTTTCAATTTCAAATAAATGCTGGTCTTTTGTGCTTTCTATTCATCAAAGAATCCTAAAACATAAAATGTATCACGGTTTCCACAAATATATTAATCAGCACGATTGGTTTTCAACATTGATAATAATCAGAAATGTTTCTTGAGCAGCAAATCAGCATATTAGAATGATTTCTGAAGGATCACGTCACACTGAAGACGAGTGATGATGCTGAAAATTCAGCAGGGAATACATTACATTTTAAAATATATCCAAATATAAAATTCTAATATTTTAAACTGTAATAATGTTTCACAATATTACCGTTTTTACTGTATTTTTGTTCAAAATAATGCATCCTCGGTGAGCAGAAGAGACTTCTCAAAAACATTAAATACTTTTTTTTACTCATGCTTGGGTCTCTCACACACTTGTAGTACAGTTTGTTAAAGTGCATGATCGTTTCTTTCAGATAGATGTTGTGACGTCACTAAAAGCTCTTCATAAGACGGTTGATGGACAGCAGTTGACCTCTGACCTTGGCGGATCCTTCCCTTACAGTCATGAAGACTGGCTACAGTTTCACCAGGTAGGAGAAGAGCAATCACAAAAACACCCAGTAATGCTGCCTTCTGACTGATATCTTTACCTTTTCAGTGAATACTGACAGTCTTAATGTAAAATTTGTAGATCCAGACAAATTTAAAATGTAGAATTTCAGCCATAATGTTTTGTTTTATCATTATTTGCACTTCTTGCAACTTCGAGGTGCTCCTGCGGGAGTGTAGCTGGACATTTCAATGATTAAAATCACTTTTTTGCGTCAGCGCTGTGGTTAATGAGCATGCACTGATGCTTTGATTCCAACTTGCGTCATTCATTGTTTCCTGTCCTCTCTCTCTCTCTCTCTCTCTCTCTCTCTCTCTCTCTACTATAAGTAACGTAGCAAAGACCCGCAATATAAACGATGCAACAAATAACAGCACATTTGCAGCCAGTGATGTCGTCATACCACTTACTCACTAAACATTTTTATTTGTTTCTGTAGTAAGATCATGTTATTGTGTAATCCGTTCTCTCAAACCATCAGTCAGCAACCGTTAAAACACTTGTAAACAGATGCAAGTTAACTTGCACAAACAGCTCAAGTGAAGTGGATCACAACATTTCTGACAACAGCCAATGGCTCTTTATATTTATTCTGTGTTTTGTCTATTTGAGGCCTGAGAGCCCAATGGCTCTTTAACTCACATATGTAACAACCTGACTTTTCCTAATCTTATGTGAACTGATTATAAACAAGATTTAATCTTGATGAATAGCCGCTACCTTCAGCTGTCTGTCTGCTGGCCACATGCTTTAGGTTTGTGCTTGTAAATGTTTTGTTGAACAAATAGCTGAATAATCAGCAGACACCCTTCTTTCACAGTATGTAAATGATTATCTAATGTGTGTTTTGCATATGTGTCTTTCAGAAACTTTCTCTCTTTCAACTCGACCTACAAGCAGCATCTTCATTACTGCAGACAGCAATCAGGAGACTTGATGTTAAAAAAACAGATACCGCAAAGGTAACTTTGGATTCAAATTGAAAACTTCATTTTAAACAAATGCAAAATAATGAAAGCTCATTTATATAATTTGGCAATTGTTCAGGATGTCCAGTCCTGCATCCAGGAGCAGAGGAGCTCCATGATGATGGTGCTTGAAGACACACGATTGGTCGCCCTCCAGAGAGAAGGCGGGTCTATTCTCGCCAGGATGAGGAAGGAAGAGTCTCGATTTGCTCAGTCTGAAGACTTCAGGTATTTCGCTCAGTATGTTTGAATCTCAGCAGGCTCAGTTTAGTCACATTTGATCATTACAGAGATCAGCTTCGCCCATGATGTTTGGACAGCTGCTGGGTCCCAGTTAGTCCTGTTTTCCCAACAGCAAGAGCCTTTATACACACAGTGAGCTCCACTGGAGAAACCATAAATAATATGAAACACAAACTGGAAAAGTATGACCAGAATGTAGAGACCTGGTAGACTTTTACTAGCCTGTAGTACTCCATATTTACAAGAAATGAATTGAAAACTACAAAACATGTTACATTTACAGTACATTAGCATGTTTTGTGCTGGTGCTGAGAGCACACAACACTTCTTTGTGTCTTTTCTGTCTCCTGCAGGGACTCTCTGGAGTCTGTGACGTGTCTGTATAACCAGGTGGAAGAGGCTGTTCACACGCTAGTGATTAAATCCAACCAGTCACTGCAACATCTCGAACATGTTCATCTGTTGAGAGAAGCAGAAGACTCGCTCAGCACAGTATGCATTACATCCCATCGCTGAATGCGTGTTCATGACAGATAAAAAGTGCAGCCCACAGAAAGTGCTTCAGAGCTGAAAATAACACAAGACAAACATTGTGCCGCAGAGAATAAGCAGCCAGCGTTAGACGGGCAGACAGTCTCAACCTTCACAGTGAAACATAACATCACTGTGCTAAATAAAGTGATCATAATTTCTCAGCTGTTGGAAGAGAATGTTTTGAGAAATGTCTGAAAAGACCGGCTTTGACCAACGCTAAAAATTCAGGCTGGTTTGGTGCTGGTCTTGCTTTGTGGCTGGATAGACATGCTGTTGTAAGCAGGTTATGAAGAAATGTTGTGGTGCGACTGCATTTGTAGCACAATTTACCACAGAAAATAACTTTGGCTCTAAATTGCAAAACATAGTGGCAAGGCACATATAATGAAAATAGGCACTAAATATTAAATTGCACCATTTAAACATATATCAGTAGAACTTCAAATTATGTTATATCCAACCATGACCATGTAAAGAAGGGAAATATGGTAACTGTGTCACGATCTACAATGCTTAACTAGATACTGTGTATTAACTAGATCCAAAAATAATGAATAACTCATGTTAGTGCTTTAACAAAAATACAAGCTTCACATTTGTGCTTTTAAACGCTTAAAGTGCATAGTCCCATTCAGTAACCGTGAATTTGTCATTTATTTGTAACACTTTATAATAGGGTCTCTTTTGTTAGCATTAGTTCATACATCAAAGGAATATTTCACCCAAAAATGAACATTTGCTAAAAATGTGCTAACCCTCAGGCCATCCAAGATGTAGACGAGTCAGATTTTGAGAAATCACTCGCTCACCAATGGATGCTCTGCAGTGAATGGGTGCCGTCAGAATGAGAGTCCAAACAGCTGATAAAAACATCACAATAATCCACAAAAAATCCATTTTAACTCCAAACCATTGCTTCTGTCTAAAATACGAGTTTGTAATTCATAATAATTGCTTGGATATTGCTTTATTCAGTGAAAAAGTCATCTGGTCTGAATCAGGAGAGAAATATGCAGATCGAGCACCATTTTCAAAACAAAACAGTTCTAAAAAATATATATATATGGGTGGATTTTGATGTAGAAACAACAGGAGATTTTCATGGGAGGAATCACTGCATTATTGAACTGTGAACTGTGGATAATGTTAACAAATAGAGCCTTACTGTTAAGTGTTATCATTTTATGTAAACTAAGAGATGAGTGAAAACAGATTTCTGTGCTGGTCATCAGTGTAGCACAGATGTCTTTAAAGAGGTCTGGTGGAGTCAGCAGTATGTTGGAGTCCCTCAGCTGTTGAAGTGTCTTCCGTGAGCGTAAATACCATAAATTCAGCTCTTTTGATTCTTAGGTATAATTAATAGTTGTTTATGTTGTTCACAGATCCAAAAATGGTGTGATTCAGAGAAGCAGTCATGGCAGAAAGACAAAGATGACACAAAGAAAACTCTGCTGAAAATAGAGCAGAGACTACAAGATGTTCAGTCTGTTCTTATACAAGCAAAGGTAACAAATCCTTGGCATTTACTCAGATATACAGAACTAGATGAATGGGCCATAATATGAATGCCTGAATCTTATCAGACTTATATTGTGAATAATAGATTTATGTGAAATGTTGAGTTAAGAAGTAATAAAAATTCCTGAGTTTTTAAGATAAGAAAAATGGTCCGGGAACGTGCAGCTTTAAATAATGATAAGAAATTTCAGACGTCTTTGAGGTATTGCATAATGTGTGCATGTTCTTTTTTTCTAGGAGAAAAAAGAAAAAGGGATGTTGTTGATAAAGGAGGTGGAGAGGAAAAGCAAAGGGACGCATTATCCTGAAACTGAGGCTTTTCGTAGTAACGCCACCACTTTCAAAACCGACATGACCGGGTTTCTCTTGAAAGCTGAGGAACGTAAATCTGAGCTGGAGACATCTGTCGATCTCTATCGTTTCTGTGAAGAGGTTCGTCAACAAACACGGACAATTAGCTGCCCTATTCAAGTCAACGTGAAACATTTGCAAGCGTTTTACTTCTGCAATCTATTTACTTCTGCAATCTGTTGGAGTAATTAGCAAGGGTTCCCACAGCCTGCAAAAACCTGGGAATAACAGAGTCTTAAACTATGTTCTCCAGGCCTTAAAAAATATGAAAAATCTTGAAATTAATGGAACTAATTGTGCAGAGCAATAATATGTAATTGGTATAATATTGCTCTCAGGTAAACTAAAACTTGCTTGCAAACCCTAGAGATTTTTAATTTGCAAATTAATTATTTTCAACGAATCGGTCAAAAGTACTCCTAAATGATTGATGATGAATGAACAACGAATCAGTCGGTTTCAAAATTATTTTGAGATATTTTGCATAAATCCTTCTGTCTGAATATATTATAAAATGTAATTTATTCCTGTTGATGGCTACTGAAAATTCAGCTTTGATCACAGGAATAAATTACATTTTATAATATATTCAAATAGAAAACAGTTATTGTAATAATTTTTCACAATAGTACTGTGATTTTTAATCGAATAAATGCCGAGACTTCTTTTAAAAACATTAAAAATCATAAGAAACTAATAAAATAATATTATTTTTAATGTATAAGTTATACACACACAAACGCTATTTAATGACTTTCATCTTCTCTGTTTTGCAGGCCTCGTCTCTTGTCAAAGAGTGTATGGAGTATTTAGAGCACATACAGAGAACAAACTCTCCCGTGTGTGGCTGGTTGAGCACCCTGAAGGCTTTTGAGGAGCGTTTCAAAGACTTCTCGCCCCAGCACTTCCAGGACAAGAGCTCGGCGCTGCTGGAGAGGCACCCGGACGGGATATGGATGTGGAATGCGGTCTGGGCTCAATGCCGAGACATCAGACAGCAGCTCACTGAGATACTGCAAGCCTCTTATAGAAATCAAACGCCTCTGGGATCACCACAAAAGGACAGCGCAGCAGAGGCCCGCACGAAAGGGCCGACCCTGAGCGTAATTACAACTAGCCTTGGACAAAATGAAGGCGACCCCCAAACAAACCCTGCTGGCGCTCGTACTGAGACTCGAAATAGTCTCGTTGGACAAGGTGATAATGAGACAATGACGCATTTCCACCTTCACTGTGAGCCTGTGAGGAGAGAAACATCAGCGTCTTCAAACTCTGACCCGATAATGACCCGAAACACGCACGAGGAACTGCATCTTCAACAGTCACTCAAGCCAAAAGAGGAAGGAAGAGGTCAACATTTCCACCAAAGCAGAAGCAAAGTTTCCATATCAGACAATGATCCGATGATACAATTAAGGAAGTGTCTTCGCATATGCTCTCACAGCGACAGTGATCTGAGAAAGTCAGGCCGGGTCACCGAGGTCAACCACTCGCCACATTATACAGCCCTGGTCCGCTCTCGGAGCGAAGGCTCTTGTTTGCCATTGACCAACTATCATGTTTCTATTTGCAAAACTGCAGTCAAGAACAAAGTCCAGATATGTGCATCTTCCTGTCAAGAGAGTGACTCAAGCAGAGCATCATGGGATGGCCAGAGCTCTAAACTGTCTCACCAGGACAGCTTCTGTTCTAGCGCTTCAGGACTGAGCCAAAGCGACGTCAATGAGAAGTTCAGCAGTGACACCAAATCTGACGAGCAGAGCTTGATTGCAACAGCGACACGCTCCGATGCTCCAGTCCAAACACTGGACGAGTCCGTCTGCGGGCCTGACCGCATGCTGGATCACAGCAGCACTGCACTGTGAGTCAAACCACATGTGGTGCGACATCGATTTAATGAGAGGGATGAAGAATCATAATGTGAAGATACAGAGCCAGACACGTTCATCTATTAATAATCTGATCGTTTGGTTGGCACGCATCACGTTCCAAATCAACCGAAAATCAGATTAGTTTCCATTTCAAAATATAGCAATAATAACAAATAATGATGTTATATAGTATTAATATTATTAAAATAAAACAATTTTATTATTATAACAAAACATTATTTAATAAAATTGTTTTAAAATATTATCCAACATTTATTTTCCATTGGAAATTGAAAATAAAATAATCCAAAAATATAGATTTCATTCCAAATTAAACCATCATTACCACGTGATTATTTAGTAGTTTTAATATTAATAAAATAAAACCGTTTTAATGTTATAATAAAACAATATTTAATAAAATAGCTTTCATATTATATTATCCAGTAACATATTTCCATTGCAAATCCAATATAAAATAATCATTACCACATGATATTTAATATAGTTTTAATATTAATAAAATCATTTTAATTATAATATTAAAATTGTATTAAATATATTTTTATGACATTATCCAAAATATAGATCCCATTATGAAATCAGTTTAAATATTATTATAAAACAATATTTATTAAAATAGTTCGATTATAATATTATTTCCATCACAAAACTATAGGCCTATATGCAATGTATACCATTAACATGTACATGCTTTGACATTAGTTCCGTTTTTCACCAGAAACCATATTTTATTATATTAGACATACGCTTCTGAGTAAATGTGATGATTCCTTCACGTTAAGTCATATTTCAGGGCAGAACAGTAACATCAGTAGCATTCATAAACACGTCTTAAACTGAATTATACAAACGTGTCCTGCCAGTTTTCAGATAATTTAAATGTTTACCATAGATCTGTTTGTCTGCTTTGTCTCAGTAATCGTTGATAATGTCAGTATTGTAGAAGAGAACAGGGATCATCATGTCAGACAGCAGCAGCGCGGGATGCTTTATGTTTTTGTTGGTCTGCTGACAGTAAGCTCCAGCGCATCATGGAGGAGCTGCTTCAGACGGAGAGAGAGTACGTGAGAGCGCTGGGGTACGTGGTGGAGAACTACATGCCGGAGCTGGAGCGTCCCGACGTGCCTCAGGACCTGCGGGGACAGAGAGGAAGCATCTTTGGGAACCTGGAGAAGCTGCGAGACTTTCACCAGCATCACTTCCTTCAAGAGCTGGAGCTGTGTCTGAAGGAGCCCTTCTGCGTCGGACGCTGCTTCCTGAAACACGTGAGCGCTCCGAGCAGGACATCTGCACACTCGCAGTTTCCAGCATGATACCAGAGAACCTCTTAAAGGGCCACAAAGAATGCACCTTTAATGATCCCAGAAACTAATACATTTATAATGACAGAACCATAAACCATAAACTCAAAAACAAAAGCAGGTCACATTTCACCCCACAATTATAAATAAGACATAAACTGTATTTTGCATAAAGAAAATGAAGCATAGATATATCTCATTTTTAGGATATCATTAATAACATTAATATTAGTTTGCACTGCATTGTTTACATTACTTTCATGACATTTAAAACATGTATTATTGTATATATTTAAATTGCAAGGTACTTAAACGGCATTATAGAGTTTCTTATACTTGTACTGCTTTATAAAAAAAAAAAACATTGGGAATAATGCATATTACCAAAAAAACTAAAGTGAAATGTTTGGATGCAAAACAGAATTTGAAATTACTTATATATTACTTTAATGCATTTAGTTCATGTGCATTTTCATAACTATAATGCAAAAAAAGAGATGTATTATTTAAATTGCAAGGTATTTACACATACTTGTTTGTTATATTTGTAATGCTTTTAATTAAAAACTATAGCATCCAGCATTAGGGGATAATGAATGTTACAAAAAAATAAAAATGTGAAGTAAAATGCATAGATGCATTACAGAATTCGAGGGGAAAATTCTCTTAATTTTCTTAAAAATAAAAAATGTTATATATTTATATATAGATATATCTTGTTTGAGATTGTGTGTCATGTCTGTGTTATACTCGCTTAGGAAGAGATACACTTTAAATACCTTCACAGAAAGAAACAAATGCACATGCGAAAAAAAGCCCACTTGATGTGATTCTAACATTGTATCTCTCAAATTCAGAAAGAAAACTTTAGCCTGTACGCATTATACAGCAAGAACAAGCCTCGCTCTGAAAGACTGCTCATCGATCACGGGAGAGACTTCTTTAAGGTGAGATCTTCCTCCATCAGTCATCCACATATCATATTTTAAGGTAATTTCATTAGTATTCAGTAGAATTTGAATGTATAAATGCATTTGCGTGGCACAACTTTAGATATATAAAAAGAACAAAAATAAAAATAAAATAATGAATTAAAAATAATAAAACAAATAAATATTAGATAAACTTAAAAAAACAAAAACGATAAATGTTGCCTTAAAGTGCTAAAATGACTAAAGCTAAAATTAATTTAGTTTCATAAATTAAAGCCAAACTGAAATATTTTTTAAATCAATAAAAAGCACATAAAAAAGGACTAAAATTCAGTTGCATAACGAGACTTTCATTTATCAGTAAATTATGGAGAAACTTTGCCAGAGAAAGACAATTTTAATGACAAATGTATGAAATTCCATTCATAGCATCTCATTTATTACAAATACAATGAAATCAATCTATGAATTCAATATTCTTTGACCCTCAACAAAAGCATTCGTACATTTGTATGTAAAGTATATAAATGACCTCTATCCAGCTCCTTTCTGTTAACGCTTGTGAAGCAATAGGGAAAAAAGTTCCCTCAGAAGAGATCAGAAAAGAAGATTATGAAGTAGTTTCTCTGGTAATGCGATATTTCACACATCTGATAAGAAGTAAAGTACTGGGCAAACACGGACTGGAACAGGCCTGATCTGTTGGGAAATGTTGAGGTCATACTCTTGGAAATCCGTGCCCTCGGGATAAAGCTTTCATTCGGCAGAAGTCTGATTCTACTTCAAATGAGTGGCGTGATGATTTGCATATTTCATTTCGACACGATATCAACAGATATTTCAACACGAAAAACCTGTCAGAATAAATCAACTCTGTGCTTTTCCAGACGAGACACACACATAACAAATATTCAGTGTTGACCTTGCAAAAAAGTCATAACAGCATTGATGATATATTTCTATAAAAATCTCGTTGACCTTATGTTATCAATAAACAAACAAGATGATACATCAAATGTCCTCTTTAGACAATTATTGATGAGATTAACCTCTGCATTCAGCGTCTAATGAATCCGTTGAGAGTGTTTGGAGTGTGATACCTCTGATGCTGTGCTTGTTTGTTAATTGTAGTAATGTGATGTGAATTGCAGCAGAAGCAGCAGCTGCTGGGTGATAAGATGGATCTGTCCTCATATCTGCTGAAGCCGGTGCAGCGCATCAGTAAATACGGCCTGCTGCTGCAGGACATGCTGCGTGAGTGTGAGACCGGAGCGCATGCGGGACACGAGCGGCTCGAGATACAGACCGCGCTGAACATCATCCAGTTCCAGCTGCGCCACGGCAACAACCTGCTCGCCATGGACGACATTCAGGACTGTGATGTGAGTGTTAGCGTTAACCAACAATAACAACAGTTTTCAGTCATTACAATAAAGTCAAATATAAATGTTAAATTTAAAAAAAAACAACAACAAAAAAACAGATATGTTGCCAACTAATTGCAATATTTTTAAATTACTAGTTTAATTCAATCATGCAATTTAGAAACAAACAAGGTGATACTTAAAATTTCTTCTTTGGATTATTATTCATGAGTTTAATCTGTACATTCAGTACCTGAAGAATCAGTTTTTTGAGAGTAATAACTCTGATGCTTTTTCTCTAAATGAGTGTAATAATTCTAGTAATATAATATATCATTTTTGGTAATTAAATTTAAAGTAAAATGTAAATATTGGATAAAAAATTAAACTTGAATAATATATAATATATGTGTTGCCTTGGCAACCACCTGAAATAAGTGGAAGTACTAAAATTACTCTTTTTTTATTTACTAATTTTTAATTTACTTTTTATTTAATTTACTTATTTATTTAAAATGTTAAACTAGTTTGAAAATACTGTCATTAACTCATTTATTAATAAAATAAATTCAGCTTTATAAATTATAGTTGAATAGAGATAATTAAAAATAATAATATAAATGAGAAAATTACTAAAACTTAAACTAAAATTAAAATGAAATCTGAAAAAAAAAAAAAAAATATATATATATATATATATATATATATATATATATATAATATTAAAGAATATTAATTACAATATCAATAAATACTATAATACTGTACACATAATATGTCAAGTGACATTACAACATCTCAGAAAACCCCAAATCCATTTCATTCTACAGAACTATGCAAATTTCTTCTTCAACCCTGTAATTTAGAAAAGCATGTCATGGCAAGCGTCATTGTTGCACATACTGAGGGTAAGTGATTCAAGATGCTGTATTAAACTTGAAGGAGGGACCTGAGTCATATCTACAGAAAACAGAATATCACAGATTTAAGGATTGATCTTTTTAGCCAGTAAAACACCCTTGCAACTGCATGGTAACACTAAAATCCAATAAAAAACACCCATCATCTTGCACTTCATCACCATAATGTCTTCAGAATATGAAGTGTTTACTTAAGTTTGTACTGTTTACCCGCTTACTTATAAATCTATGATATGTGTTGTTTTGCATGATAAGGCAAACATATTTGTCTACAAACTAAACTGAAATAGAGATATTTTTATAGAACGGGATGGTCAGGCGTGAGATGTAGGTGAGTTTTGCCCACATCACATACCGTCTGTAATTAGAAAGATAAATACCTTCAGAGACAGCAAGCTTTAAAAAGAACAGTGAACTAACCAGCACACTCCCTCCTCCTGCACATCAGCCCGGTGTGTGCTGAGACAGTCGAGTCACTGTACTCTTACGTAACGGGAAACTCTGAAACCTTAAAGGTTTAGACATGCTCTTCATCTTATCTGTGACACATTCACTGCAGTTCTTCAGAATCACTCTCGGTTCTGTCTGCTCCTCTCGATGAAAATGATCTGTGTCTCAGGTAACTTTTCCGAGCAGCTTCCTACGCTTCACTTCCCTCCCCGTCCCACTGTCTGTCTGCACATCAATCTCCTCCTGAAAACCCAGCATGGCAGCTGATGATGGATGTGCTTAAAGTAATGTCAGGGTTTGTACAAAGGTGCATAAAGTGCTTAAAGTAGACTTTTTGAAATTGAAGTCCTGGAAAACCCTTGAAAACCACCATATTTTTGAGAAGGTACTTGAAAAGTTCTTGAATTTTTAATTATTTTTTTTTATTTTTTCCTCAATAAAACAATCTTTTTACGCAAAATAACAATGTAGCGCGTCTGATATAAATACAGAGACTTTTCGCCTGGCTTTTAGCAGCGCACGAGATCTCACGTTTTTACTTCTTGAGGTTAAAAGCGGTCTCGTGATATATAAAGTTGTGTTTGTGGTAAAACCTTTGATAGTGCTTGCATTATATCATCCGGTCTTTTATTGCATGCGCTGTTTATTTGGGTTTCATTTGGGAACTCATGTAAATTTTGATGCGAAAAAATCCGTTTAAATAAGGAAAGCGATAACTTTGCCATAACACTACGTGTTAGTTTTCAGGATTCTTTGATAAATGGAAAGTTCAGAAGAACAGAATTTGTTTGAAATAAAAATCTTCAAATGTCTTTACTGTCACTTTTGATCATTTAATGTGTCCTTTATTAATAAAGTATTCTCTTTTTTGTATCTTACTTATACCCCAAACTTATGAAATGTAGTGTGTCACCATTTCCACCAAAATTTTAAGCAGCACGACTGTTTTCAACATTCATAATAATCAGAAATGTTTCTTAAGCAGCAAATCAGCATATTAGAATGATTTCTGAAGACTGGAGTAAAATTCAGCTTTGATCATAGCAATAAATTACATTTTTACATATATTCAAATAAAAAACAACAACAAAAAAAAACAGTTATTTTAAATTGTATTGATTGTAATGATCAAACATGATGATGTTTTGATTGTTGTTAAAATAAACTGAAAAAAGAATTTGAATGCAAAAGCAGTTGATTGATATAAAAACATCTGGCAAATGCATGAATGTGGTTTTGTTTGTGTGTGTGTGTGTGTGTGTGTGTGTGTGTGTGTGTGTGTGTGTGTGTGTGTGTGTGTGTGTGTGTGTGTGTGTGTGTGTGTGTGTGTGTGTGTGTGTGTGTGTGTGTGTGTGTGTGTGTGTGTGTACAGGTGAATCTGAAGGAACAGGGCCAGCTGATCCGTCAGGATGAGTTCCTCTTGACCTTCAGGAAGAAGAAATGCTACCGTCACATCTTTCTCTTCCAAGATCTCATACTCTTCAGCAAGACGCGCAGAACCGAAGTCGGGAATGACACGTACATCTACAAACAATCCTTCAAGGTAAACCACTGCATGACACATCAGTGAACATCTCAAAATATAGACGACTTTCTCATTCACTTTTGCTTTCTGATCTCTCGCAGACTTCAGACATCGGTATGACCCATAATTCCGGAGACAGCGGGCTGTGTTTTGAGATCTGGTTTCGAAGGAGGAAGTCTCAGGACACATACGTCCTTCAGGCAGCGAGTCGAGAAGTGAAGGAGAACTGGACCACCGACCTGGAGAGGATCCTGTGGGAACAAGCCGTCCACAACAGAGGTGAGCCCACAGTAATATTCAATTCGCTTTTGTCTTGATAAATATGAGTTATGATTATGGTGTGAATTAAATTCAGGAGCATTTATAGCTAATCTAGTTTCTTGCTCTAGGGTTTATTTCAATTCAGGTTATTGCATTGCTTAAAGGGATAGTTCACCACAAAATGAAAATTTGTCATCACTTACTCACCCTCAAGTTGTTCCAAACATGTACGAATTTCTGTCTTCTGTTGACCACAAAAGAAGATATTTTGAAGAATGTTGGTAACCAAACAGTTTCTGGTTCCCATTGACTTCCATAGTACCCCCCCCACCCCCACCCACCCACCCACCCATATATTATGGAAGTCAGTGGGGACCAGCCACTATTCAGTTGCCAATATTCTTCAAAATATGTTGAAAACAAACATTTTGAAAGCAAATTAGTGATTAAAAAATGAACCTGTGATTAGATCTGATCTCTTATTCTCTGGGAATCCATTGAAAAGTTCCTGGCTTTTTGGAAATTCAGTCCTCTTCAGGTGCATGTTAAAATTAAACCCCTAACTGAGATTTAAAGGGTTTGAAGTTAATCTACTGTAGGTTTACTGTAAATCCATGATTTAATGCAATTATTGCTGCAATCCACTCTTTTATTATGAAATTAAAACCTTGAAACCACAGCACTTCACTGAGAATCAGAAATGTGAATGTGCTTAAGTTAATGATGCCTAAAGAACGGCTGAAACGTGATCTTGTATGTTGAGGAATGTGATAAGAAGTGAAAGATGAACGAGAAGCTCACCTCCCACACGCAGCTGCATGCATTTATTCATCATTCTCACTGCTCACGGCCTCCACACGCATTTCCCAATAATATTCCTCCCATTCGATGCGTCTCATAGATGTTTAACAGCTGCACTTTTCCTTAGAATTGGTTGCACTGTTGTAGATGTGTCCATTAAATTTGAACTCAGATGCACTCTGCAGTTTTTGCACGATGCAATTTTCATAAAATAAAAAAAATGTTTTACTTTTTTAGTCTGTATTGGATTCAGTGTGCGGCTAGCCACCTTCTTGCTTGTTTTCAAGGACCATATATTATTATTAACCCCAGCTTGTTTGTTTGCTGATCTTCACTCAGAGATCCGTATGCAGGAGAGGGTGTTCATGGGAATCGGTCATAAACCCTTCATGGATATCCAGCCCAGTGAGATGGCCATCAATGACCGAGCCATCAACTGCTCTCCCACAGGACGAGGTGAGGCACCTGTCATAGTCACACGCAGGGTGGTCTGAGAGATCGATGTTATTTAACTCTATATGATATAGTAGGTGGGATTCCTGTCCTCCGGTTGAATTCTGTCGGCTCGGCCAGCTGTACATCATCCTCTGGAAGCCATTCGTCCTCCTCCTCTGGGTGGGGATCCACGTCTCCTGTGGGTCATCTGATCGGTCCTAGCGGAGGAGATGTTGTCCGGTACGTCCACGGGACCTCAGAGATCCTGGAGGAAGATGATTTAGACCAAGAGAGCGGAAACCAGAGTACACTGGGTATGTCCTTCTTCACAATGTTGTCTACACAAAATAACACATGCAATGTCTAATTTGAAATTTGTGATCAACAGAAGTGCAATTTAAAATGTATTTCTTAAATACATATTTCTGGTCTTATCTTGAATGTTTCATCAGTTTTTTTTTTCATCATGTTTTTCCAAAATCTAAATCTAATAATTGCACATTCTTCCACATGCACTGCAAGAAAGAAATAAAGAAAGAGAAAAAGAAATAAAATAAGAAAAAGAAAGTTGTTTAGATATTTTTTTACTGGAAAACGCAAAATTTTTCACTTGGAAATATGTCAGATTATGGAATTAAAATTACCATGTTTTGTGATTTTTTTTCAAACTTTGTTTGAATGAAATTTAATGATAGCTATAAATATATTTAAATGCAAATTGAAGTCATATTTGGTAATTATATAAATTTGAGTCCCGCCTTGCATTTGTCCTTCTTTATCCTATTTCATTCATGAATGCATCAGATTATGGAATTAAATAGGTAGCAAGCGCCATTTTTATTTCATGTTTTTTGAATGATATATATTTTAATGTTCTGTCAGATAAAAAAAAATTCAACACCCAAATGCACATATTGATGTAAATATATATGCAATATATGTTACTAATAGTATGTTTTAATGTGTTGTGTTTCAGTGGAGAGTTCGGTGTCCTCAGGAGAAAGTGTTAGTTGCTTTAGCAGTTCTGGTCACAGCTGCTCGTCTGTGATTGGTGGAGACTGTGAACACACCCAATCTGAGGCGCCTGTCACTGGTGTGAAAAAAGCGTGTGCCCTTAACCACGAATGCAGCGTGAAACCCACTAACCCACCAGGCCAAACCAGGGACCATTCCTGCACTACAGTACGCCATACAGATTCTGTTTTGATAGTATTTATGAAATTTCAACATTGTGCATTGCCATTTTCGACACATTCAAGCTATTTTATAGTTATTTTTCAGTTGTGTTGAGATTTGGAATATTCTGCATATTTATATTTTACTTTACTCTCTTTTGTTCTTTACAGGTTCAAGGGACAAGCATAATAGGAAAGTCAACTGAAGTATAGCCCAACATGTATGTTTATACTGTAATAGCGTCATGCTTTTATGTTATCAGGCCCATCCTTTTTAACTTTTTACCTTTTATACCTATCAATCCTGTGAAACTCTAAAATAAAGTTTATTTTTATTTATTTATTTCAGTGTGAGTGTGTAACATTAGTACATGGAACTAACTTTTAAATGTCAAAAACCTACAAAATCTTTTGTTTGTTTTTTACTTGTATTTCTGTTTCTACTTAGCCTTATTGCACAGGTGATAAAACACAAACAGTGGTGTAATCTTTTAATAAAATTGCTTTGATAAAATAAACAACTGAAGAGTTGTCATAAAGTCACTGGTCTGCGAGAAATAATTCAATTCTCAGTGGAATTATTTTAAATGAATTGCTTTATAAAAAGAAACTTATTCTGTAAACTTTGAATGAATGTGGAAATATTATTTATATTTACACACCAAAAAACTGGTTCTTCAGGTGCTATATAGAACCACTGTCATACAAAGAACCCATTAAGCCTCTGTATATTTCTTTAAAGGTTCTCTAACTCTCTCTTAGTCTCTTAGTTTAGTTGAGGAAAGGATAAAAAAATGACTTTAAAATACAGTACCGTGTATTTCCTGAAGATAATGTGGTTCTCAACCTTTTTGGGCCCCAAACAAGACTTTTTGACCTCAGAAAAGCATAAATTGATTCAAAATAGCTTTTGCCGTTATAGTACTTTCCCATTCATAGCAAGCATATGAGAGTGGAGTAACATATGTGTGGTTCTACATAGCGCCATTTGACAAAGGTGCTGTATAGTACCTAGAAAGGTAGGTGCCATATAGCACTTAAAGTGGTTCCCCTCTGAGTGTGAGCCAATGAACCACCTTCAGTGCTATTTAGCACCAATTTTTAAATTAAAGTCATTTTTGGAAAGGGGATGCTAGTAAAATTGGGCTGCATATTGCAAAACAGAATAACTCCACTGCAAAACATCCTGTAAAACCACAACAGAAATGCTTTAGGACAGACCTGTGAAGTAGATCCTCTCTGCCTGTCTAGCCATTGGATTTATCTCAAGATTTCATAGTTCTTAATATTTACTGATGTTTGTGGTGGTGTTCGATTTACTAGAATGATGTCATTACAGGACTGGATTTTGTTAGTTAAAGGAATTTTAACTAGCTAACAACAACAAATAATGGGATAGTAAGTGAGGACATATGATATAAAGGCCTATAAAATAATTACCAATTAATGACATTCTCAAGAAAACATTCCAATTACAGACAGGAAAAACTGAAGACACACCTGAAAGAGACTATTTTTCTTTGTGAAAGTGTTTTTTTTTTTTTTTTCATTCTTCATTTGTGGTGGCAAGTGGTGTCCCTCTACTTTACAACAGTTGAAATAAACTTTAAATACCAATCAATCATAAAATGTTTGCATGTTTGTATTCTGTAGGGTAAACACATTTGTGCAATGTTAGTAGTTACATTTTTTATTCAAAATACATATTTAATTGAGTTTTAGAGATTGCATTTGTAACAAAATATGTATTTGCATATTATAATTGCAATAATATAACATTTTTAACAAAAATAAAGTGGTTATATTGTGAATATATGTTTTAATTAACATGTACAATTTTATTAAATTGTTTTAAAAAATACATATTTTGTTAGATTTAAGAAAAAAGTTGTGTTCCCCAAATTCATGTCTGTGGTGTTACAACAATGGATGTAGCCCCTTTAAGAAAAGGGAGAATGCTATTTGGACTACTTCCTGTGTATAAAGGTCACTGCAGATGCTGGATGATCTGAGGGTTGCATGGGGAGTACATTCTTTCTTATTAATTTTCTAAAAGTTAGCTAAATTTCTGACAATTTCATGTGTCACACTTTATTAGTGTTTGTGGTGTTATGTTGAGAACCTGCAGATCTGACATATTCTAATAAAAATTTTGATAAATACATACTTATTAATATTTCCAAAATGTCCCCTGATCTTGAAATCATCATGATGGCAGCCTCTATGTTAGAAAAGTCTGGATTTAGGCTGATTTGTTTGTGGGGTTACTGTCTTTTCTGGTAACACCACAAACTCTATAGTAACTTGCAATATAAAGTCTGTGTGTCACAATCTGTGTGGGGAGGAACGAGGAGTACACAAAACAATCTTTAATGAAGTCCATAAACACGGTACATCCAACACTGGGAAACACATGAACTGAGCAAGTAGACCTGACAAACATAAACTGAATGGACTGGGGCTTAAGAACACATGACAATCACGGGAAAACGAGACACACCTGGTATCAAAGTCAACACAATCAACTGGAGACAAAAACTGGGTCACGGAGCACATGGGGAGCAAAAACACAACACAGACAGGTCCAAAATCCTGACATTACGCCTCCTCCCAGATGGTGCGTCCTCGCACCGAAGATACAACTTGGGGAGGGACGGGTGGGAACTTGGGAGGCGGCTCAGGAGGAGGACGGATACCCGGGAGGGGGCTGGCAGACAGAGTCCAAGGGGGTGACGAAGGAGGGAAGCCAGGGAGGAAACAGCACAGACCCGGATTAGGAGGAGCACAGCAGGACCCAGGCCACAGCCATGATGACGGCCCACGGTGGAGCCGGTGGTGGGAGGAGCCATGGAGGACGAATGGCTGACAACTCCAGGGGGCCGACCAACGGCAGAGGAGCAGGTGGTGGAGGAGCCCGAGGTGGAGACGGAGAGCCGAAAAGCAAGGGTGATGGGGACGATCTGGAGGGCCGCGGTGGAGCCGGAGCGACAGAGAACTGAGGAGGAGCCGAAGGGATGGAGGAGCCTGACGGAGCCGGAGGGACAAGGCACAGCCGGAGGAGTGGAGTCCTGAAGCACAGGATGGTCGACGCCAGACCAAGGCGGAGCCAGAGGGACGAGGGAGCCCGGCAGAGCCATGGTGGAGCCGACGGGCCGAGGCGAATTCCATGCCTCGGAGGCTGGAGGCAGAGTCAAGGGATACTCCAGCCACGGCGACGCTGGAGGATGGCAGTCCCGCGGGGCTCGCAAACGCATAGATGGTGGGCTGAGGGCGAGCAGAGGGGCTGGCAGACGACAGCGGAGGAGGTGGCAGGAGCGGGTGAGAGGGCGGGCATTTGTGAGCTTCTCGGCTTTCAGGACTTGACTCAGGAACGGGAGCCCACTTAGGTCTGGACGTGGAAATAGAGAAGCAAACAACAAAGGGCTCTGAGGGAGGAGGGGGGAAGATGAAGCAGGTCAGCCTCCTAGTCTATCAGGTCCTTTTCTGCCTCTCCGCTACCCAGGTCCAAAACAAGCTCACCCTCAGCCGCGGTTCAGGGGGCGGAGCTCCTCTCTGCACTTACACCGTCCACGGCATTCTCCCTCGTGGCAGACGTTGTTGCCGGCTCACACACCTTGACTGACGTCATCAGTGGCTCTGGCTCAGCGGCGATCCTCAGCACTGTCGCTCTGTGCGGCGATGGCTCGTCGGTTGCGGCGGGCTTGGGCATGCGCTCCGCGCAGCAGGGAGATGGTGGGCTGGGCGCTGGGTCGGGAGTGGAACTGGCGAGATTCTCCTGGGAACAGGCGGGGAATGGAGATCCATTTCTCACCAGTGTCCACTCCACAAAGGTGGTGAAATTTGCTCGAAGACCATCTTCGGATGACAGCGCTCTGCACGAGATGTTTAAACTGGCATTGGAGAACGCACAGAGTGCGTCGTCCGGGTAGCTGTTTAGAGCAGCGAGGACCAGGAACAGTCTAGTATGGCCCTCGAGCGATCTCTGGGCATGCGCACATCAACACAGCATAATTCTTGTCACACTGTACAACAATAATTACTATTTTTTTTCATTCTTGTAAGGGGTAGGTTAAGTGTTGGGGTAGATGTTAATAAAACACAATCTAATAGGTAGAAAATCAATCATTTCCGGTCAGAGCTGTATCCCTTCTAGCCACAACCCTGCTCCAGCTGGAGGAGGAGGTATTCTGGATGGGAGAGGGGATCCATGGAACACACAATGGAAACAAAACACTTACAGAAAATGGGAAACAAAAACGAAGGGTAGACACAGAGGTAACTGTTGCCGGTCGGGTCTTCTGTCACGATCTGTGCGGGGAGGAACGAGGAGTACACATAACAATCTCTAATGAAGTCCATAAACAGGGTAAATCCAACACTGGGAAACACACGAACTGAGCAAGTAGACCTGACAAAAAGGGGCTGTTTACACCTGGTCACTTCATGCGTTTTTTTCTGATCGAATAGCTATCCGATCCTGAAAAGACCAGGTGTAAATGCTCTCCGAAACGCTTTCGAGACGGATATAATTCCGATTGCTCAAACCACTTCAGGAGGAGGTCTGGGCTGCATTCCAGACGAAACTGGACAAGTGTAAATGCATCTGGTTGTTGAAACCACATATGCAGTGTTTGTTTGCAATTGTTTAAAAATCTAAATGTTCTTAAGCTTTCATTTTAATGGATATAGCATATTAAACTAATTTTAAGTGCACAACAATATATTTTATTAGAAAAAAAACAAGCATTTTTACAAATTCTGCCTCTCATTTGCCCCCACATTTGAAGAATGACCCAGCAGCGCAATGTTGCCAAACTTAGCAATTTTATTGCTAAATCTAACTTTTCAGACTACCCTAGCAACATTTTCTTCCAAAAGCACCTAGCTATTTTTAAAATGTATTTGGCAACGTTTAGCAACTTTTGGGAAGTGATTCAAATGATAAAAAGGTACACATTTTTCCATCTAAATCACACAAAAAGAGAAAATCAAAGATGCCTTGCAGTACACACATCAAGTGTATTAAGTTTCCTGCTATTTGCAATTGTAATAATTGCAATTTAATAATAACAATTTAATAATTGTTCATTGGTGATACACCTTGTTTGTAGCTTGTACACTAAAAAATGTCTAGAAAAATGGAAAAGGTAGGCTACTAGCAATTTTACAGGACATAGGCTATCCATTTTCCATGATCTTCGGGTTACAGGGTTACAACACAAAATACAATGCGTAATTTAAAATGCAGGTAAAAAACCTGTGGAAAAACACCTTAACATAGCCCTATTTTTTACAGATATGTCTTAGAGTGTAGCATACTAACTAACTTAAAATATATATTTTTTTGCTGAGATTCTATGCAGTGACACTAGGCTTGTTTGAGATGAGCAAAATCTGCGCAGAACCGATCACCGAGGATCACCGCGAGATGCATGCCGGTTAGAAAAGTGTCCGAGTTACTTCCGCCTTGCTCTGATGTCATGCTGACGTGTGCCAAAAAACTCTCGCGACGGCGAGGCGGCTGAGTCAGATTGAGCAGTCGCGCGCAGTTGTTCTCCACCGACTGCGCTGATCAAAAGCATGATGGGAAACGACTGACTGACAACACAGCTTAATGCTCATTGGTTCAGACAACCTTGATGCTGCGTTCTCTATTTTTTTTTTTTTAATCTGATGCTATTATGTATTTAAATTGTGCATGAATATTCCCAAACACTATGCCAGTGCGATCTCTGTGTGAGATATGTGATTGTTGTCATATTTTCTATGAAAATCTAAAATACAAGTTTGAATTAAAATAAAAATGGATAAATACGCCTTTCGTATGGAATTAAATAGCAGGCACTTTGAGTGTCATGTTCATCATATTTATATTCGTATAAAAGCAACAGAACTGAAATTATATCATGTTTATCAGCAGCACAGCATATGAGTGAGAATAACGCGATATCCGCCTTTGATCTCGTAGGTATCTGTTCCACTTCGAGAGCTCGGAACTGTCCGTCTTGACTGTTTATTTCACTCTCCTCTCACTGCAGCCGCCTGCTCTCCCTACATTTCAGGCGAGGCGCATCTCAAACAAGCCTAATTTTGCGCTGTGGTTACGTAATGGCGTCATCACGCAATGACATCACAACATCATTTAGCAACTTTTAGCAACAAATCAACCTTCCTTTAGCAACTTCACATGAAAATTAGTTGGCAACACTGGCAGCACCCAGAGACATGACAAAACACATCCACTCAAATTAGCATAAATAAAGTTCACTTCATTGTGATTTTGTGGCTAAATATACAGCATAACATTATTTAAAAACGTGAGGTCATATTCAGTGTTATAAGACAAAATATTATACTATCAAACAAATGCAAAGAAGGAAAATATACATATAATAGCTACTTATGTCTGTGAGCTCATTACGCGCGCGTGGGCGTGACGCTCTGACGCGCCGCTCCGGACAATAAAGACGCGCGTGAGTGTGAGAGACCGTTCACACTGTGGCTGTCACTGACTGAACACACACCACTGGATCACCGCAACATTAAAGCACAGCGTTAACATGGGTATGTGCATTTCACACTGTATTTGTCATTGTTTTCAACTTATTATGTTATGATTGTTTTAGTATTTATCCACATGCATCAATCATATTGTCTGTTTTGCATCACGCTAAAAAAGTTTGGGGGTGTAGTAGTTGCTCTATATTTCTACTTGTTCTGACTTTTTAAAAAAAACAAAAACTTTTTTTGAATGTTACATAACGTAATGCATATTAAATCCGTCATATTAAATAATACATTTGAATAAATCCAGGTAATTTGATTTTACTTCATGCAGCATATTTTAGGTTACCTGATTTTGACGCTGTTTACACCTATAGGTTATTGATAGATTTAAATGCATGTATTATGCTAAACGTCATTCATTTATTGTGTGTGCATTGGTTTTGTCCATGATGGGTCAAACGCATCATCTAGGATGAAATGCACTTGCTTTTAACGTGTTTACATCAACTACTGTAATTATTTACATTTTTTATTAGGCACAAATGTTAAATTCAGCAGCTTTATTTACTGTAGTTCTTCATCTCCATCTCTAATGAATCTGAGACACTGTTACATTCATGTAAGCATCTCTGGTCTTTATGAGTGGTGCACTGTGGTCAGTTATACAGTAAGGTGTTATTATATGGCATGTAACGAGTGCCGGGTGTGTGTCAGGTTTATGTAGTTTGTCATAAACTCACTATGTACTGTACTTTCCACGGCTGCATGTGAGCGTTCTTTGAAGAGTCTCAGTGAATGAGTTTATGTATGGCATGCAAACATTATGTCTTCAGAACTACAGACAGCTGTTTACCATGTGATCCACTAAAAATATTTACTAAGAGTCATAATGATTAAAATAGTATGCCAAAAATAGTGACCGGACCATAAATGGAAAATTACAGCAAAGAATTTCTTGAAGGAGGAGAATCAAAGACTCATTATTTCTCTCACCTCCTTATAAAAGCTGCTCTCGCTTGTTTGTTACAGTTTTATTCATGCAGTCGCTTCGTTCATTGACATGTGTGAGCAGATTGTTTGTGGCGTTGTACGGCTGCAGAATACCTGTGCTGGTTTATCCTGGCAGCTCTACATACACATTAATATCAACAGCATCAGTCAGTCTGAAAACTAAACAGAGGTGTGTAAGCCAGCGATGAGACACACACTCGGCTTCTCTTTAGACCAGGATTAAAGCTGGTAAAGATTACAACAGCGGGTTTACTGATAGAAAACAGAGAACACCCCGCTGCGCACATTCCCCATTAAACACACACACACACACACACACACTGTTTGGTCTGAAACTAATTTTCTGACCGCAGGGTTGTTAGTTTACAACACACTACAGAGTCCAACTCAACCTGCTTTCCCGTGAGTCTCTAGTAATCTGAAAGTCCATCCATCTTTCTACCTTTCTATCTATTGTTCAAGATAAATGGATAGACAAAGACTCCCCAAACTTTCCATTAATATCACATAACCCAGATGTTTGACAAGGATCGTCACAATATTGTATATAATGATGTAATTTCAGAAATTTTGCCAAGATATTCCACCTCATTACAACATTTTGCCCCCCAAAACAATTCAGGACACAAAAGAAAAACTATTTAATGACAGCCTTCTGTTCTTTTGCTAATTTTTGAGACCTAAAATGCTAGTTTATTTAAACAAGACCCAAATTTTAGGCTATTATCAAGAGATTATTGAAATCTAGGGAAGGACGGAACAACAAGACGAATGAATTCACAAATGAGTCTCACATAATAATTTATTTTTTATTTATTATATTGTTATTAATT
This sequence comes from Acrossocheilus fasciatus, assembly GCA_036784905.1. Taxonomy (NCBI): domain Eukaryota; kingdom Metazoa; phylum Chordata; class Actinopteri; order Cypriniformes; family Cyprinidae; genus Acrossocheilus; species Acrossocheilus fasciatus. The sequence continues at coordinate 2,603,964 of CM071943.1, forward strand.
TCATAAGTATATTTGAATATTTATTTTATTAATGATAAAGTATAATACCATTTTAAAACTACTTAAGAAGCATATGGAAAGGATTAAATGAGAGAAACTCTATATGTTGAGATGATTTGAACTGAATTACCGTGTGTCAGAGGTCAATCAGTGACAGACATGTCTCAATGAAGTGTTCTTGAAGACGACATCTGTTAAACATAAACCACATGCTTCACATGTGCAATGCATTCTTTACATTCGATCTCCTTACCAGACGCTCCTAGAAACATTCAAGCATCTCAGCATCGACAGACCTGAAACACACTTTGTCATTGTAACACAATAGTGGGTTCCTTGATCGGTGTATCGTGGATTTAAAAACGCTTTAGACCACAGGTTTCTTAGCTTTCCAGATTTACTGAATCATAGCTTTTTGTTGCTTTTTTTAAAATTGTGTACTTATAAACCCACTGTAACCAAACACTTATTGTGACTATTATTCCAAACACAGCGTGGAATATAAGTGAAATTCCTTTCTTCCAGGGCAATGTCCACTTAAAGCACTAAGAGTGAATGCATTCAAACCTCACCTCAAGGAAATATCCTGAAAGCAAACAGAGCACATGGGGAATGCTCTTGTGCTATGAATGGCATGCTCCTAAATGATGGTCAACAAGAGGTCACACTTTGTCTAAATTTTAGAAGAATCTCGAAATGCCGTGCATAAGTGCAGTGCTTATATAAGTCTCGTCCTACATACACATACATGCATATATGTATGTGTATGTAGGATGAGACTTACTTTAATTCATTGATTGGATGGTGTCGTGTGTCATTATATAGTTACAAAACCTAAGCATTAGGCTACTAACAATGACATTAAATGTGCTCATTCATAAAGTAATTTGTTTCATTCCTGAATGAATCAGTGTTTATGAATGAACTGGTTGAATGAATAATTCAATGACTCTCTTATTAAGACGCCACCTACTGGAGCACCAAAGTAACCTGCAGAAAGAATCACTCTAAAATCCTCACCGCACACACACAGTTTGGAATGATACAAACAGCAGTTTGACCAATTGGATTAAAAAAAAAAAAAAAAAAAAAAAAAAAAAAGCTTTCAGAATAATTGGTATCAAAGGCACAGTTATTTGTTAATATTGACATGTGCAGTGATGTTTATGCAGGCAGAGCAGTAAAGATAATTTATCCTGTTGTCACTCAGCTCTGGACATCGGCACCTGGGATCTGGCGTGTCAGTTCAATAACACTGATCACCACACGGAGCTGAACGGCACTGACCGGCTGATCGTACGGAGAGGACAGGCCTTCACCGTCAGCCTGTACCTGAACTCTGGCTCTTACCAGCCCGGATACAGCCAGCTGCACATCACTGCAGAGACGGGTAATGCGCTGAAACCTATACCCCAGCTAATGTTCTGACAAGCTTCTTTCAAAATTATGAACAGAGTTCTTCTAGTAACATTAATAGAACATTCATTCAAAGTTATGATGGAATGTTCTATCCTGGAATGTTTTGGTTGGACGTTCACCTTAACATGGTTTTTTTTTTTTTTTTTTTTTTAATGTTACCAATTGTTTCAGATTGTTCATTCAAATGGAACAGTAATAATGTGTGCAATATAATAAAATGCATACGTTCCCTGAACGTTATGATAACCAAGGAAAAATGTTTTTAAACATTTTAAAAACTGGATGTTTTGAATGTTCAGGGAACATTCAGAATTAATGTTTTTATTACTAAATAGGAATGTTAGCAAAACATTCTTGCAACATATTTTTGTCAGCTGGGACATTATCGAGTGCAGGTAAGATATAGTTTAGGGCAAAAACAAATGAATTTAGATTTTATTTGATAGATTTTTATACCCCTACTGCCTGTTCTGTATGCCTGGAAAAAGAAATGTTTGGAAAGAAAGGTTGGTTTAATTCTGTGTTTCAGTTGTGGTGAAAGTTAGTTAAGTTCTTCCAGAAATAAACAATTTAAACTAGCCTCAGGTGGTTTTCTCATCTCAGCAATCATGACCACCTGACACGTGCCTAAAACTTGCCTCAAACCATGAAAACAGACCAACCCCACCAGTTAGTCACAAACTAACCAGGTTAGGCTGGATACAGGTTTTTTTTTTCCTTTACTAAATGAAATGACATTAAACAAAAATGTGATTCTTTTACTATTTTTTTTTATTTTTTTTATTTTTTTTTATTTTTTTTGTTTGTTATGTACATGGTAAGAGTGTTGACTGACATGCCTTCTGAATGAATGAGTTTTAAAAATGTTAACGTGAATAATCAAATGGCAGAAATTCCCCTTATAATATGTAAGCAATTCCAGAAGCCCTCTATTGTTCCTGTTTTCCAAAAGGGGAACAAGTTCATTCTTTATAAGTAATATAAACAAATGAAACCCAATACTCAACAAGTGCAGTTGAGGATGAAGGTTAACATTACAGAGGGAATGTCAGGGCTCTTGTTGGACTTTCTGTGTTACAGATTCTGTCATGTGTTGGAGCTGGAGCAAGAGATAACATAAATACATTAGTGAACACAAAGGGAGGCAGCAGTGTAAACGCTGGCGTTCAGACAGGAAAGGCTCTGCTCCGACTCAGATAACTCTAATGTCAAGAAAACAAGACCATCTGGCATGTTTAACGGAATCTGTGACGAGATATCACACATGTAAACTCCTTAGAAGTTATTGAAGAGTCAAGTACAAAACTATTGGTTTTGGTGAACGTTCAGAAAAGTGTCTTTTTGTCTTTCTTAGTGGCACGAGCCAAGCACCACACAACTTCTTTAGAAAGAGAATAATAGACTTCTAGAATAAGATCTTTAGGAAATACTAAGTTTAATAATAAGCACAAACATGTCTTGCAGACAGTCACACCTCCAAACCAGGTACTGGAATGGAAACTGATGCACTTTGTTTCTATCCAAATTTTTTAAGGTGAATTGAGATGTTGCATTAAAAAAAAAGTTAGATGCAAACATCAAGATGAGCATAACATTTTAAAATGCACATAAAAGCTTAGGATAATCAAAAGTTAATTGATGTTTAAATGGATACTTCATCAAAAAATGGAAAAACTGTCATTATATACTCGCGTCATGTTGTTCCAAAACTGTACAAATTTCCTTCTGCAGAGCATAAAAGAAGATATTAAAATAAATATGTTGGTTTTGGTTCACATTGATCTCCATTGAATAGACAAAAAATAGGAAGTGGAAGTCAGTGACATCCGTTGATCTTCAAAAATATGGCAGAAGAAAGATTTGGAATGACATGAGTGTGAGTAAATGATGACTGAAAGTTTCTTTTCTGGGTGGACTGTGCTTTTTATTTATAATGGGTCATTTTGTAGTGGGCGTGGCTACCCATCATGACTCTTCAGAAACAAGTGTTATGTTAGGAAAATTGTATTTATTATTTTTTCTTAGACCCAGACAAACTAAAACTCCATGATTCAGAAGTTGTTGACGTTGTCTTACTGACGGTAACTTTAATCTCTTCTGTGTTAGTCACACTCGAGCGCTCTGGAGCGAGTTCAAAGGAGTGCTTTTCTGGAAAACATCCAAGTCTGAGCACATGAATTTGCAGCGTGTGCGTTTGTCCGGTGGCCTTTAAACGAGGGGTCAATGAGAGCTTGCATTCCCAGAGACTCAGAGACGGGTGCCGCAGCTGCAGACACATTCCCGACCGCCGTTTAGGATTGAAGGAGAGGGGGATTTCAGTGTGAACATGGAGAATATTCTCGTTCCAACTGCTGATTGTATCTAGAAAGTCCAGAACAATGTGAACTTTGTGACACCCTGAGGGGCCTAATTACATGAGCTCAGACGAAAGCATGCATCCCTACAGAACCCTTTATACTTAATGCAGAAGATCTGTCCTGCAACAAAGCAACCATCAACCTTTTCTTTTGTAAACCATCAACATTATAGCGGCTGCGTTTCAGAAGATTCACCATAAAATAGCAGATTTTTTGGGGGTGATTTTTATTCCACTGAGCTTGTTGTCAAAACATTCTGGGGTTGCAGTATCCATGAAGATTACATGCAGTGCTGACTAAATTAATATGTATGAAAAACATTTACGGTAACACTTTAGAATAGGGAACACTTATTCACTATTAACTACGACTTTTCCCAATAAATTCCTAATTTGCTGCTTATTAATAGTTAGTGCGGTATTTGTTAAGTTTAGGTATTGGGTAGGATTAGGGGTGTAGAATAAGGCGTTAATATGTGCTTAATTAGTACTAATAAATGGCTAATATTCATGCTAATAAGCAACTAGTTAAGCGACCCTAAAATAAAGGGTTACCACATTTACTTTAGAACAAATATTAATATTATGTTCTTTTGTGAATAAGATTTTTTTTTTATTTTTAAGTATCTTATTTTTTTACCAAGACTGCATTTATTTGATAAAATATATTTTTAAAGTGTTTTCTATGTGAACATGTAGTAAAGTGTAATTTATTTCTGTGATGCGCAGCTGAATTTTCAGCATCATTACTCCAATCTTCAGTGTCACATGATCTTCAGAAATCATTATTGCTGCTTATCAATGTTTCTATTTATTTTTGTGGAAACCATTATATATATGTATATACAAGTTTAAAAACAACATTAATTTGAAATGGAAATCTTTTGTAACATTATAAATGACTTTACTGTCATTTTTAGTCAATTTAATGCATCCTTGCTAAATAAGTGTTAATTTCCTTTCAATTTAAATGCACAGCTTTACTCTTCTAAACGTTTATGAAAAAGGAAAATATGTATAGATTCCCTATTTAATCATATTTTGGGTAATTTCCATAAAATTGCATTTGAAACTATCCAAACACCTCCTCCATAAACTTGCATCAGAAAAGAGCATGGATTGCTCTTGCTCAGTAATCTCGATTGTTTTTGCTGATTTAGTTCTGATGGTTTGACAGGCCCTCAGCCGGAGGAGCAGTATGGCACCAGGGCCGTGTTTGGCCTCAGTAATGAGATCGACGACACGTGCTGGAGTGCGGCGGTGAGCAGTCCGCCCGGAGACACTGTTTGTCTTTCTGTCTGCGCCGCTCCTGACGCTCCCATCGGCCGGTACGTCCTGACTCTAGATGGGCGCATCCAGTTCGACTTCATACTGCTCTTCAATCCCTGGTGCCCAAGTGAGTGAAAACAGATGCGTTTGGGTGTTTCTCACATGCACACGCCTTAAGGTTAAAGACACGGATATCCTGTTCTTTATATGAACTGATGACAAAGACAGATGAGTAAGATCTCGGTGTGCTCAACCCATGATCTGATTTACAGGAGATGTGGTCTACATGGACAGCGAGGAGAAACTGGCCGAGTACGTTCTGGCCCAGGATGGGATCATCTTCAGGGGCGACGCCGAATACCCAGTCCCTTTGGCCTGGTATTTTGGACAGGTACCAACAAACAAACACATGGTTACACATGTTCACCATCTAGCTGTGAGCTCATCTCCTCAAAAACACAAACAAGTGAGCGCTGCTCAAACGACAGCAGAGACTCGAATGAAGGTCAAAAAACATGAAAAAGAAATCGCTGGTGAGGAACATTTCACATTTGTGTGAATCCCACAAATAGCCTGACAAGAACACATCCAAATCAGTGTTATTATAGTATCAATACGATAGAAAATATACAAATAAAAACTAATGCAAAATAATACATTCTGTTTAGATTTTAATTACATTTTAATTTGTAATTCTGTTTTTGTTTATTCTGTTAGTTTTTTTTCTTTTAATGTGTCTGTTTAGATTGCATTAATTTTTAATTTAAGTAATTTTAGTTAACTTAAAATGTGAAAATTTGCCTTGGCAACTAACTGAAATAAGTTTAAAAATAAATAAATAAATCTATTTATTATTTTTTTGTTTTTATATTTTCATTTCAATTTTAGTTAAAGTCTTAAATTCTGTTTTTTTTTTTAAATGTCTGATTGTATTCATTTCTATTTCAGTTTTTAGTAATTTTAGTACTTCAACTTAAACAAAATAAAAATGAGAAATTTTGCCTTGGCAACCAACTGAAATAAAATGGTTTTAATAAAACATATACAATATAAAATACTTTTAATAAATTAACTTCAAATTAAATTGACATATTACATAAAACATATTATTTTCTATATTTTATTTTGTTTCTGTTGATTAATATAAATGTTTTTTGTTTTGTTTTAATTTTATAGTTTTAGTTAACAGTGACCACACTGAATCAAATTGCCCCAAAAATGAAAAGCTTGAAGAAAATGAAGCCCGTTTTTGTATCATTAAGATTTTTCGCTTTGTAAATATGAGTTCATATTGTGATCTCTGGTTTTTGATTGCAGACTTCTGAGCATAGTTTGAGACACTGTTGCGATCTCTTCTGAAACCTTAGTTTAGACACATGTGAGATTACTGATGCAAAACATCCAAGGTGCCAGGAGTTTCAGAAAGTGTTCATGTGTTCTCCGTTTAATCTAATTGCTTACTGGATCTGATTTTTCCATTCCTAAAGGCATTTTGAGAAAAAATACTTTTTGTAAATATTTTAGTAACCGCTACAGATTGTAACGTGCATTATTTGCACATTGATTGTATCTCGTGTTTGTCCTGTAGTTCGAGGAGGGCATACTGGATGCTTGTTTGAGAATCCTGGACATGAACCCCAAACACAGAAGGAACCCTGGGAAGGACTGTTCTGGACGCAGAAACGTCATTTATGTCACAAGAGTGCTGAGTGCTATGGTCTGTACTGTAATACGCACACACAAATGAAAGAAATGAGTACTTTAATTCAGCAAGGATGCATTAACTTAATCCAAAGTGACAGTAAAGACATTCATAATGTTACAAAAGACATCTATTTCACATTAATGCTGTTCGTTTGAACCATGAAAAATAAAATGTATCCCAGTTTCCACAAAAACATGAAGAAGCACAAGTGTTTTCAGCATTGATAATAATAAATGTTTCTTAGTTAGCAGACATTAGGATGATGTTTTGTCATCGCTCGGCAGATCAACAGCAATGACCGGGACTACGGCGTGCTGGAGGGCTGCTGGAAGGACACGTTTGACGGCGGCGTGAGCCCCATGTCCTGGAGAGGAAGCGTGCAGATCCTGAGGACGTGGAACAGCACTTCCTGTCTGCCGGTGCGCTACGGCCAGTGCTGGGTCTTTGCAGCCGTCGCCTGTTCAGGTATTTAAAAAAAACACAAAGCATGCTTTAAAATAAGCTAAAACCACTAAAAATTAAGATGCAAACTACAAGTCATGAGAATTTCTGTAATGAATATGATTTTTTTTTTTCTAATTATGTCAAGCTCTAAAATATTTAATCGAATAAATTATAATAATTATTATTATTAAGGCTGCATTTAATTGTTAAAGTAATATTATTAAAATTTGAAATAAAGGCTTTCTATGTGAATATATTGTAAAATGTCATTTATTTCTGTGATCAAAGCTGAATTTTCAGCATCATTACTCCAGTCTTCAGTGTCACATGGTCCTTCAGAAATCATTTTAATATGCTGATTCTAATTTGCTGCTCGGGAAGCATTTCTGATTATTATTATTAATGTTGAAAACCGCTGTGCTGCTTCGTATCTTTGTGGAAACTGATACATTTTTTTTTTTTTCAGGAGTCTTTCATGAACAGAAAGTTCAAAAGAACAGCATTTATCTGAAATGGCAAACTTTTTTGTAACATTTATAAATGTTTTTACTCTCGCTTTTGATCAATTTAATGAATCCTTGCTGAATAAAATAAAAAATCGTACTGAGCACAAACCTTTGAATGGTAGTTTATGCAGTGTGTGGTCATTTTGTTAGATTCTTTTGTATCACAGTTTGGTTTGGTACTTTTGTGCGGTCGGGGTCTAAATGCAGACAGATGAAGCAGGTTCTTGTTTGTCCTCAGTGTCTCGCGCTCTGGGAATCCCATGCAGGGTGATAACAAACTACTATTCTGCCCATGATACCAACAGCAACCTTGTTATCGAGCGCTATGTCAACGAGAAAGGTGAAACCGACAACAGGACCACCAGAGATATGATATGGTATGAAGAACCACGTCTTCCATCCAAACACGTTTTAAGATCACTTCTATAAAAACCAATGCATGCACAGTAATTTGCCAGTCAATAAATATAAATAAAACTACAGGGAAAAAGCACATATTTGGACCCTTACAGTATGGAAATGTCATTATATTGGACATTCAACAGTGTTTTTCTGCTGTAGGAACTACCACTGCTGGGTCGAGAGCTGGATGACGCGACCCGATCTCCCGCCGGGTTTTGACGGCTGGCAGGCCAGTGACCCGACGCCACAGGAGAAAAGTGAAGGTGTGCAGACGCCTCTTTTCTTTCTGACATACAGCAAATCAAACATCCTAAACTTAAAGGGATAGTTCACCCAAAAATGAAATTTCTTCAGTGCAAAAAAATACCGTCTTAGCAGTGACATTTTAGTATCACTGAAATAGTTTTTATATATATATATATATTCATGTTTTTATTAATATTTTAAATCATGCTTTATTTATATTTACCAATTTCTTTTAGAAGAAACTTTCAAAACTTTTAGAAATTTTGGTGTTTATTTTTAGTAGTGTTTTTTTTTTTTTTTTTTTTTTAAACTTTTTCATTTTTTAGGTTTAGTTGTTTTAGTACATCAAGTTCAACTAAATTGAAATGATAAATGTTGCCTTGGCAACTAGCTTTAAAAAAAAAAAGGTTTTATTTTTAGATTTTATTTTAGTAAAATTATTTTATTTTTTTCAAGTCATAAAAATAGTTTTAATGGTTTTTATTTTAGTTTCCGTTAATTGTTTATTAGTATTTTAAATCAAGACTTGACATTTACTTGAGAAGCAGAATGACTTAAGATATTACATCTAATGTTCTGAAACGATCAAAATGAATGAATTTATGCTTAAAACAACAAGGGGGGGGGGAATTGCCAATACACTTAATTAAAAGGGAAAACAAGATTTCTTTCTTACACTATTGGCAGGTTTTTTCAGAAATCTTGTTCTAAACAAAAACCTTTAACTCACTTAAATTTGACACTTTTTTTTTTTTCAGAAAACAAAAGTAAATTTCTGTTATTTTGCTTCTCAAGTAAATGTATCTTGATTTAAGAATGTTTAAATATTTGTACTGGAAAACAAGACAAAATACTAAGTAAAAATCATTGTTAGAAGTGTGTCATTATTTAATGACCCTCGTGTCACTTTGGTTAATTTATTTTTATTTTTTCTCTTTTAACAAAAACTTAAGAGGTTTCTGTCCCTCCATTGAAAGTCCAGGTAACCAAAACGCTGAAGATCTAAAATCATCATAAAGGCACCAATGAATTAACGAATTAGCAATGATAACTGAATAGAAGTCTTGTGAAAAGATAGAATTGCTTTATATTAACTGAGATGTGTGTTTCTGTCTCTCAGGCGTGTTCTGCTGCGGGCCGGTTCCTGTGCGGGCGATAAAAGAGGGCGAGCTCACCCTCAAATACGACGCTTCGTTTGTGTTCGCAGAGGTGAACGCAGACTTAGTGTACACCCTGAAATATAACGATGGGAGCACAAGGAAAATCGTGAATGACCAAAAAGTAGGGCAGAAGATCAGCACCAAGAGCGTAGGCCGAGATGAGAGAGAAGACATCACACACCTGTACAAATATCCTGAAGGTAAGAACACTCAAACAAGTGCACTTCCTTCCTATACCCACACACATGAAGACGAGGTTGATTTTGCGATGACCTCTTGCAGGTTCTGCGGAGGAGAGGCAGGTTTTCAAGAAAGCAAACCACCAGAACAAGCTGCTTCAGCAGAAAGGCAACCCTGGGCTGCACATCACCATCAAGCTGTCGCTGGGCATCAGGAAGGGCTGTGACTTTGACGTGTTTGCAATAGTGAGCAATAACACCGAGGAGAATAAGAAGTGCCGTCTGGTGTTTGCGTCACGCGCCGTGTCGTATAACGGCGTCAACGGCCGCGAGTGCGGCTTCAAAGACCTGCTGAATGTGGAACTGTCACCTGGAGGAGGTGAGCGGCCTGGGCTTTCGTTACTCACTGCTCTGTGTGTTAATGTGTGAATCAGAACTCTATTTTGTGCACAGATATTTGATGATAAACTCTTTCGGCATCCTTTAAGTACTCCACTTTGGTTGCTTCAACCCGAGTATGTAAAACAAGACTGCATGCTAGCAGTTCATTGGCCAAGCATTCGCATGTACATTAGCATATGCATGAAGTATGTTTTTCGCCTTAGTGAAGTTTTATAGCACTTTACATATTTTTGTGTCAATAGATTTTAATAACAATACATATTTTTAAAGGCCGTTTTCTCAAAATGAGTTTTTTTTTCTCCAGCACTGAGCCATAAATCTCCATTTCAGTAGCACTTTCACACACCAAACTTTGCATTTTTATTCTTGTCTGTATCCTGAAGATTATATATAATTTGCTTGATTTATTTTCAAAATTTTCTGAATTATGAAGTGACAAAAATGAGATGCCCAAAATTCCCTCTGTTAAAACTTTCAACTCCTAATATATCAAAAAAATTAAACGAACTTAAATAAAAAAAAAAAAAAAAAATTGAAACTGACATCATCCAGTGTTTAGATTTTTGTACAAAATTTATGCAAATTAGCGCATAATTAAGGACTCATTTGCATATCTAAACCTAGCATTTTAGACAGGTTTTTGTTTAGCATTTACATTGTTATACAATGCTTTGTATAACATTGTCATACAAAAATAACTACTAGTTGTTTTTTTTACCCTATTCACCTGCTGTCTCACCTTAAATTTATTATTATTATTTTAGAGCCAAACTTGTATATAACACGCACATGCCATTTAATATTATTTATTAATAATTAGTAATAGTCATAATATTTTTATTGATTTTAATTAATTTAATTCTTCTTATTTACATTTTTAATATTTCATAATATAATAAGACATAGAACATAATTGATACTCAATTTACATTTAATATTATTTATGATACTATAAATTGTGTAGATGCTTTGTGTTGTGCATATACTATAGTGTGCGTCTTCACTGTGTTGTGTGTTTGTTCCAGAGAGGAAGGTTCCTCTGAAGCTGAACTACAGTAAATACTGTAATAATCTAACGGAGGACAATCTCATCCGTCTGGGCGCTCTGCTGATCGACTACAGCACGAAGGAAGCCGTCATGGCCATGCGTGACGTTGTGCTGGATGACCCCGAGATCAAAATCAGGGTACGAACACATTAACCACAGAAACTTTCACAGTGATCATAAGTGGACATGACAACCTAACCATGTACACGCTGCCAGATGCATGCTGATGTATGTGTGTCGTTCCAGATTCTGGGAGAACCCAAAGAGAAGCGTAAGCTGGCGGCGGAGCTCACCCTACAGAACCCGCTGCCAGAGCCCTTACAAGGCTGCTGCTTCACCATCGAGGGCGCAAACCTCACCGGCGGCAGCTGCATCACAGAGAAGTAAGAACTCAAAAACTGTGCTGTCTTTAGTACAATGAGACGGTGCAAACATGTTTGCGTGCACTTTCTGAGATATCACATGAAAAAATGCTATATCGAAACACAAAGATGCAAATACAGTCCACAAAAAGCACTGCAACTAGTTGCACTTGATTCTGCAGTACAGTATGTGCACTTACAGTGTACTTAACCAAGGAAATACTGAGTAATAGAAGGTCACTACATGGCTTAAGGTCATTAGGGTTAGGTTCAGAGTTAATACCTATATCTATATAAAATTTTAAGTATATTCATAATTGGATTATTATATTAGTAATTATATAATATAATATTTTAAATAATGTAAACAATTTTAATATTTAATTTATTTTTTAGTGGTAAACTTGCACTTTTTATATAATATTTTAAACAACTGATACAGACTGATATTGATGTTTGTATGAGCACAGTAATATAAAGTAACTACATTAAGGTTAAGATTGGATTAATACTACTAATTTTCTACTTATTGCAATAATAATCATTTGTACACTAAAATGGTTTCGAAACCATTTTCACTAATCAATTTGACAAATGATTTCAAACTGCAAGTAACACATTAAATTAAATGTGAATTTACTTCTTGTAAAACACTCCAATTATTTTCAAACAATAGTGTTGTACAATGTGTGTACATGTAGAACAGCACTATATCCATAAAAAAAATCCATAAAATGCATCAACTACAATTAAAACGCATATAACGAATAAATTCATAGATGTGCATCAAAAAAGAAGATATCCTTCGCACTGTTCTTGTCTAGTGCCTGTTAGCTTATATTTGAATGAACACTATTCAGACAAGGAATATGAAAAGAATCAAATCTGTGTGATGTCTTACGTGTAAATATTTATTCGTCTCAGACTGGAGTCGCCCATCGAACCCGGGCAGGAGGCCAAAGTCAAAATCTACTTCACTCCCACTCAGTCCGGCCTGCGCAAACTCGTGGTGGATTTTGACAGCGACAAGCTGGGCCACGTTAGAGGATACAAGAATGTTATCATCGGGAAATGAGAGAACGGAATGCGAATCATCTATTTTTCCATGTACTTGTCAGTATTCACAGAGTATTACGTTATCTTTTATATACTGTATTTTTCTAAGAATGTGAAAATCCAAGCTGGGCTTCTGCAGCAGTATATACTGTACACGCACGCTATGTTTTCAAGCACAGTATGCAATAAGAAATTTCAAGACATCTTTTCAATTTGAGGACATTGAAACATGCACATTCCTGGATGTGTTTGAAGCCACATTGCACTGTGGGAAATATCATGTTGTAAAAACGCAAGAATGAAAAGGATGCATGGAAGAGATGGCGATTTAATGAGATTTTCGGAAAAGGGAGTAAACATTTTATATGCAATTTCTATGTTTTTGCTTCATATCTTTATATTCAGCAGTGACTTTTTCATTAAAAATCATTTATGCTACAATCTTGAATGGAGTGTTTTTAGCCTGTTTCATTTTAAAGGGCTCACATCATGAAGAATCAAATTTGAATTATTGATATTTGAAGTGAATTATTTTTATTTATTTATTTTTTTTAAACTAAGCAGCAAAATTGACTTTCAAAAACAACTTAAGTTTGTTCACATCAATCATGAAAATGTATAATGATATTGAGTGAGTGCCCTATGACTTTTTTGCAAAAACCCCTTTACCAGCATCTGCAGTATTTTTATCCCATACACTTGTTTGATTTACTTCATGCTGTTATCAACAGATTAAGTACATTGACTATTCATTTACCAACACAGGCAGCGCACAGGAAGCAGTTACTGATTACACGCACCTTTCCCAAACACCGTTGCTAGAGCACATAAACATTAGTATTACAGTCAAATCAGACATTTGGCATCACTTTCTGGCCACATTCACTATTGTTTCATAACTGGTAATAAATGATCTCCCAAAGTTACACTAAATCCTTTCTGTATTTCCTAATGTAAATATTGCAGAAGTACTGCAGGTAGATGAGAGTGAACTGTCATATGCATTTATTTTACAATTAAATCTTAAAATGAATGAACTTCATCACTTACCCATGTGTGTAAGTGGGATTTGGATGGGAAATATTCATTCAAGTGAAAACAGAGATGATAAAATACAGTACAGGCCACATTTCCTCACTTTGGGCCCCAAATCAGCCCGGGCCCATTTGCCATGTGTACCCAGACACTATGCCCCGGTACGTGTGTCGGAGCATGTTTGAATTAAACTTTGATCTTGACACCCCTGACCTACACTCTGGAGAACCTTCAACATTTCCATCCCACAAAACGTTTCTTATTTTTTTAGTTTAGGCCCTGGCAGGCTGTTCCAAAGCAGTGTACCTGTGGATTGTGCAAATTTAGTTTTTCTCTTTGGTACTGTACAATTCTGATTAGTTATAAGGGAAAAGGTTTCTTTAGAATCCTATTGGAATGACTTTATTTCTAAAATTCATCCAGCAACGGCAAAGTGACCAAACCTTGAGAACTTTCCCCCCCCCAGTAATTTATTCTGTAAACTGTCCTTTTGCAACCTTTATTTTTAAGTGTGCATTTGAGCTTAAAGCACTTAAAGTTTCAAAGAACGACTGAAAACCACAGAGAATAAAACTTTGGCTTCCCATGTTTTTACTCCAAGGAGTGTTTAATAAATATTTTCACAAAACGTTTGTATTTTATATAGTTTTGCTTTAATTTTTAAAAAAAATCTTTTGTGTAATTCTGTGAAATAGATTTTACAGAAATTAAAAAATATATATTTTGTGTAATTCTGTGTATGCAGGTTTGTACTGCAATGCATAAACATTCCAAAGAGGTTCTTTCATTCTACAAGCTGTCAGAAAGCTTTTAACATAAATCAGTCTTTAATAAACACATCCATTTTCATTGATGTAGGTTGTGGTTTGTGTATTTGGCTTAAAAAGACGTGATGGAGAGTAATTACTGACAGGATTTTAGTTTTATGGTGAACGATCCATCAAATGACGTTTATTTAGCGTGAAGAATACTGACCTCTGTTGGACAAAGGGAGAAATTATCTTAATCCAAAATTAGAAATGATATTAAATCACCTGCTCAACCCCTGCTCCTGAGCATGTTAGTTTTATAATTCGTTTCGAAACACTCATTAATTCCCTCAAATTCGTGGCACAACCAAATTCATTCCACAGCCATAACACACACAGACTGCCACAGAAATAGCCTACTTGTACTGAAACAGAGCCACGCAATATTCGTGGTGTTTTCTTGGTCAGTCTGCAGTCTTCTTGGTAGTTTCAAAATGGGACGTTGCTATTGCTCATTAACTTCTTTTATATGAAATGAACAGTGATTTATTTAGGAAAGGGATCATCTGAATATGACTCTGAAGATTATAGGTTTATCCTGAGGATGGCAGTGTTGCATCATGCACATACTCAAACTTCAAAGAAGCCTGATGTGACAGACTGAACATAAAACACAGCAATGCATGCATCGCGAACAGACATGCATCACATATTTGAACACAATACAATCAATCAAGGTTTGAAAACCTTGATCATTCCATACATGCAGAATGTGAGGAATTATTTTTTAATAGGTTTACATGACTTTAATTGAAACAAGTGACAATATCTTCAGAAATTCAATAAAGTTACATAACTGAAACATTTGCTTCCATACAGAACATTAAAGCAGAACAAAGCAGATATACAGAAGATGCATCGTTAAAATCACTTTAACATCAGAAAACCGCAGAACATCTGTTCAACATTAATGGAAAAGCCCATTTAGAAATGTAGCTCTATTTCAAAGTCTTATAAAATGCACACACACACACACACACACACACACTAGCCATATACCATCTTGTGCGCAACACATTTTGGTCAAGATACAAGCTAAACTAATGAAAATCACATTCAAATAAAATGTGTAGGAGAATAGATAAAGTTAAAGAGTAAAGGTAAACATCCCCAACATAAACAATATATTACATTCAGTCCTTGTCTGTCCTTCTTTTCTAATGAATAAATTAACATTTCACTCTCTGCCCGCAGCTAAATTCACCCTCTTCGTTTCTTCTCAGTCATTAATAATCACCTCTCGTTTCTGCTGCTGTTTTATTCATTCGATTCTTCTCCTCTCCTTATGGTGACCACATGACCAGAAAAATCAAGAGAGGTGAAGCCTGAGTCAAACCAACTCAAAGAAAACTAAAGTTTTACTGATTGCCTAGTGTTTTTGAGACGGCTAGCCAACAGAAATAGGTAGGTTCAATAGTAAGTAGGTAGCCAAAAGTAAGTAGGTTCAAATTTAAAAGCTTTTGAAGTAGTTTGAATAAACTATCCCTTTGAATCTACACATGGCTGGTTCCTTTTATAGCACAAATCAGAACTATTTCAGTTTGCAATAAAACTAATGTTAAGATTAATTACATGGACAGCTTGTGTCAGGATACGGTTTGTAACATCAGGACTGTTCTAGTTTTATCGAGACGTCTCTGTTCTCGTGTGCAGTTTTCAGCAGGACAGTCACTCTGTCTTCAAATCTCTGCTCTCTGATTGGTGTTTCTTTCCCGTTCTCGTCTTGTTCCCCTCATGGAGCTGATGATGATCCTCTTCATGAAACCGATGGGCCACATGCTGCGTTCTCTGCTCTTCTTCTCTCTTACGGTGGCTCTTCTGATGATCTTCAGGACCTGCGTTCTGCTCTGATGTCTTCTTCTCCTCTTCTTTCTTCTGGTCTCTGTTGTGGATGGGACTCTGGTGTTCCTGCTGGAGGTCTGGCTGAACCTGCAGATACGCCTGAACTCTGTGCCGCTGGACTCGGCTTTCGCTGAAGTCGATGACTCGACACTCGTACGATCCCTCGTCTGATGGTCTGACGCTAGACAGACGAAGCTTATGTGAGATGTTGCTGCCAACCACTTTTACCACCTTAAAACAAACACAAATGATTATTGAACAAGAACATTCAACTAACAAAGCAAGTCCTTTGGAGCTAATTACGTTTGGGAATTAAGAAAACCAATCATGTTTATGTGCACCAAATAAATAAGCGCATCTACTGAAGAAGCATGTTTGGAGCGACATTCTCTCACAGATTCTTTCATAAAAAGTCAAATTATAAAGAATATACAGACATGTGAAATACCCTCATGGTCTATGTTTTTACTGCAGAATTGCTAAAAGAATAAGCTAAAGAGACTAATATCAACAAGAAAATACCAGGAACAAGTCTTAGTTTGATCAGAATGTGCTGATGTGAATTTGTTAAGAGATGTGAAGTGTCAGCAAATATAATAAAATCAGAATATAATGCATATGTAAACCTCATCATTAAGCACTTATATTTTGTCAAATTAAGAGAAATGTCAAAATGCAAAACTCACACTTATTTTAGTTGCTCCCTTTGGTGTGTTTTCCTGTGAAAGCACCTGTAGACACATATTATAAATAAAAATTAAGTGTTTAACTGTATATATGTATACATACACAGGTCCATTTATATTTGGATACTGACACAATTTTGGCTCTGTATGCTACCAGAATAGAATTAAAATGAAACAATCAAGATTAAATTGAAGTGCAGACTTTAAGATTTAATTTAAAGGGTTGAACAAAAAGCTTAGGAATTACAACCATTTTTATACACAGTCCCCCCATTTTCAGGGGCTCAAATGTAACTGGACAAATAAATATAATCATAAATAAAATGTTAATTTTTAATATTTTGTTGAGAATCCTTTGCAGGCAATGACTGCCTTAAGTCTGGAACTCAAGGACATCACTAGAGACTGGGTTACCAAATTTGTGATGCTTTGCCAGGCCTTTACCGCAGCTGACTTCAGTTGTTGTTTGTTTGTGGGTCTTTCTGTCTTTTTGTCTTCAGCAAGTGAAATGCACACTCAATCGGGTTGAGATGAGGAGATTGACTCGACCATTGCAGAATATTACATTTTTTTTACCCGCAAAAACTCCTGGGTTGCTTTTAGTGTATGTTTTGGGTCATCGTCCATTTGTACTATGAAGCACTGCCCAATCACTTTGCTCAATTTGGCTGAATCTGGGCAGAGAGTATATTCATATACACTTCAGAATTTATCCAGCTGTCTTCGGTCTCATCTTCACTAAACACCAGTAACCCAGTGCCACTGGAAGACATGCAGCTCATGCCATCACACTGCTCCACCATGTTTCTTAGATGAGGTTATATGCTTTGGATCATGAGCTGTTCCATGCCTTCTCCATACTTTTTTCTTACCGTCATTTTGGTACAGGTTGATCTTAATTTCAGCTGTCCAAAGAATGCTTTTCCAAAAGTGGTCTTGCTTTTTAACCCTCTGGGGTCTGAGGTGATTTTGGGGGCCTTGAGATGTTTTGACATGCCCTGACATTTGTGTTTATTTCAGCTACTTATAACATACATGTAATTTTTTGTATTCAGCACAAACTGTGCCAAAATAATATGTGAGCAAGATTGATCTACATGTTTGCATTTGAAAAAAAAAAAGATTATGCGTGGTTATTAAGTTTTGGGGGGGAAATGTAGCTGAAATAAATAGACATCTCAAGCTTTCTATAGATATAGCTCTCATGTCTGTGTGCCGAGTATTCACAGAGTTTTATTGACGAGTTTCAGATGGATATTCGTGGAGACAAAGACAGAGAACGCACCCTGTTTGTTTTCTTTATTTTACAAAAGCACAGAGTTTTGTTGTTATTGTGAGTTTACACAAATAAAAGTAGACACCTATCAGTTGCGAATGATATATAACACTTACTTGTGTTGACCAAAATCAACAGAGTATTTTTAGTGTCTTGAAAAACTGATCTTAAAAAAAGTGAGCTCAGGGACCACAGGGAGTTAAGATGTTTTTTTTTGGTCAAAGTCTAATCTGGCCTTGTTTGCACCTTGTGGTGAACCCTGTGTAGTCTTCTCTTGATTGTAGATTTTGACAGCGACATGTTAACCTCCTGGAGAGTCTTCTTCTCTTGGCTGGATGTTGTGAAAGGGTTTTTCATCACCATGGAGATTATTTTCCGATCATCCACCACTGTTGTCCTCCGTGGACATCCAGGCCTTTTTATGTTTCTGAGCTCACCAGTGCATTCTTTTTTTCTCAGAATGTACGAAACTGTTGATTTGGCTGCTCCTAATGTTCCTGCTATCTCTCTGATGGATCTGTTTTGCTTTTGAAGTCTAACAATTGTCTATTTCACTTGTATGGAGAGCTCCTTTGACTGCATGAGGTGGATTCACAGCAACAGCTTCCAAATGCAAATGGCACACTTAGAATCAACTCCAGACCTTTTACCTGCTTAACTGATGTAGAAATAACGAAGGAATCTGTCCAAGAAATGGCTTTTGAGTCAATTGTCCAGTTACTTATGGGTCCTTAAAAAGGGGGGAGGTACATATTAAAGAGCTGTAATTCCTTAGCCTTTCCTCCAACTTTTCCTCAAATTAATGCTCAGATTGTGCACTTTAAGCCCATATTCAGTATATACTTGAATATGTTTTGGTCGACAGCTAAAATAATAAAATTTGTGCCTGTGTCCAAATATTTATAGACCAAACTGTATATATCTAAAATAAAGTCACGTAAACACATCTGAACAATTAAAAAGAGGCTTTCCTGATTGGTTGTCCAAGCTGGTTGCTCCGCCCAGTCTCTGCTGTGTCTAGTGTACCACCACTGGATCTCCAAGGAGACGGAGGAGGAACTAGCGCCTCTGAAGGAGCAGGCCATCTCCACATCATCTCCAGCCTGAGAGACCACGTCCTGAGGAACCTCGGTGAAAAGAGCTGAAGAGAAACAGAGATTTTAAAAAAACTACACTTGATACTATATGCATTTTACTGACCATTAGTCATCCTGCTTTTAACAGCCACTGGTTCTGTGAATCTCTTCACACAGATACTTTCAGTTGTTTGTGTGTGTGTGTGTTCGTTCTTGTTTATGCTACATTGAGGGGACCAAATGTCCCCACAAGGATAGTAAAACCAGTAAATGTTGACCTTATGGGGACATTTTTTAGGTCCCCATGAGGAAACAAGCTTAAAAAGCATACAGAGTGAGTTTTTTATGAGAAAGTAAAAATGCAGAAAGTGTCCTGTAAGGGGTAGGTTTAGGTGTAGGGTTGGTGTAGGACAATAGCACATACAGTAAGTACAGTATAAAAACCATTACGCCTATGGAAAGTCCCCACAAGGATAGCAAAACAAACCTGTGTGTGTGTGTGTGTGTGTGTGTGTGTGTGTGTGTGTGTGTGTGTGTGTGTGTGTGTGTGTGTGTGTGTGTGTGTGTTAAAGGTCTGACAGTCCGATGCTCAGGAAAACAAATTAATTGCAAAAGGACTGGAGATAATTAAGTAGACACATCTGAGGACAACAATATAATTAATTAATTTGTACAAAACACACATGCAGAGTCTGTGTGTCTGCCGGCTGCCTAAAGGGACTAAAATGTTCTCCTAAGAAACTGCTTCTGCAAACTAATGTTCTCCATGTCTTCATTCATTTCTGATAATTATTTCTGTCTGAACTACTGTGCAAAGAACTGCATGAAAACAAGTCATTATAAATTACATAGCGTTTTTATGCTTTAATACAGTCAAAAAATTACATGCAGTACTTTTAAAAGAACCACTTTTTTTTTCTTTTTGCTAGTGTGAAGAACATTAAAAATCTAAAGAACCTTTTTTTTTTTCATTATAAAGAACCTTTTTTTGGAATGGAAAGGTTCCATGGATGTTAAAGGTTCTTCATCAATGCCAATTAACAACAATTCAGTTCAAACTTTTCAATTCAATTCAAACTTAATTTTTGATTTATTTCAAGACATTTTTCTTTACACATTAAATTCCTGTGAGTAGAACTACACTTACATTGTGGTTTAGACATCTTGTTTGAAAATGCTGTGCTGTAAATATTAAAAATATCTAATGGGAAAAATGAAACTAGGCCTATTACATTTGCTTGGGCATCAAAGAACTTTGAAGAGCTTTGAAGATGTTCTGATCATTTAGTGAAGGGATATAAAACTGCATTGCAGTTAATAAAGCTCAAAAAACCACATTTATGATTCAAGCATGGCCAGTATTTTGAAGCCATGCAGCACTAGTACACAAACACACAAACATAGCACTCTTCAGATGAAAATCACCACCAGTAAATAAAAGTCATATTTAATCAACATAAACACAACAGCTGGTCTCATCTTCTGTGCTTTCCGTCTGCTCCTCTCCAGCCTTTCTCATTGATATCCACCTGAAACATGTCAACCTGCTGTAGGGCACTGCTTATGGAACAAGACAGGCTGTATCCCATGGTGCATTGTGCTTTTGACAGCCTCATGATGGATCTTTCTAGAATGGCCTACAAAGATTTGATGTTTAAATAAAATCAGTACTGACGCAAATCAACCTTCACCAGCTCATTACCAAACACAGAGAGACTTTACCAGACGCTGCTAAAAGACAGACTATAAAAAAGGTCAAAATTCACATTCATCCTTAACATTTAATGTGCCACATTTTCCCAAGCTTGCTTGTAATTAGATATGAGACATACAGTTAACTAATATGTCCAATTATATTTCACATTTTGCTAAGTGAAATGATATAGCATCTAAAACTTAAACAATTAAGAGTAATAATAATAATAATAATAAGAAAAATGCTTAATATTCAAAATATTTATAGTAGTGAATGGGGTAAAACTAAATTTAAAAGTAATAAAAATGTAACTTATAACTGACTTATTACTCATAAATTTTAATTGAAAGTGAGCAGCTGAGTCTACATTTTTTCATTTTAATTTAGCTTGATTAAAACGTGATGTACTAAAATAAACTTAAAATGAATAAACTCAATAAAAATTCATAAAAACTATAGACATTAAAAATGACAAAAAAAGAAAAACTATAATGAAAAACAAAACACAACAAAATTACTAAAACTTACAAATGTTTTAAATATACAATAAAATAATAATATAAACTATTTTAGTATCTCAATGATACAAAAATAGCTTCGAAACAAACATACAAAAAATAAATTGGAGTCAGGATTTAGTATGCTTGTCTGTTTAAATGGATCAGTAAGCATTTTAGTAAGCAGCTTGAGCTAAAAATATAATTACAGAATATAGGATATAATTAAAAAACTCAATCAATTAACTCAATTAATTTGAAAAGTCCTGCTGCAAACAAAAGGAAATAAAATGAGGTTATCGTAAAAGCTCCACCACTTCGCTCTCTCTGTCTGTCTGACAGACGTCATAAATCACACATTCACAAGGATGAAGGATGACACTAACATTCTTACTGTGAACAGAATCTGCTCAACAACCAGACATTTGATTGCACTGCAAAAAATACTGTTTCCACTCCTAAAAAGGATGCACAAAGACAATGAATACTGCTTGAATGCATACATGAAGTCACTCAATTAACTTGCTTATAAAGAGAAAATGGCAAACTGCCTCTTAAAGAAAGCAATTTGCAGAATTTACACAATTCTTTTTTTCCCTCACTTTTTCAGAACTCTTTTCAAAACTTTTTCTCTGACGCACTGCAGACAGAAGTAAAATTTAAAACATGCAACTTTGGTTTCGAATCTTCTTGTTAGGACCACTGTCAGTACTGATAGGCCTACGCCAATCATCGCTTTCATTATAATCTTGATTGTTAATGACAAATAAAAAAGCAAGAAATCTCCAAACTGGGGTTTTAAAAGCTGCTGCAGATTAAAATCACTCTCTCTTTCAGGAAATAAGTGCGTAATTGTCTGAATTGTAGGCTTGAAAGAGACTAATCAATTCCAGCAGAACTGAAGCACTGAGCCGCTCAGACTTTATACAACTCCCAGAGCAGATTTCTTCTAAACCCAGGGATGGACACTGTGAAACTCGTCTCGATACACTGCATTGCATTTAGTACTGCATTGTATAATATGTCCATAGAAGTACATTATAAAACTGATCTGAATCTAAATTCTGACTGAGTGAGCAAGAAAACTTAAAAAATGCAGATAAACAATTGGCTGCTTTAATTAACAGTATATTAACACCCTATAATAAACTAATGAACTAAGTTATGTGGTAGTTATTTTTAGTAATATTATGTTATATTGATATGACTTGTCATATTTTAATTAAGCTATGAATAAAATGAACAAAATTCATAGAAAAAAAATCCTTGTTCAATGTATGCAGAAATGTTGATAATATGCCATTACATTAAAAAAAAAAAAAGCTTTATTTTTTAAAATTAAGTAGTGGATTTTTATATTATCAACTATAATAATTACAGAAAATATTTTGATTAAATTATCAATAAAATGACTCACATTTTAGGAAAACACACACAATGGTGGTGAATTTAGTAGCGAAATTTCACAAAAATGTTGAAAGAAACAGCAGTTATAGTTTTTTTCAATTGCTAACAAGAACTGTTCAATACTGAAACTACATTCAAAACTGTTCATACAGTCTGCATTACCAACACAAATCTTGGCCAAATAGTTGATCTCACCTCCAAAACTCACTCAGACCAACAAAACGCTTCATATAGGTCTCAAAATAAGCTCGTTTCATCATAACACTGGGAACAATTCTCATTCAAAAAACATACATTTCATTCATAACACACTGATTTAAAAAACACTAAAAACAGGGATCATTACATAGTCAATTAACTTTTATCTTTGAAGTTTGAATGATTTGTCACATAAGTATTTCCTTATTGGATAAGAATAACATACTAACATTACAGCACAAAGAATAAATGAGAAAAGCAGCATTTCCACCCTATTTCTTTATATACCAAAAACAAAACCCATCAACATTTACAAAATTTATGTGAAAATAAAAAAAAAATACATAAAAATAAAAATTAAAAAATAGTTGAGAAAATATCTATAAAAAAAAAATAATAATTAAATTATGAAGCAATAATTGCACACAAAAGACATCATCAGTCTAGTATAATGAGGTGTGTGCGCAGTATTGGAGTCCCAGAAGACCTTTGAGTGTTGAGTTTGTATGTTCTCTCTGTGTTGATGTTGGTTTACTCTG
Source organism: Acrossocheilus fasciatus (assembly GCA_036784905.1). Taxonomy (NCBI): domain Eukaryota; kingdom Metazoa; phylum Chordata; class Actinopteri; order Cypriniformes; family Cyprinidae; genus Acrossocheilus; species Acrossocheilus fasciatus. The sequence continues at coordinate 2,627,579 of CM071943.1, forward strand.
GGTTTCTCCCACAATCCAGAGACGTACAGGACAGGTGAACTGGAGACTGTAGTGAGTGTGAATATGAATGTGTGTGATGGACTGGACATCTGTCCAAGGGGTTGGCCTGTCTATGACCCTACATAGGACAAGCGCTGGGAAAATGGATGGAATAAATGGATGGATGTTCAGTACTGTGAGGGTTCTAGTCCTATCTCTCTCTGCCACTCTTTTTTCCCACCAATGTGTCTTCCCTGATCCATGTTTCCAAACCAAATCATTACAAAGCCATCCATTTATCAAAAGATAACCAAAAAAGAAAGAAAGAAAGAAAGAAAGAAAGAAAGAAAGAAAGAAAGAAGATGATGACTAAAAATAGGACATCTGGCTTGGCTTTCAGCTGAAATTGCATTTAACTGTATTTGGAATAATAAATATTCTGCAAAGCTTTTATATTTCAATATAATTCCTGCAGAAATGGAAGTTTGCCATCGTTCTGATTTGAATGTGCTTTTATCCGTTTTGAAAGCAGTGTGTTAGCATCTGAAAAATGTGCTGAAAATGTACAGTGTTTGTGGAGTATGAACGACAAAAGTGTTTGTGGATTTTGAAAAATGTGGTCATTGCATGCATTTTGTCTGAAAGCAATGAAAAATGATTCACAGTTTGGTCCACATAGACTTCTGTATCGCTGAATGTGTGAACAGTTTTGAAAATGTGGTTTCAGTATTGAACAATGCTTGTTAGCAATTAAAAAAAAAGGTAAAAAGGTAAAATTTGAAGAAGACTAAAATGATATTTTCTTGCAAAGTATACTCTAATAATCTTTGTTTTGTAGTGCAACTGAGCCATTTTGGTCTGTACTCTGTACAGTATGTTTCATATTGATATTTTATCCAATCAGCTCCACACACACACACACACACACACACACACAGGGGTGGACTTTAGGGCCCAGTCTGATATTCGTAAAACATATTTGGCAAATGCACCAGTATTTGTGTTATGGAGAGCGTCAAATGTTCACTCACCACTCAAAACGGCGAGTTTTTGTCAGGTGCGGAGTTCTGCAAGCTTGTGAATCCTCTCATTATAACAACATGTAGATAGGATGTAAACAAGAGATTCATTGTGCAGAGAGCTTATAAACAGAAAGTGCAAGCATTTTTTTTTTTTTTTTAATATACTGTCTTTTGTTATCCGAAAAAAATAAGGTAGCTTAATATGGCTTTAGAACAGCATCAGGTTGACCAATTATTTAGGTTACTTAAGTTGTGAAGGGGTAATAGTTACAATAAATAATAGCTATATCTATAATGAGAGAGAGCTAGCGAGCAAAATAAGGGTTACGCGTAAAAGAGCATATAGTTATTTTGTTGGGGCCCTGTACCTGAAATTTGCTTAGGGCCCCCAAATCACTAAGTCCGCCCCTGCACACACACACACACACACACACACACACACACACACACACACACACACACACACACACACACACACACACACACACACAAACATCTTTTCCCTTTGCATCTTGGTAATTACTCCCTGATTTCTGCTCTTTGTTTCTGTAATCAGAATGTACACCGTGACCATCTGTTTTCTTTGTTGGAGAGAGAAAGTCTGTGCGTCCTACAGTTCCTCTGGTCATTAATATGCACAGTCTCCATTCAGTTGGTATAAAGGTAATTATCCAGAGTCTAAAACGCTGCAGTGTTATTGTCTGAGAGCCGATCTGCCCAGCAGTAACACAGACTCAATCATCTCGCTCTTACATCACTCTGTTTAACACACTTTGATTGCTGAAACTGTATGAGCTTCATCACACGCATGGATCACCTGTGGCAGCACTTACAGCCCTCCCCCGTTAGAAGCACTGCATGATTGACACTGGGATTTCTGATTGCTCTTTTTATCACTCAAATGCCATCTAGTATTGAAGGGCATTGTGTGAATATGAATTTCCAATGCACATGAAAAAACTCTTTTTCTTCTCTGTTGTAGCTCATTTCCTAATCTGACTTTCTAATGAACCTGGCATTGTGTATTATTGGCTCATGGACGAACTGCTTCTGTTACTCTGTAGTACTGCTGTCAAATGATTAATCGCGATTAAACGCATCCAAAATAAACGTTTTTGTTTACATAATATATGTGTGTGTACTGCATATATTTATTATGTATATATACACAAAGTCACATACAGCATATATTTTGGAAATATTTACACATGTATATATTTATATTCTTATATTATATATATACATATATTTAATATATACATGCATGTGTTTGTATTTAGATAAAAGTGCCTGCTAAATGCACCTTTTCTGTACGCATTTGCAAAATGTGCAAAACCCACCCATGTATTTGATGTGTCTTTTTTGCATAATATTGTCTATATTGTTTTGTATAATATTTAGGATTTTTCTTTTACTCTTGCCTTGAAAATTGACCTTTAAACTATACAATAAAATATTTATTTATTTGTATATATGTATGTATGTATATAGCTTATTTAAAGGCAGGTCTATTATTATTATTTCAGCATGACTGTAAATGTGATTTCCTATCGAGTCTGTTGAGTAAATGATTCAACGACTCATTCTATAAAGCAGCCATTTGTTTCTTTCCTGACTGAATCACTTATTTTGAACAAATCAGTTGAATGAAAGATTCAGCTGACTCACTCAACAAAGACATTTGTCGACAAGTCATTAGTCGGCATCTACTGTTGAACTGATGTAACCTGCAGAAAGAGTCGCTGTACAGTCTGGAACAAACACAGACAAGCGAATGATACAAACAATACTCCTGAAACGCTGCTCGACCAATCAGATTTAATGTAGCGTAGTGTTTAAATGTTAGTTCGTTTAAAGTGTATACTATGCACTGTGAACGTGAAAACTGTTTTAAGCCCCTCCGCTGTTGCTTTTGCTGGTTTGCTATCTGTTGGTGTTTTCTTTTCATTCTTTGTACTTTGCTTCCAGTTTTTTTATTTTTACGAGGTTTCCAGCAGAGCAGCATTACCGCAGCAAGACATGACCGCCACATCAGTAGCTGGAGGTGTTGCCAATGCTTTACAGATCATCCTGTACACTTCCCCTGACTGATTTCCCAGGAACCTTGTCTTGGAATGTTCTTTCTTCATGAAGACATGTCTCTATGGAAATGCAATTTCATGTGCATAATTGCATGCTGGTGCAATCAAATCAAGTTAATTATGCATTCAATAACTGTATTATTTTTGATTAATTCAGTGAAATTAATTACCTTTTAACCTTTTATTACAGGCTACACGGTTCTATGTTAAACCCATAATTGCTCCATACTGTAACCCAAAGGGTGAATGCATTTGTATGCATATGTATAATGCTTATGTTTAACATATTAAGCAAAATTGTGAGCGTAGTCACGGTTAAAGACTGCAGTAGACAGTGCATGTTACAGTGGATGTTAGTATAATTTGTATTTTAGAATGACTGGAACATTGTATTGACTAATCGGTCTTGCTGCTTAGTCTTTGAATGACTTTGCAACAGTTTTTGACATTTGCAAAACCGGCTACCAATTGCTTTGCAAAATGATTCACTGTTTTGAAGGGCTTGAAACGAGACACACTGGTGATGCCTGCTGGTCAAAACGATGTAAATGCAAACTCAGTTCAAAGATGCATAAAACAACCTTTTACAAACCAACTGCAATGTTTTATCGAAAGTGTAATCTAACAAAATGCAATTAGCCAATCTTCTTAATACCATTAAATATGAAGCATCCATATATTATGTTATTTTATGAATTTGCAGGGCATTTCGTTTGTTTTATTGAGTATTTGTTAGTCAGGCTAGTTCACTAATAACCACAAATCTTCATTTTTTATTACATAAATGCATCAATAAGATGTCTACAAATGTATAAAATTCATCCAATGTCAAGTAAAAACCATATAGATATTAGTTCATGGGTTCACAGAGATCGGCCCCTAACAGCGAACCACTGCAATTTATAAACAGTTATGACAAAACAAAGACTTTGCCAGTTTGATACATGCTCTGATTCAAAAAAAAAAAATTGCAAATGTTTTAAAGCTTCACAAAAGCACATATTAATAGCTATCAAGGCACCATAACATCATATAAGTTACAACATATACTTAAACTTTGGATTTAGACATTTCAGATTTCAGATAAAGCACCTTAAAAACACATTAGTTTTTACTGCACCATTAAATGGCATGCAATGTTAGCACAGATATCTCCACCTGCAGAGATGCAAACATTAACTACTACAGCGATTCTCAACAGGTTCACCCCTGAATGACGAAAGAAATAATGAACGAGAAATAAGGAAGTTGTTGACACGAGCATGATATTTGTTCTTTCTCACCTCACCGAAGGGTTGATTGGTTTAATCTCGGCTGGAGGAAGACCTCCACACAAACGAAAACAGACAGCAGAGGTCAAACCCAGCTGGACCCCCTGTCTGAACAAAACCCCCTGTAGACATTATTAAACGAGACACACACAGAGAGAGAGAGGAATCACAGCGGACGAAGAGATGACAAATTCTGTGCAGCAAATCTTCCCATCAGACATGTTTCAATATACTGGATATACTAAACGCACATTCGCTTTCATTTATATCCCAATTAATAACAAATGCTAAATACTTTTCTTACTTTGGTTTGATGACTTTTTTCCAGATATATTCCAGCTGTTTCTTCATTTTTCTCTTTCTTTAATTGAACAAAACATGTTTTTAAATATTTAACTGCCTTCACAGTTCTGAGAAAAGAAGTCAGAATGTCATAATTGCAAGATATTAACTCACAGCTGCAAGAAAAAATAAAGAATTGTGGGTTTATATCTCATAATTCTGACTGTATAACACAATTGTCTGCTATACAGCTTCTACACATCCTTATGCAGAACATGAAACTCTTTAGTTCGCCTGTACACTTCACAAAAACACAAGATAACAGGACTAACTTTAACTTTTAATTGACTCCCAGTGGAGAGGACGGTAGCGCTAATCTGAGAGTTTCAGGGTAACCAATCAATACTCATCTCGTTCACAGCGTGCTGGTTTGTATTGATCAAAGACAGAAGAACATCTCAAAAATCCACAGCACTCACAGAGCATTAATCACACGACGCAGAAGAACAAAGCAGAGGAAAAGTTCACGGTTGCACAAAAAACATTCAGCAAAACAGGTAAACCTGAGAGCAGCCGCTCTGCTCAAGACAATAACTAGAACATGACTGTGAAACTATTTCCAAGGAATTTGAGGAAACAAATGACAAGTTCAAGACGTTTTCAGGAAAAGGCTCAAGAAGTACTCTTATACAATTACTCCACAAATAACTTCCCACTGTTTTTACACAAGTGAAAACTTTAACAATTCCATTAACTAGCAAAAATTCTAAGGCTTTGTTTTTCTAATCCCTGGAGATTCCTTCACTTACATTTTGCAAGAAATGTGACCCTGGACCACAAACCAGTCTTAAGCCGCTGGGGTATATTTGTAGCAATAGCCAAAAATACACTGTATGGGTCAAAATTATAGATTTTTCTTTTATGCCAAAAATCATTAATATATTAAGTTAAGATCATATTCCATGAAGATATTTTGATGTACTACTGTAAATATATCAAAACGTCGTTTTTGATCAGTAATATGCATTGCTAAGAATTCATTTGGAGGCGATTTTAAAGGCAATTTCTCAATATTCTGATTTTTTTGCACCCTCAGATTCCAGATTTTCAAATAGTTGTATCTCGGCCAAATATTGTCCGATCCTAACAAACCATACATCAATGGAAAGCTTATTTATTCAGCTTTCAAATGATGTATAAATCTCAATTTTAAAAAAAATTGACACTTAAGACTGGTTTTGTGGTCCAGGGTCACAAATGAAATCTAATCTGTTTGTTTGAAGACTGTAGTCCATATCCAATATATCTACACTGGTTACCATAACTGAAGCACCAGCACAACGTCAAGACACTATAGAAAAAGAAAACGGTGAATTTTGCGCTGCTCATGTCCATCTTGACATCTCGGCTTGGTGCTGAACTCACACCGCACATCAGACAGCATTAATAGCAGAGGACTTCCAGTGAACAGCATGAAAAAAAATCTCTGAAATACCATCAGAGACAACGAGTTAAATATTTACTTATTTTTTTAGTTAATTAGTAAAAAGATATACAAAAGAATTCATGCAACAGCAAAAAAAAAAGTATACAAAATTGTTTTGACCATTTAATATTTAAAGAAATATATCTCCTTATAAAATTTTAAAACTATGACAACTAGCCCCAACCTGACATTTATGAAAAATACTCAGAATTTCTATTTAAAATTGCCATGAGAACACAGAACAACAATTTATTTTTTACAATTGACTCTTGTCTTAATGAAAGCCAGTGTGTTCATCCATATTACAAAAATTATGATATTATGATTTTAGATTAAAAAACAGAATTCACAAAAATGATTATACTTGACTGTTTTAAATAGGTGTTAACTAGGCCACATGCATATGTAAATGGAATTTTAAATCAATACTTTAAAGTTCCATTAACATATACTTCGACAACTTATGTGACATATAATGTGACAACTTGCCCCGGTCTGTCCTGTATTCGGTTGTAGGCTATTCACAACATTGTATTTGTTTTAATGTGACTTGCCTTTAAAATGCTATTTCTGTTATTAGCCTACCATTTTATCATAAACATTTTCTCCCCTAAGAAATTTAAGATTAATTTCCAAATAGCCTAACTTTCAAAAACATTACTTAAGCTAATGGTTTCAAACTCAAATATTCATTAATGTTAAGTTAAAGAATTCATACAATCAGCGAGAGAGAGAGAGAGAGAGATCAAAACTTATTGTTTTGTAGTTTCCTACCCAGGCAGGATTTTAGGCGTTCTGAATCAGTTCATGCATGGGCTTTATGATGCTCCAGAAATGCTCGTTTGAGACACATCCCAGCACACTCAACTCAATGCCATTCCGTTTGTTTCCTTCCGTTCCCCGCACACACCTACCGTTTCCAGATACGTGATTGTCCACTGCCAAATTTGCGCTGATTTGGGCATAAAGTCCCAGCGAGTGTAAAATCCACAGCATCTCTCCAAACGAGCGCATTTGTGCTCTATCACTCATTAGACCCTGCCGGTAAAGCGGCACCTGAGCGTCGGTCGGTGTCTGTGCTCGTCACGCTCCGGAGCGCACTAATTGCCGCGCGGCTGCGGCGGAGGAACACACGGAGGAGGGGCGCGTGTGATGCGGTCTGCTGAACCACCAATTAGGCGGAGCGATATAAGGTCATTTAGGAACCTTCCCTGCTCCTACTATCAGGTGAAAGTCACTTTCTACGTTGTGCAGACTAAACATTTCCATAGTTATTACCCAGGATTAAGATCACATGCTTTTCATTAGAGTAGCCAAAAATTGTACTCAAGTAAAAGTACTTAAAGAAATATTTACTCAAGTAAAAGTAAAAGTAATTGTCTGAATAGTTACTTGAGTAAGAGAAAAAAATATCGGATAAAAAAAAATAAAAAATACTCAAGTAGTTAGTTACTAGTTACTTTGGATCATATAAATGTATATCTATAGTCTATTTTTATTTAGATATATAGATCAAATTTATGTAATGTATATATAGCCTTTATGTCAGTCTTCAGTGTCACATAATCCTTCAGAAATCATTTCAATAGGCTATGTTGATTTATTATTAATGCTGTTCTTTTTAGCTTTCTATTCATCAAAGAATCCTTAACAAAATGTCACAGGTTCCAAAAAATATTAAGCAGCAAAACTGTTTCCAACACTGGTAATAAATCAATATATTAGAATGATTTCTGAGGGATCGTATGACTCTGAAAACTGGAGTAACAGCTGGTGAAAATTCTGATTTGCATCACCAAATTAAATTATATTTTAAAGTATATTAATTATGTATTATATATGTATGACACGGAGAAGAGTGAAAACTCCTCACATGACTGCTACCAAACATCTGAACATAACGAAACAAATGCACACATTGACGGATCTTCTTCCGTCTGTTCTGCAAAAGGTAAACAAATGTAGCCTATATTTCTGCAAGCGTAAATATTGTGAAAATGTCAATATTAATTGTGTCTAGGCAAAAGCATTCCTCCTGGAACAGGTCGCGCCGCTGCGCAGAGCTAACGCGAGTTTGCCGGGTGTTCATTTCATACTCTGTGACAGTATAAATTATACATTGTATTTAATGTATAAGGTAACCTACATGTACAATAAACTGGTAGTGTCATAGTGGTAACGTGTACTGTAACCGGATGTAGCTTATCTATACCTGTGGAACTGTAGACAGCACACGCGGTGTTCATCTAATAAAGATCTTCAAAGCTAGCAAACCATAGCCTTTCCAGATTTGCTTTCAATTTACTGTTGATCCAAAGCCACGTCTTCAACGCTCTTGATGTTACAACTCTGAGTGAGAACCGCTTCAGACGACTCGGCGCGTGCGGCAGGGAACCCGAACGAATCATTCAAACTGATTCACGAACGGATTCACTGGTCTGCCAACTGGTTTGCTCAAGCCTTTGAACAGAATTGACTTAAAAGAATGACTCATTTGAGAATGGGCATTGCTTATTGCCCAGAGAAAAGTAGACGGCACGTTTGGAATAAATTGAAGCATTTTTAACTTGTATTGAATTAAGATAAAGTAACGAGAGGAGTGTCGCCCACAGGAACGAAGTAAAAGTACCGTTTTTTCACTAAAAATGTACTTGAGTAAGAGTAAAAGTACCATCTTTAAATATACTCTAAAAGTATTAGTTACCCAAAAAATGTACTCAAGTAAATGTAACGAAGTAAATGTAACTCGTTACTACCCACCTCTGCATTTAATAGTGTAGTATGTTGTACGTCTGCAGATGATCAGATATGATCATTGTAGTCACAAAACCAAAAAACAACAACAACCTTATGGTGCATTCAAGTCATGTCGGAAAGATCGAATGAGCTGAATACACATGATGTTCTAACTACAACTCAACTCTCTTCAAACAGTTTTAGTTTTGGGGTGCATGTGTGTCACTGAGAAAATAGATGCGATAGATGCAGAGTCTATTTTGACAATAAATTTGTTGAACTTCATTTTTTTTCCCCATTTACAACAAGCTAGGTTGTTTGTACAAAATGATAGTATTTATTATATAGCCTAATAATGCTATAGAATACGTAACAATTCAATTTACAGCACCCTACAAGTAATAAAAACAGTAAAAAGCAAAACAAAATGTACAGTTTATTCATCGTTTTGTAAAAGCAGGGTTATAAAATCTTGCTGGATTTTTTTGTAGAAAATGTACATTGTTATCTTGCTCTGGCCAAGAGACTTGAACGCACATGATGCCATAATTTTACCTTTGCAACTTTAGATCCAAGAAAGTCTGAACTATATTATTATTATTGGAAATAATGTTTAAAACGTTCTTACCTGACATACTATATTGCTCTTCAGTGCATGTTTTTATATTATTCGTATTAAAACACTGTAATGCAAAGCTCTAAAGTTTACTTGAGCAGAATATACATTCCTTTACTGGTCTTTGCTTCCATTTTATGTAAACCTGACTGCAGTATTTTATAATCTTACAGACAGTCCAAGCATATCTAGCAGATTCATAAATATTAAACATAGCTGTGAGGCTGAAGGAAATGGAATAACCTGTGCTAAAATAGTTGCACCGGCCTCACAAATGTTAATGTGTCCAGTTCTCAAACCGACTCACAGACATCAGGATCAGGTCTGAGCCCGAGGGAGTCTCGTCCCTGACTGAACACGTATGCTTTTGCCTTTTCTGACTTATAAGAGAACATGTTTAAAATTTAAATGAAGTGTAAGATCACTACTTGCTGGTGTATTGTAACTGCATGTCAAAAATGCTTCCAGTGAGGAGATACTGCATTAAAAGTTGGCTGCAAACATGTCTCAGTTTCAGTCTCAAAATAAAATAAAACAGTGGTACCCGAGTTCGATTCCCATCTCAAGGTCCTGTGCCAATCCCGCCCCGCTCTCTCCCTTTAATGCTTTCCTGTCCGCTCTCTACTGTCCTATCCAATGAAAGGCATAAAAAAGAGAAAAAATATTGTGCACTCTCAATGCTAAATAAAATCATTCACACAGTAGTTTTCTGTGTAGCTAAAAGGTTTTCACAAGTTCTTAGTTGCCTTAAAGGTCACTAGAAAATTGCATGCTGTGTCTCTGAACTTTTCAATCAGCGATGTTTGCTTTTAAAAGCAGCGTTTTATTGCAGATGTAGTCTGGTGGATGTAAATGTCTCTCTTGCTGTGAAGGGCAAGGCCAGCACTTTAGCAGCTGCTAACCTTGAAGGTGCCACTGAGTGCGGTCAAACGTCTTCATACTTCCACACAATATAATCTGAACATGACTCAAAGCTCAAATAAAGAATTTTCTTATAGCTTGTCTTTAGACTGGATTCTGAATGGCCCTGGATTTCAGGCATGTCCTGCGGCTCGCAGTGTTAGCTGTTTTGAGATTTTATTTTGGCCTCAGCGCTTAATTGATCAATAGGATAATTGATTGGCTTGCTGTGTTAATGAGTGCATGGTAATGAAAAGGTCCAGGCATGCTTCTGCTCGTGCTAATAGACCAAGAAAGCATCAACCTTGAAACAAAAAGAACAGGGTTCAAAAATTAAGTTTATTTTTCTGACCCCTCTGACAGATATTCTCTTTTTTAAACATAAATTCACTTAATATTGATACTTTTTTTATTTTTATATTTTTTTCCGGAAAATGTTAAGCAAGAATATTCAGATATTTCTCCTGGAAAACAAGACAAAATGCTAAGTAAGAAAATAATTTTTGCAGTATAGCATGTAAAATTACTTTGCATGAATGTTTTATGCATATGAAAATTGCACAGATGTTATACGTACATTCAAGATGATAAATAAAATATCCACTCCTTTTTCCTGCATCACTGCACAGTGCACACCATGCAACTTTGGAGTTTGTGTATCAAGACGAGGTCAGTTTTACAAGCACAAAACATTGCCTTTTACTTATTGTCTCAGAGAATGATCATGCTGGTGTTGTAAAGTGCACAAACAAACTCTAAACACATGCATTATCTCTTTAAGAGCTGCAGCAGATGGGATTTCATTACTGTTTCATGTTGAGCGATGGCAGCTATAGAGCTGGTTTCCTCTGGTCTCTGCTCCTGAAAGCCATGTGTGTCTGTTCAGAAGTGCCAGCTGTGAGATGCCAAGACCCAGAACACTCACCGCTCACAAACGGGCATTAACAACAGATGCACATATGACAGAAAGAGAGAGTGAGGTGAAGCCATGCTTGAAATGAACAACTCCGAGACGCTCGCTCCTGTTCTGCAGTTAGCTGAACTCTGATTTTAATAAAATGAATATGCGTCTGATGCAAGTTAAAGAAGTATGTTATACATTTATGCATTTAGCAGACACTTTTATCTTGACTTATAGAAGAGGACCAAAAGCTATATTACACTTTCAGAAAATTTCTCTGGTCAAGTTCAAATTTTTTTTGATCATTATTTTTTATATATTTATTCATATAAAAACGGACAATGTGCATCAATCAGCATTCAAATAAATGTAAATATACCTGAGTCGGCAAAAAGGCTAAATAAAATGATTATAATCAAAATGTTTACTTATTTACATAATGAAAAGGAAACGATCTGGATGTTCATGATGAGCTGAAGATGATACTGATCTTACATGAAGATGTCAACTTGAAGTGTGTTGTAATATTGTATGTAGTATTTTAGATATGTAATATGTAATATTTTAGAGCAGTATATTTTTTGTGTAATTTTTGTAGCTCACATGATGTTGAGATTTTGCTGTAAATTACTTTTCATTTGTAAAGTATTTACTTCTAAAAAAAATATATTGTATTGTGTATTAATATATATATACAATTTTGTTTTTATGTATTGTATTTTATGTAATATTTATTTGGGTTGAATTTTCCAACTAATTATATCATGATATACACTGTAGCAAAAGGAAAGAACATTTTCTGTTAAGTTTACAAATATTTCCTTTAACCCTAAAACACAACACAATGCAGTGTGTAAATCAAAATGTGAGTAAAATACCTGTGAAAAATGTGTAAATTCCTTCCTATTAATATAATACATTAGACCTTACAGACTTTTCTTCAAGTGTACAGTTACACAAAAAACATAAGGCATACCACACATTGTTTCTGTGCCTCATTATTATATAAGATTACTACTGAAATGAACTAAAATCGGATTCCATTGAACTAAATTGAATTTAAGGCCTAGTTCACACTGCAGGTCTTAATGCTCAGATCGGATTTTTTTTTTTGCGCTGTTGTTCACATTGTCATTTAAATGCGACTGGCATCAGTCCGGTCTGAGCATTAAGACCTGCAGTGTGAACTAAGCCATAGGGATCTTGTTTTGTGGCTCCTTATTTTACCAGCATTGAGAGTGAAACAAACCAACAACAAAATATAATTCATCACCGCTATTGCTTATAACAGTGGTTCTCAATTCCAGTCCTCGTGTACCACTGCTCTGCATATTTTGCATGTCTCTCTTATATAACACACCTGATTCAGATCACCAGCTTGTTGACATATTCATTCATTGACATGCACTTTGCTCCCTCCTCGCTGAGCACGGGAAATCCATTGAGCTTTACTTCACTTGGGAACATTCAACCACGGATTTGCGTTACGCCACAGCCTGCAGCATCTTCACACACAGATCAAACTTACTAGAGAAGTGTGAAGTCTGACAGAATATAACCTCTGTAAATAAATACAATTTAAATTCACGTCTCGCACACGTTAAAGCTCTCGGAATGAAACATGCTTCCTTCGAACTGGAATCATGGTGGAATATCCTGTGATGTCCGGCACTTACGGTCGAATTAAACAAATGTCTGAGATGATAAGAGATCTACACAAAATGTGCATAGAGGTGGTATGCGAGGACTGGAATTGAGAACCACTGATTTATAATGTTTGAGCCTCATCAGAATGTTGTGGGTGCATTTACATGGATATCTAATTATTTACTTTTTTCTGAATAATACAATATTATAATTAAGGTGTTTACATGAGTTGCTTCTAGAACATTCCTTTCATGTTTTCCGTTTTACATCTTCTTCATCTACTTTGTTGTTTTAATGGCAATAATACGGTGGCCGAGAGAGCTCAACTCGCTGCAAATAATAAAAAAAACACTTGCAAATTAAGAAAACAACTTCGTCAATTTGACAACACATGCGCTGCAAATGCCCACAACACAACCAAATAAAGAAACACGCCTGCAAATAAAATTCTTTATTTGTTTGTTTTGTGAGCATTTGCAGCACCTGTTGTCAAACTGATGAAGATGTTTTCTTGATTTGCTGGTGCCTTTTCTGTTTGTATGTGTTTTCTGAAGTTGCCACCGTACAATAAGGTGCATTACTGCCACCTGATGCATTGGAGTGTGGGCCTGAGTCAACTACCTCCCAGATCGTTTTACATCTTATAGTACATAGATTGATTAATGGCACATGTCATTACGTCCCCAAGCGACGCTATCCGATGTTCCCTCCAGAATTTCACGCATCAACATATAGTTAATCTTCGTTATGGTCCCATATACAGTTTTGGGTATTTAATTTTTAATTTTACGAAAGCTTCAATTGCAGTTAATTATTTGTCATGCTATACATCCAAACAGACGACGGCGTTGTTGAAGTCATGCTCTTTTGTTTGCTGTCAAACGGTTGACAACTGTTCATGTGTGTTTCCTGTCGCAAAATGCTGCGAAAAGTCCTACACGACGGTAATAGTGTGATTAAGGTGTGTACATGTCTATACTTCGATAATGCGACTAAAATAGGAATACTCCACAGGTCTTAATTCGATTTGTGTTTACTTCAAGCATGATTTTAGCTGGATTAAGTTAATCAAAAATTTCTGTTTACATGGTAGATTTTTAATTAGAGTATTGTCTTAGTCGTGTTAAAATCTGAATATTGTTGTCCATGTAAACGTACTGTTTGTCTAAGCAGATATGAGTGAGAGGAAACCAGGTTCATGAAGTCATTTAAGCACTCTGAAGTCCTGGCTTGGATGTTGGGTAATGTGTGTGTGTGTGGTCCGTATTCTAGTGGTCTCCTAATAGTGCTGCTTTTATGTGTTCCCTGCCTTTATAACAGCAGCATGACAGCTGGTATTTCACTCGCACAGTAATTGGCCTTGAGAGGCTGAAAATGACATACTTTTCTATTCCTCTTTCACATATTACATAAAGAAGCATTTTAGTGCTGCTATTTGCAGTTCGAGTAAAACTAGACAAATAACTGGATGGGAAATGCACGCAAGAAGTCTTTGTGTGTTGGCTGTAACATCAATATTACATCCAAACAATTCCAGCACAGAAATAGAATTCAACATAAGAGCGTTATGAAACCCAATCTGTTCATATGGATGCATCATTTTTGGTTCAACGTGAGATTTCCTCAATATGACCTTCCGTCTTTTATAGTTTCATAGAAATTTGATGGAATTAATAAAAGGGAAACAGTCACATTCACACACCAAACAGGTGATAATTGGAACTCTCTCACGGGAAGAGAGCAAATAGTGAATGAAATAATAAAGAGAAAGCCACCACAACAGTCTGTGGCAATGAAAGCAAACCGGCTTCATTAGCCAGCGTGTTTGGCAGCACTAATGGAGACAAATGACCACATGTGAAAATGCTGCCAGCAGAGGCCATATAAACAGAGAAATGCTTCATTCTAATGCACATGGAAACAAGTCCAGTCAGTAAACAACTGCTGCTCACAAATGCAGCATCCCAGACGACCATCAGTGAATGATAATGTGTCAGACAATAGCATCTGAGAACAGACAGTGTGTCACTAAAATGAGAAAAAAGACGAAAATCTGTATGCATGTTTTATTGTGAGAAAGCAGTGTAGGTCGTTCACACTGAGCTCCAACTCTACACTGAAAATAAAGTGATTTCTGTAGGAAAACTCGGGAGGCTCGAGAGGATCCATGTGCAGAGGTATATTTACTGAAGCAGAGTCAAGCAGACAAGGGTCATACACAGAGCAGGCTCAGATAGCTAACAGCAAATAGATAAGTAAGACTTCGCAAGAGTGTGCTGGCCAACTGGGTCTATAAATACACTAGTGGATGACGTAAGAAGAGCAGGTGAGGGCAGAACCGGACGTTAGAATTCAAGACACAGCTCCCTCGTGCGTTTGGAGGGAGTGGCAGGTGTGTGAGCAGATATAACAAATATTTTCTTAATAATGATCCTAAATTAGCTATCAGATATTAGCAAATGAAAATCAAAGTAGCAACAAAATGATTGAAACTTTTACCAAAATTAAAATTAAAACAAAATATACACATTAAAATGAATTCGGTATATTAATAACAACTATAATACTTACTAAATAATAATTAAGAAACATTTATCTGACTTTTTAAAATGTTTTCAGCCACTTTATTATTTCTTCTGTCTGAAATAAAATGATCATGTAGTTTCTTTAAATGAATACAATCTCCTGACATTAGTTTATTGAACATGCATTTCAAGTATTTGTAGCAACTCTGCTATTGTTTGAAGAAAGTTTTTTTTTTTTTTTGCAAGTGTGTGCAAGTTATAATAACTTGGGCCTTGATATTGCCTCCAAACTGTGTTTCAGCCTGGATAATCAAGGGCTGTGTCTGTGGGGAAATAAACACTTCTTTAACTGTACATGGGGTGATGATGTAGAGTAGAACGATGGCTTATATGACAACTGTACGCAATATTTGGGTCAGTAAAGACGAAGCAGCGAACAATGACCCAGTTCTCAGATTAATTCACAACAACTGCACACTGCTGCCCCTCAGAAGAAAACAGAGAGCGATTTGGAGAATTTGAAGAGTTTATTATGAAAAAACAAACAGATGATATTCTTGTCATTTATTCCAGCATGTCACCACACAGACTTTCAATAAAAAGGGTCTCTTAAACAGATTAAACTCATATTGATTGTGTGAACGTTTGTTTAGTTATGATGCCCAAACCAACAGAGATGTAACAATGTTACATCTTAAAGATCCACTTTTCTATAACAATCAGTAAAAAAAGGTTTTGATGTCTCATTTGACAAAATGTGGAAAAACTGAACACTTTATATAACAAGTTTGCTTATTTAAAATAAAATAATGCATGCGAATTTTGTCCAAAATGAGTTTTAATTTGTTCATAGTGGTTTTGTTTAAAATGACACACATCTCACTGTAAAATAACTGCACATCACTTGTAACTTATTCACTGAAGCTCCATTTTTATCTCATGAATTGCTCCAAGTAAGCATGTCCAGAAACACATATTGTATTTTGAACAAATGTTCTATTAACGTTACTGGAAGAGCTTTGAGAGAACACTGCCAGAATTTTAGCCAAAGTACAGAGAACATTCCCTGGTATCTGGGTGGTTGCTTTCTGGGTATAATGTCTGCAACATTTTCAAAATGACATGTGCATGTCATGAATCCTGACCGTGGCCTTCTGTCCACTTGCCACCAGAGGTCGCCCTCCGATTACATTGACTTTCACAACACACAAACTGTTACATATCACCCTGGACTACAATTCCCATCATCCATTGCACTGATGACACACACACAGCTGACTGCACTGATCACACAGCTGATTCCCATCACACGCCTTACTTAAAGGAACACTCCACTTTTTTTGGAAATAGGCTCATTCTCCAACTACCCCAGAGTTAATAAGTTGAGTTTTACCGTTTTTGAATCCATTCAGCCGATCTCTGGGTCTGGCGATAGCACTTTTAGCATAGCTTAGCATAGATCATTGAATCCGATTAGACCAGTAGCATCGCGTTCAAAAATGACCAAAGAGTTTTGATATTTGTCCTATTTAAAACTTGATTTTTCTGTAGTTATATCGTGTACTAAGAAAATGAAAAGTTGCGATTTTCTAGGCTGATATGATTAAGAACTATACTCTCATTCCAGTGTAATAATCAAGGAACTTTGCTGCCGTACCATGGCTGCAGTGATATTACGCAGCGCCTGAAAGTAGTCCCCAGCTAGGTAACTAGTTATAATATAGCTGGGGACTACTTTCAGGCGCTACGTAATATCACTGTGCCTGCTGCCGCAGCAAAGTTCCTTGATTATTACGCCGGAATAAGAGTATAGTTCCTAGCCAAATCGGACTAGAAAATCGCAACTTTTCATTTTCCGCCGGTCTTAGTACACGATATAACTACAGAAGAATCAAGTTTTAAATAGGACAAATATCAAAACTCTTTGGTCATTTTTGAACGCGATGCTACTGGTCTAATAGGATTCAATGATCTATGCTAAGCTATGCTAAAAGTGCTATCGCCAGATCCGGAGATCGGCTGAATGGATTCAAAAACGGTAAAACTCAACTTATTAACTCTGGGGGAGTTGGAGAATGAGCCTATTTCCAAAAAAAGTGGAGTGTTCCTTTAAGCCATAGACTTAAGCCATAGAGTATTGTTTAGTGTTTATCACTGTGATAGCTACTTTACGGAGCCTGCTCTAGTTTTCATAGTCTTGCCTTGCCTGTTTTCCTGGTTCCTGATTCTTGCCATGTATCTTGGATTAACCTTTTGCTTGCTGTTTCGGACTGTGTTTGCTCCTCACCTGGATTTATGCTCATGTTTACGGATTACCCCTTTTGTCAAGCCCTCTGGATTACGTTTGCTGTTGTCTGACTCAAGTCCGTTTAGGATTGCTC
Organism: Acrossocheilus fasciatus; assembly: GCA_036784905.1. Taxonomy (NCBI): domain Eukaryota; kingdom Metazoa; phylum Chordata; class Actinopteri; order Cypriniformes; family Cyprinidae; genus Acrossocheilus; species Acrossocheilus fasciatus. Next base: position 2,645,406 of record CM071943.1, read on the forward strand.
TTTTGTCTTGCCTGTGCCATACCTGTTTGCTGATGTTTGGCTATGTTTCTAAATAAAAGCTTGCACATGGATCCGTACGCCTCATGTCTCGTCGGCTTCGTTACAGTGCATTGTGATCTGTGAGCCGCTGCAAATGTCTGATTTAAATAAGATGCAGCGTAATGAGACGGAGAGGGGAAGGTGATCTTGACGCCTAATCACAGAGACAGAAATGTTCATCACAGGTTGACTCTGTGAGAGCCACTCTATAACCCTCCTGTGAATCATCTCATCTTAATGTGCATTTCAAACCCACTCAATTATTCTAATTCACCATGGCAACAGCATTAATGAATGTCCTTCATAGAATCAAACGGTTACAAAAGAAGAATCTTGCATGTAACGTTCAGGTGTCAACGGCACTTTATGAAGGGGTCATGCCGTGTCAAAAGCTTCCCTAAATTATATTTTACACCGGATCTCAGCTGGTTTTTCTCAGCTAGTTTAATGCATTGCTCCTCCCTTTTAGAAGTCAATAAGCCTGTTTATTTTTTCTTCCTATCTAATCATGATTATATGCTTAGCTGCATTTTTATTTGCATTTAGCATTTTTTTGCATTGCTTTTTGAACAACACACTTGCAGTTGAGAACCACTGACATATTGCACATTTACAGCGCTTTATATTCATACTAAAATATCTGCACGTTCTATATTTTATTGCATAGCACCAACAAAATAGAAAATAAAAGAAAAAATAAGAGACAGCCACATTAAACAGCCACATTCTACCCAACTGTGTTAGAGAAACTCAGAAAGCCTTTATAACTATTTCAGTCATGAACACACAGATATAACAGTAAGTAAATCCGTTGAGGCAGCCGACACATCGTGGCTGTTTACCGTCACACCAGAGATGATGATGATGTGCAGAAATGCTAATTTTATTCAGTGTAGGCGCCAAGAGCCACTTCTCTCTGTCTCTCGTCTCTCTAACACTCATGGAGCACTATTATGCCTCTGAATATGGAAAGACATCAGCTTTCAAATCATTCGGAGTGAACACAATGTTCTCAGTGCACTGCCATACAAGCAATAATTGTACACAGCTGGGAAATAAGACACAGTGAAATGGTAACATTATACTTTACACATGGAGTGAATGAGAGTTCCTTATCAGATGAATATGTTTCGAAAAATGTCATCGAATATGTATGAGCAGGATTTATTGTTACTTTCTGCAAACAGAAAGAGGATGACTCTTCAGTGAGTCTTTCTGCAGGTTACATTGTTACGTTAGTAGGTTTTATTTAATCATTCACTCATGCAATTTGTTTAAAAACGCTGATTCATTCAGGAATAAATCAAGTGACAATATTTATGAAGGAGTCATAGTCTTTATAAAGGAGTCCCAGATTCATTCGCTCAACTACTCATTCAAAAACACTGATTCTTTCAGGGACAAAACAGCTGACTGGTTTTATGAATGAGTCATTGCATCGTTCATCCAAATGATTCATTCAAAAACACAAATTAATTCTGAAAGTATAGAAGCGACTGTGTTTAAAAAGGAGTAACCGATTCATTTACTCAACTAATCTTTCAAAAGGTCAGTTCATTCAGGAATTAAACAAGTAATTGTGAATGAGACATCGAATCATTCATTTGACTCCTTCAAAAACACTGAATCATTTAGGAACTAAAAATCACCCTGTTGTTTGTTTGAAACTACTTGTCAGCAGGGAAAAAGTAACTGATCGTTCATTAAAGCAATATCACACTGGGGCAGTCATTGCCAAATATGTTAATCTGTTGAGAATATGCTACAATTTTATTTTGTTATTTTATATAGATCTCCAGTAATCACTAATATGCATGAATCTCATTACAAAAGCATTACCCTAATCCAATGTTGTTTATCTGTTCTATGCAAATTTAATTAGACAATGCTTCATTTGCATATTTAAACAAAAATTAAACAAAAAATTAAAAAAGTAGTACAAAAACAATGGCCTGTGATTAATTAATTAGGGAAGAATGGTGATATCTATTAGATTTTTTTTACCCTATTCACTGTAGTGTCTTACCTTAAAAAAGATATTGTATAGTCCACTTGTGCTGAAGAAAAGAAGAGGAATCAAATAAATTGAAGCAAATATAGAACAGAAAGAAACAAGACAGAGCAAAGGAAACCAATTAGTCGGTGCGGTTCAGCCACCCCAGAACCAACTCAATTACACCAAGCGCTTTGTCCCAAGGCTGCCAGAATCTTTCATCATTTGATTCTATAGTGGTGGAAATGCCACCCCGACACATCCATCTCTCAAATGAAATGAAAACCTTCATCTTTCTCCTTCCTCCAGACTTCGTCCAGTCTTTGTTGTTCACTCATCTTGCTGCCATCGCTGCAGACCTTAAAAAGGTCAAAAGATGCTCTAGAATTAAAATGAGTGAACATCATACTCTAAAATTCATGTTCACGACTCAGATATCGTGGCTCTGAATACTTAGCAGTGTGAGAAACATTCTCTGCAACTGTGAGTTACTGTGTGATGAAAACAAGCAGCAAAAGCAGCAAATTGATCACAAAATCGACAAACAGATTTATTCTACTTAAGAGGAGTCCCTGATCCATATGACCAGACGTGATTTATAGTTCTGAGGTTAAATGAATAAATAAACACGTCTCTTGATTTTTTCACATCAACAATTTTTAATAAAAGGCTAATTTTAGATAACAAATGTTTAAACTGAGAAATTTTACAATTTTATGCTCAAAATTAGCTCATTTCAAATTTGATGCCTGCTACTGCTCTCAAAATAGTTGGGATGGGGGCATGTTTACCATGGTGTAGCATCTCCTCTTTTCAAAACAGTTTGAAGACATCTGGGCATTGAGGTTATGAGCTCCTGGAGTTGTGGTGTTGGAATTTGGTCCCATTCTTGCCTGATATAGGTTTCTTCACTTCCTTCCTGTCACATGAGGCTGTCAACTTCCTACTCCTATTTCCAGAAAGCATGGCAAAGGCAAACCCTCCCAAAGAAAGGTCGTTTTCATGTTACCAATAAGTATTTTTTGTTGACATATATATATATATATACATAATCATGAGGGTCTCTAGAATCATCCAAACAAAACAAATCTTACAAAAGATCAATAGTTTTTTGTATACTTAGTCAAAAGTAAAAGTGGTAACTATAGTTGCCGGTGGGCAAATGACTTGTAAGTACATATAACATATATCATGGGGAAATGGGGGTGTACTGTTGCTAGCACCATGCTACTCATGTTACCTTCTTGTTAAAAACAGCTTGTTAGCATCATGTTAGCAACATGCTAATCATGCTAACATGTTAATCATGTTAGTATGTTGCTAGCATCATGCTAATCACACTAACAGCTTGTTTAAAACATGTTAACATTGTGCTATAGCAACTAATTTTGTTTTAACATTTTACTTGTGTTAATGTTGTTAGCATAATGCTAACACAATTAACATATTAGCATGTTGTTAACATGATGCTAACACGATTAGAGTTACTATTAGTGTCTAGTGCCGAGTTTTCCCACAGCAAGCACCACTCACATTTTCTTCAGAAAATGCACCCTTGGTAAATATGAGCAAAAGCGGCTGTGAAAATAAATATGCACTGTCTATGCTTTTGATCTTTCATTCAAAAAAATTAACAAAAACAATTGAAGTAAAGCAATTGAAAGTGGGGAGAAAATCTCATGATGAAATAAATGTTTTTTTTTCACCAATGCATGTTGGCCAAAATTATTGGCACCCCTAGAAATTCTTATGAGTAAAATATCTCTGAAGTATATTCCCATTCATATTCCCATTTTTTAGCACACCAGGGTGACTATGAGCATGAAATTGTCCAGCTATGACTTCCTGTTCCACATGATTATAAATGCCAACTGATAAAAAAAAATCTAAACCTAACTGCCTCTGTTAGAAATCGTATAATGAGCTGTGGTTGGATCTTCCATCAGGACAATAATCCAAAACAAACATCAAAATCAACACAAAAATGTGTCACTGAGCACAAAATGAAGCTTCTTCCATAGCTGGGCACTGTACATATCTATTTATTTTTATTTACTTATTTTCATTTAACTTTTTGATACAAAATGCCCTGTTGGGGCAACTTAATGGCTGCACTTTGTTCTGCACTATGTTCCACCACTTTAAGACACATGGATTTGTTGTATATTCATATTCAACAGATTATAAGCTAGACGCAGCTTTTTTGGGTTCACATCAAATGTTCTTCGACTTTTATTCATAATAAATTTGTTCATGAATAAAAATTGATCTGTTGAAAGCAGTTATTTTGAGTTAGATGCCAAATGTTCTCCTCCTATTCAAATTTGACATTGAAGTGGTGCATACAACATATTTGCCCACCGCACATTCAAATACGATTTTCAAAAAAAAAACTAAAACCTGGGGAAAATAAATGCAGAACATGTTCACATAGGACACTATTAACACGACTATATGCATGAAACCATTCAGAAAAATTAGGTTAATGGATAAAAGTGTAACATTTCTCCATTTAAACATCTGTTGTGTTCTCTATGTTCTATTGTGAATAAAATATTGGCTCATGTGACTTGAAAGTATTTTAGTTTTCATTTTATTTAATTTCCAGAATTTGGGTTTTAATAGGATGTTTAGTATCTTTAAGTGCCAGTGAAATGTAAACACAATTTCTTAATGCACTACAGCATTTCCATAAAAAGTTAAAAGAGAGTGTGTGTGTGTGTGTGTGTGTGTGTGTGTGTGTGTGTGTGTGTGTGTGTGTGTGTGTGTGTGTGTGTGTGTGTGTGTGTGTGTGTGTGTGTGTGTGTGTGTGTGTGTGTGTGTGTGTGTGTGTGCGCGCATGCTTGTTTGTTTCTGGAGATATAACATGACAGCTTGACATATGGCCTTCACAGTTTGATTTGTTAATTGCCACTTATAAAATATGTACACTTTTTAATGAGCTGCTGTGTGTAAACATCAGAGCATAAATGTACAGTGTACAAGGTATATTTGTAGCTGACAAATGGACATGCATTTTTTTTTTTTAAATATTTGTTTAGGGAAAGTGACTTTTTGTCCACTTTTTGAAGATTTTTACATTTTTCAAAACTACATTTTGCCAATTAGTCTCTCATTTACTATGAGGCTTATGTTTAGCGTATCACATTTCAAAGTTTTCACATTTTAACTTTTTTTTTTTTTTCAAACTCTGAAAAAATAACCAAGAGATTGCCCAATTAGAAAAGGATTCTGAGAAGCTATAGAGGATTCAAATAATTAACGAAATAAAGAGTGTTGTAAATAGTACATAGGATTTTATTTAATTTTAATTTTAGGGCAATACAGTTCTGTTCATTTGAAAAAAATTCTGTATTTCACATCAATCACAATAAAAATCAATAAAAGGGTCAATAAAAGCATATTTCATGTCAATTTGCTTGTGTTCCTGATGCACAAATATGTAACGTAATAGAAGTAAATAATATGCAGAAAATTAGAAAAGTAGACATTCTGTAAAACCGTGATTGCATTGTAGATTGTAGAGATCATCAATGACAATGCTTTTGGGAAGCACAGTTCTGGTCAATTGAGCTGAACTAAAACTCATGAATTTTAACCAGTTCTCCTTCTTTTCCTAATTTATCCCAGATGTACAGGCCTTGTGTCAAGCAGGACACACACACACACAGACACACACATCTGGCTTCATCAGTGCTGATAGGGGAGGACTGGATCTCTTATGGGAATGACCATTACCAGGCAAAGGTGGCTTCATTTTGACCTGTGTGAAACTGTCAGAGAGAATTTCAATTAGGCAACACAGAGGACCAACTAAAGTAAAAAAAAAAAAAACCCTCCAGGACTACAGGCTGTGGAAAACATGGAAAACACCCCACATATAATGGGAAAAATGGGATGATTTTACTCTTTTGTTATCAACAAGGAGAAATGTTGTGGTGACGTGTCCTTCAAACAGAGTTCAAATATAGTGTAATTGTCCGTTCACCAGGAGGTTGATTGACAGGCAATCTGACCAATGATAAGTACGAATCTGCCCTTTTTTCCAAAAAACACACCAGACAGGAGAGTAGATTAATGTCGGTGGACTTAAACTTGAAAAATGATGTGTACTGACAACTTTCACAGTTGAAACAATAAACCTTTTGATGTTCATTCATGTTTATTGTGTGCTATAGATTTATTTGTGTTGCCTTGTTTGATTTTAGTACATGAGAGTAATGATATGAAAAAAAAATTGCAGGAAAAAGAAAATCTGTTTGTGTTATAGAGATAATGCAGTCTAGGCGCTCTGTAAACGGTCGAACTGTGCTCCACTTCCAGCAGCGTGAGAGATGGTGACTGTGATGATTTAGTTCATGGTGTTTAAAATTAGCCATGACATCCATCACTGGCACCTGGAGAGGAGCAGGGCACCGGCCGTCCTTCAGCCCGCACACATCTGCATCCTCAGTGCACTTCAGAAGAGCAGCCACAGGGGGAGCCAGAGGTCTGGAAGACCTGGAGAGAGATCTGCGTGCATGCATCTTTGGCCCAATGGTAGTTGCTCAGCTGGTGCATGTGAGCTGGATCTTTACAACAGAAAATTTCTATTCAAATTTACAAATAGTTGAGCTATAGCCTTGTGCATTTGCCTGCTGTGTCCTACATTAAGCTCCAGGAGCCTTTCCAATTTGAGCCCTTAATTACCATGAGGTATGGAAAAAAAATCATAATGGATTTTAACATGAATGCATGTGATGTCAGATACAGTAAAAGTGACTGTGAGCACCTGCGTTTAAATGAATGCTTGCATTAAATTACAGCTCAAGTCAAGTCTTTCCTCTGGATGGAAACAGTTTCAAGAGGAGACGTGCTGCCTGCTGCCTACAAAGACAGCATACTAACTAAAAACAAAACATCATAAGAGAACTTAATGCACCACACAAACACTCCTGCAAAGTGCACTGGAGACTACAGAAGCCCATTTTTCGCCACATAAGAAAAAAAAAACATGATTTGGTAAATCATAATTATGGGATAAACGTCATATTTATGAGACAAAAGGCTGAAATTATGTCTTAAAAAGTTTAAACATGACATAGAAAGTCATAATTATGACAAAATTAGAGCAGCTAAAATTATTACAAAACGTCTGTATTTTGACATAAGTCATTATTATGACTCAATTGATTTAGTCGCATTATGACAAAAAGTCTAAATTATGAGATACTAAGCCAATTATGAGATAAGTAAAAAATGATTGCAAAAAGTTTAAATTAAGACATTAAAGTCAATTGCATTTTAAAATTATGAGATTATGAGATTATAAGTCAACTTTATTATAAAAAGTTTAAATTATGACATAAAAGTCAAAATGACTGATAATTATGACAAAATGTCATGGTGAGGTAAAAGAGATAAAATGACAAAAGGTTTAAACGGACATAGAAGTCAAAATTATGACAATTTCAATTATGATACTGAGTCATAATTATGAAATAAATTGAAATTATGACAAAAATGACAAAGTTCAAAATCATGACATAAGGAGTCATGCTTATTACATAAATGCTAAATTATTTTGAATTGATAAAAGACGGCAAGGCTCTCCCAGTGGATAATTCACTGTAGGCAGAGCTGCAGAGGAGAGTCGCAACACCCAAGTAAGTCATAAAATGATTACAGAAGTATTGCTCAGAAATAAAAGATCACAAAAGTAAATTAAATTTCAAGTATGTACATAGAAGTGTAAACATGTTACTCAGTTCCCAATTAATTTGAACAGAGTTTATAGCATGTTACAAAACTGACAACACAATGCTTTAATAAATAAACATTAAAATGCATAGCAGGCAACTTAAACATTTGTTAATACTTGTCACTATTCAGTGATTAGATCTAACATTGATTCTTATTTTATCCACAATCTTGGATGGATATTTTTTACTGAACTTAATACATTTCTGTAAAGGATAATGGTACTGCCTCAAAATTTGACTAAAAGAAGGTATCTTTTTCTTAAGTTAATGTTAGTGTTTGCATGTAAGTGGAACCATACCCAAAGTCACGAGTTCAATTCCCAGGCAAGACACAAATGCACTGTAAGAATAAAAGTGTTTCCCAAATATGTAAATGTTGTCTATGTAGATATTTTAAATGTGTTGAAACATGTACGTTTACGCATCAGTTCACAGCTGCAAAAATAGTATTCTCCAGAATTTCAGGTTTGTTCTGTTCTGATGTTGTGATCTTTTTGTTTAGACTGCAGTGTCTGTTACAGTAAATATAGCGTAGAAACATGACGGCACGTTACGAAAAGATGTCATACGCATTGTTTGTGCATGTGTGTGGGTGTGTGCTCACATATTTGCATATAACTTTAAATGGAAGATCTGTCATGATAAAATCTCTCCAGCATTGGCAATGCATCACACACAGCTGCATGAGTTTGGAGCGTGTGAAGATGATGGAATTGTTAGTTGCAAATGCTGAAGATGTGCCTCGATTAGACTGACCGAATTCAGACATGTGAACGGGTGATTAATACCACAGCAGTTTCACATACAACCACCAAATAGTTTTTTTTTATTCCTTCTTACTACGGTTTGAATTGGCTCATAATTAGTAACTGTCAGTTAAAATTTAATGTAATTTTTACTGAAATGGTTTGAATTTGCCTCTATATGTCTCTCTGTGTTTTAGGAAACATTCATAACAGCATATCTTCATTTCTCATGGTACAAATGGCCACACAGCTAAAAAAAAATCATCATGCTTTTGTATTTCTATAGTTCATGTTCAGTTTACATGTTCATCACACTCGTAGTTCCAGATCATTACTGTCATTATAAACTGGGAGTTTGCTGCTGTTGTTTTCTTGTTAGAGACTGATGCTTTCTGAGGGTTTGTCAGTCCTGCAGAGACTGGAACACAATAGAGCTGCAGCACTGAACTGTGTCCTGTAACTCCTCCATTAGACGAATCAATAAATGCTGCATCTTCTGCTGTCAGAGGAGAACACAACAACTCCATACCCCAGAGAAACACAGAGAAGACTACAGTCGTGGAACAGTTTACACTGCAAAAAGTATTTAATTACTTATGATTTTTCAATGGTTTTCCAGTAACAATATATAAACATTCTTAAATTAAGATACATTTACTTGATGATAACATTAGAAAATCCAATTTTGGTTAGTAAAGAGGGTAAAAAAGAACAGTAAATAAATAAATAAATATTAATAATAATAATTTAAAGGGAAATAGGAAATACATTTTTTTCTTGCCCCTGTGGCAGATATTTTCTCATTTTTAGCCATGTATTTGCCTCAGTTTGTGTTATTACCATCACTGTTACTATTTCTCATATAGATTAAGAATGTGAGAGTATTTAAGATTTGAAATGAGATGCTTTTTTTTTGTTTGTTTTTAGTTCTGGTTCATATTTTAACACTTTCCAGGACAGTTTTAATTTTAATGTCACATGTAACTAACTAACTAACTAAAACTCAAAAATGTTACTAATTAAAAAAAAAGAAAAAAAAAAAAAAAAAAAGTGCCCAATGTTACAAGAGCACTCATGTGCTTTTTTTATTATTATTTAATAAAATTGTTTTATTATTATTAAACTAGTCTCTGAAACACCTTTATTGCTCTGTTTTTTTTAACACTGTAAAAAAAATATTTTTTGACTTGATTCACTCTGAACTGTATATTCAAGATTATTTAGCCAAAAAATAAAGTATTTTTTCTCAACATGTCTATGTTTTATACTTGTTTGCGATCTGTTCACATGCATTTTCCAGCAGAGGGCAGACTAGTTCACAGCAGGAAAATATTTCTAAAACTGACTTGTTGAAAAGTGTTGGACACATTATACGTATGTTAGAAAAAGGCTTACAATGTATTAGAAGATCATTAAATAGTACTTCATGTTATGGCTTCACAATTCGTTCTAAAGATGTTTGACTCTAAGACGCTTGAACACTGATGGTCTTGAATCCATGCAGGACGGTGGGTGGATTCATCAGCACTAAACTTGCGTAAAGCATCTTAGCACCCGCCATCCTGGGAGTGAAATTAATGGGCATCCTCATGGTTTCTCGAGGCTGGATCTTAAGCCTGAAATATAAGGAAAAGGACATTTAGTGAGCAACAACAGGCAAGCATCACTGTTACTGCTGCTCATGTTTAGGTTTAGTGATTTACACAGAGGTTCATTTTAGGCCTACATAATGGAGCAAATCTACAATTTAAACACAAATGAACTTACACTAGAGATTCTGCGATATGCATACACACAGAAACTGAAATAACCTGTGATTCAGAAATGCTGACGAACAAGTGTGTAACTTTTAATAGCCACAGCTGTACACTGTGAACACCCTCCCAGTGTACACACATATATCTGATTGAACCCAACTGTTTGACGCCCATCAGCGACTTGTTCACACAGACTCACTCTTCAGGTATGTGAACAAAAATTCATCACGGTAACCATAGTTTCTGCTAAAATACTGTTACTACTGTAAAAATCTAAATGAATATGGGATCTATCTTAAATCGGAAGAATCTTTCTATAGTTTAATTACTTTTTAATCACAGTGATGGACAATGTGGCTTTATTGTACTGTAGTGAAAAAACAAAACAAAAACTGAGTCACCGTTGTACTTGTATTGATCAATTTGGAAAGGAGTTGGCAGATGTCAGCATGACAGTGGGAAATGGGTGTGGACAGAAACGGATAAATATGGATGCGCGTTTATTTTTTCGACATTCGTTGGTCGAATCTTCTGAAAAGTATAACACTGACACTTTCTAAACGTTATTCTGTTTGTTTGAACATTCCAGCCAGCCCAACTACTGTATCAACTAATGGTGTGCAGTATGAGCGGAGCTATCCGTTTGTTTGACCATAGGACCCCCTTGAAAACAAGATGATGCACCTCAAGGGGTTTATCCCAAATAATACATTTGTTGATGATGTGGGCATGTTTGGGGAAACCTGTTCCATAACAGTCATTTACTTGTGTGATTATGTTGTGTATTCATTTGATGATCACTCATGAAAGACTTGAAACACTTCATGTACCTTGTTTGAACCTTCTCCTGAAGTCCTGAACAGGCTACAGTCAGTTCACCGCTCACTGCAACGCTGAACGGGTTGGTGAAGGTCACTGTGGCCACTTGCTGCATATTGATGACCATATACTCGTTCTGAACCTGGAAGAAAAAAAAAAAAAAAAAAAAAAATGCAAAAAGATAAAATCTTGATAATTTATACATGAAGCCTTCATGTATAATGCATTATAAAGGTGTTTGTACAACATTTGTATGTTGTAATGCATGATACATTTCCATAAATGTATCATTTGTAACCAAAATTAACACGCATTTTAATATTTGACAATTATTTGTGATATCGGAACAGAATTCTGAGATATAAACTCTGAACTGTGAGAAACAAACATATAATTCTGAGAAGTAAGTAAGAACTGTAAGATACGAAGTAACAAATAAAATATTTATCCCGTCAAGAAAACCGGCTTCCATAGAAATTAGTTGTTTGTTTTGTTTTTTAATGCATTATACTTTTAAAATAGTAACAATGCATTGAGAAATATTATGATGTTATATAACTGTGGTTACAGTTATTAATAAGATAATGCAATGCATTATAAGGTGTATTACAAGACATAATTGATGCAATTTAAAATGGTTTAATTTGTCTTGTCATTTCATCTTACTAACTGCATTCTCAGTACATTCTCAGGACTCTGTTTTGGAACTGATTGGTCAAGTCATGCTGACTTTTTTAAACTACAACATTAAATGGCAACATGGATTGGGCCAGCATATACCTGTATATTGAGGGAAGTGCTGTGGATGTTGAACTCTTCTGAAGCCAACGCTCTCTCCTGAGACTTCACATCCTCAATAACCACGGCCAGGTTTACCAGAGAATCCTCCGCAGCCTCCGTCAGCATGTAGTCGTTGAAGGAGATCTCATGTTGTATAGTCACAGCTGGTGGAGTACAAGAAACAGGAATCGTGGATTTAACAGAGCTCAATTCCTATTGAGCTATTTCGCCACCTTTTGGCATTCAAAATCATATGAAACCATAATATCCATGTTTTTTTTTGTTTTTACACTGTAAGACGACATGGGTTTTGCATAATGGCTGTCTTCAGAATGAAATATTAGCTTACTGCACAATGTACACTGCCCACTATTTTAAAGAAAATAGTCAAATGAACAGTATGCAGTATGCATTTCAAGATAAACATATCAGACAGTAGTAGGCTGCGTTTTTGGTCACGTGATCTCAACAAAATGCATGCGAGTGGCATCTAGCTTCACTTCAAAAGGCCTTCATTTACCCCCAACCACCACTTCTACGGATGGATGTGCTTTATTGGACTTCAAAATCTCAACACCCTTTCACTCCCGTTATAAAGCTTGGAAGTTTTTTTTTTTTTTTTTTTTTAAATATAACTCTGTATTTGTTTGAAAGAATAAAGTCATAAACACTTAAGGGTGAGTAAATCATGGGATAAATTTTCATTTTCGGGTGAACTATCCCTTTAAGATTTTATGGGGTATTTAAATCTACCCCTTTTAACCCATCCATCCATTCATGTTTTTTTTATGTTTTGCTATACCTTATAATTTTTTAAAAGAAAAATAAGTTTGGCTGTAAAAACCAAAAGTTCTGGTTATACATTTTAAAGCTCATTTTAAGTCATTTTTGCCATTCACTATAGTTTGCAGAACTCTTACTTTCTTTTGGGCCGATCTTCACATCGTCGTGAGCCTCCCAGAAGGTTCCAGTGGGATTGCGGTTGTACTCCTTGTTCTGAGCGTTCACATGTTTTCTCAGCAGTTTCGGAACAGCGACTTTGTTAGTGATTATGACGTTGAAAAAAATGTTTTCGCCAACCACAGGGGGTTTCAGAAGCTGGAGAGAAACTGCAATGCCCTGAGGTGCTGCATGAAAGGACATGCCAGATTAAATGTTTGATCACAGCATTCAGTCATGTTACTCAAACAAACAAACAAACAAACGGAAAACCAAATGCTAGAACTTACCCACTCTTCCTGTAGCACCTTCACCTCTGTGAGCTGGAAGAGAGTATTTTTTTTAAATGCAGATAAAAAGCAAACAAATAAAAAAAACACAATAATAAATCTATAAAATAATAATAATGCATATTTACATATAAATATTATCAAAACCATATACGTAGGTGCAGTTTTTTTTACATTCCTCTGTTTTGTCTGGTCACTCTTCCTTCTCAGTTTGCTTCAGTTATTGTTTTTATATTTATATATATATATAAAAATACACACACTATTGTTATTAATGTTTTTCAGATTCTGATACTAGTCAGATTGATTACAATCGTCAGCTTCCTAAAAAAAAAATATATAAAAAAAAGCTAGAGTGACTTACCATTACTGCTCAGTGCATGAACTGTGCTGTCATCTAAATGAGAAATAAGGAGATTTTTGTATAAAACTCACAGTAATTTAACGGTAAGTATGTTGTATTTTTCTGTCTCTTACCCATCTCAGTTTTGTATTCAGACGTGATGTCCTGCATGCGCATGGATCCTGGATGTTTGGTGCAGATCAGAGCTCCAACTCTGTTTTTGTCAATGCTGGTTGATAATACTTTCCCATCTCTGATGATTACTGTGTGCACATTCGCATTCACTGCTGCGTAAACGAACGGCACATCATATTGCGCCTCCACCTTCTGATGATAAATGGCTGTAACAGCTGCAGGGCCACAGCGGAACGTTTCTGTGACAGAATATTGAGGTTTAAGCATGATTATCATTAAATCCCTCAAAAAAAAAAAAAAATAGCATGCTTTGGAGAAAATGAATGTAGGCAGCTCACTAGGTTTTGGAACAAAGCCCACAACTAAACTGGCCCACCAGACCAGTATATAAGAAACTGGTCTTTTCAGCAGGAATAAAAAAAAACACATGAGTTTTCCATATGCATTTGCCTGTAATGACAGACCTGCGCTCCTCTCTTGTGGCGTGGGGTCGAGAACCTGCCATCCATCATAACCTCGACCCAGATCAGGTCTCTTCATCCAACTCTCCACCCACATATGGAAGTTCCTGAAAAAGGCCAAACACTTTCAGCTCACATTTTAACAGAATAAAAATGAATTGCTCCTTTTTAATGCAATCAGATCATGAATATTTGTATACTGTAGCCTAATGATGATGCAGACGTGTTTACCGAAGCGTAAGGAAAAACATTAAAGAAGGAATAGTTTTATTCTGCTTCTGCATTAAGTTGATCAAAAGTTATAGTGTTAAAAAAGCATCATATAATCAGCATATATGAATGGAATAAATTGCATTTTAACAGATATTTACCAACAGTTATTTTAAATTGGAATAATATTACAACAAATTACTGTTTTCGCTGTATTTTGGATCAAATATGGATTTTAGTATAACTTACCAGATGCTATCCTTGCTGATGGGCAATTTTTCGCCCATCTCATTGTAATATTCCTCGATCACCATATTTTTGTTTGTGTCGTGAGCGGAGTTGAAGTTGGTGATGACTCGAGTCGGAATGCCGAGGGCTCTCATTACTATTACACAAACAAATGCATTTAATATTGATCATCAACACCCCAAAACTGACCCCAAACTTTTGAATGTAATGACTTCTGTTTGTCCCACCTGTACACATGACTGCAGCAAACACCCAGCACTGTCCGTATTTCACAGGACTGAACTGTGTTTCTGCCCACTTCCAGAGAATATCTGCGCTGCCGGACCACTTTGAAGGGTTGACTCCATCACTGTAGTCACCTGACCAATTTCCCAATAACACTCCTTTATCATCATTAGAGTTCACCTGTTTAGAAAGACAGAGAGACTATATTAATACATGAAGAGAGAGAGAGCAGAGAGGAGCGAATGAGAGCAGATCCTCACCATCGCTGAGATCACGCGGCCGATGTAAACCGGATCGCTGCGGTTCTGCAGATCTTTACCCATATCCGCTTGATGTTGAGGACTCAACTGCAGCAATTTCATACAGATGTCCAGTATCCCTTTTTCATACTGAAAACACATTAATGCATGATAGGAGTTAATGTGAAGCCGGTTTTCAGTGCTGAGCTGTCAGTAAATGGTCAAACATCATCTCACCTGATCAAACGACCAGGGCCTGGAATCGATGTTCCCAATGCTGCCTTTAAACAGCAGGCCGAAATCATTCCTGACAAATTCATTCCTCAGATCCTCTGACTGCAGGAACACCGAATCAGCTGCAGAAAAACACAGCCGTTTGTTTGTTTTATTGGTGATCTTTGTGTGAAGACAATAAATGGAAGCAGTAAAGAGGCTACGCATCACTGTGATTTTAGCAGTGTGTAAAATGGCAATGTATAATTACACTACCATTCAAAACTTTCTCTTTATTTCTACTTTTATTCAGCAAGGATACATTAAACTGGTCAAAAGTGACAGTATGGCATTACAAAATATTTAGATTTCAAAGAAATTCAAAATGGCAGCATTTATATTCATCAAAGAATCCTGAAAAATAAGATGCATCATACAATGTTTTAAAAAAATAAATAAATCTGAATGATAGCATGCAAAAACCACTCTATTTTTCAGCCTGCCAAGTAACTGCATACTATCAAGGCATTCGGTTTTGTATGGACACAGACAGCACTCACCTTGGCACCAGGGGTTGCAGAGGAGCGTGAACTGGCCGAGAGAGTGTGTTCTCGCAGTCAAACGGGTCTCGACTCTCATCTGGAGCGTGTAGACGCCAACAGAAGCAGACGCAGGGCTGGACAGTGATACCCATAGAGCATGGGGTCCAATCGGGTTCGGGATGCTCCTCTCCAGAACGGCGCTCCATTGAGTCAGAGAGGGCTGTCTGAGCCTGGTGACCGGGACCTCCACAGACAGCGGACCTGCGGTGAGAAGAGAGGAGTGGGTACTTTTACATTTGCAGTAAAATTATACAAAACTAAAAAAAAAAAAGTCAGGTTTTACTTTCCTTGTGAGGACATTTGGTCCTCATAAAATGTAGGCAAAACCCAAACCCTTCACACACACACACACACACACACACACACGAACAAACATACCTAGAACAATTCGGAAGATCAGGTTTTCCTTCAGTGGATCAAATGGCCACCCATCATAGCTCAATAGTACGGTGAAGGCCTGTCCTCTCCGCAGAACCAGTGTGCTGGAACTCAGACCGTCGGTCTTGTGCCGGATCTGGTTTTGCACCTGTTGCAGGTCGATACCCCGAAGTTTGAACTCTGCGTCAAAAGTGGTCAAATTATTTGAGGCAGCTGCAAATGCTTTTATATAAAAATATAACTAATTTCAAATTGCAAGAAAAAATATATTTCTTGAAATATAATTTCATTAATTTTCAATATTTTTCAAATAAACTGTTCTAAAATTATCTTCACAAAAGCTGTATTTAAGCAAAAAAATAGAACTTAATGTTTAAGTGTTTAAAGTTAATAGCAATTAATTAATCATTTATTATAGCAGAGTAAATAGTAAAGTAAACTAATCTGATTATTTTACGAAAAAAAAAATTAAATGCAATAGGCTTATAAATATAACTCAAGAAATCATTGTAAAACGTATTGAAAGTAAAACAATTAAAAAAAAAACAGAATTAATTTTTACAAATTAGAAGCTCACCATCCATGATGCTGTGTTGTGGTTTGCTGTTTGAATCAAATTCTTCCTTTATTGTGCTTTTTATACAGAACCCTTCTGCTCCTCCCTATTCAAGTTGCCAGACCACATTCACGTGAAGACACGAAATGTTACAATCAAAAGAACCAACACCTCAAATGATTACGCAACCGTACATACGTGAGCACTGTTTCAGCAGGTGGATACAGAATGTGCCGGCTCAGACATCTGTGTCATCTAATGCCTTATCCCTACAATGCAGGATATTTTCCATGTCTTCATCGTACTAACATATGCTATTTATTTATTTATTTATTTATGTATGTATGTGTCACATGTTGACCTAGTTTCCTTAGTTCCCTGATTAGTTAATTAGCACACCTGTTTCTGTTTCCCCTTGATTACTTTGAGTATTTAAAGCCTGTGTTCTCCCCTGTTTCTTTGTCTGCTATTATTTGTTCTATGTGTTTTGCTACCCCTTGCTCCTGGATATTCTCTGTTTCTTGATTTGGATTTTTATTAAAAGACTCTGTTTCTGTGAATACTCCTTCGTCGTGCGCTTTATTAGCTAACACCATAACAGAATGTATGTTTGTATGTTCGTTCGTTCATTCATTCATTCATTCAGCCAGACAATCATTCATTCAAGAACTCTTTCCGGTCCTGATTGGATGAGCCGTTTCACCATTTCTATCACTCTGTTTGCAGCATTTCTCACAGTGAGTATCATGGTGGATACCCAAACCCACAATAATTTAATAAATAATATAATAATAAAATAATATCTGATGTTACACCACGGAATGTAGTTTTAACAGTTTTTTTAGGTAAGAAAGTGGTTTAGACTTCAAAACAAAGTTTTTGGCTGAGGGGAAAGTTTCATAACTTTATATTTTTATAAAACTTTAACACTTAACCAGAGCTCTGCCTTTGTACTCTTGACTGAATTGCTTAGCAACCAATGCCTATTTTTATGCGTGTGTATGTGTGTGTGTAAAAAAATAGCAATTAATTAATGCTAATTTAAATCAAAACACACAGACACAGAAAATACAATAAACATGTTTTATTTTAAGCAGAATAAATAACAGCAGTTATATTGATGTACAATTACAAGTGAAATAATATATTTTTTGTTTGTTTATTTTTTGCATTACAGTATGAGAATTTAATGTAAAAATAGAAAATACAATTTTAACTTTTTTTTTTTTTTTTTTTTTACTTTTGGAAAGATGTTATCTTTAAGCAAAATTAATGCAATCAACACAATGCAATCCATTTTTTATTTTTATTTTTTGGTTCTGGGGTAAAACAGGTTTTGTGCAATTCAGCCCTCAAAGAATAGAGAATAGTGAGTCTTGAAGTGTTATTTATTTATTTATTTATTTATTGGTTGGTATTTTCATTGCTGATTGAATGTTTTATTACTCTGCATTGTATGGACTGTGAATAGTCTGCATTTATGAAGCACGTCATTGCGTCTACAGCCACGGAAAGGGCCTGAGATCACTGAGATTACACGCCCTTATTCATGACAGATATATAACGGATAAGCGATGGAGGGGGTGTGGTGCTTGGTTTCACTCCCAGATCACTCATTCACTCTGCCCATTTTTCGAGGGACTCTGATTATGACACTCTCATTAAGTAGGAGGATTATAAAATACTGTATATGACATAAAACAGCCTCTGTACATATTAGGAAAAAACATTATCAGCACAGTCTTTGTAAATGAACTTTATGATCTACTGTCTCAAATGCTGCAGTTACAATGAGAAGGATTAAAATACAGCAAGAACCAGAGTCAAGCATGCAAGAGATGTCACTGGTAACAGTGAGTACTGTGTTGTTCCCTAAAACCAGACTGTTCAATTAAATCAGACATATATTTCAACTGTGATTCCTTAACAGTGCCCTGATATCTCTTAAAGGATTGCCTGAAGATTTATGATCTGAAGTCTGTCTTTCTTCCATCTGTGCTCAGCGCACCCACGAGTGGACCCATTTAACCAAGACTGAACTTTCAATACCTGTAACCTCACAGGGCCAATTGAGTCAAATGAGGCAATTGCTGCTAAAAAGACTTTCAATTCATTAAAAAGATTTTCCCAATTCATTGGGGTTGACACCAAAAGGGCTGTAAAAGCATTGAAGGTTTGAGTAGATGGACACACATCATTAAAAGACCTGGCAGTAGAAGAGTTAAAACATCTAATGAAACATGGCGAATGATAGGATTTGGGCAGAGTACAAGCTAGCACAGAGTCAAAAACCACTGGACAATGATCAGAGATAGCAGTGTCACAAATCTCGAGATTATATTCACAGATAAACCAAGTGAAAACACCAAATCCAAAGTGTGACCTTCCTGGTGTGTGGGTCCAGAAACACCTTGTTTCAACAAAGACAAATCAAATACAAAACAAGCTCAGAAAACAAAAGATACAAAAGCTGTCACTGAGGCAGTACTCTTTCAAAAGTTGCTAATATGCACACTGGAGGTATTAACATATACATTTAAGGTTACAATAAACACCTTTTAGAGGTAAAGTACATAGGTGCACTTTTTGAAAAGGTGACAACTTTTGTAAAAACAAACAAACAAAAAAAAAAATATATATATATATATAATTTTAGGTAACACTTTAGTATAGGGACCAACTGTCACTATTAACTAGCTGCTTATTAGCATGCCTATTATTAACATATTGGCTGTTATTTAGTATTATAAAGCATATATTCTGCATGACCTATGTAGCCTGTGGGCCAGTTTAATAATGGTCTCCTTCAGTTCACTTTCGTTCCCCTGC
Organism: Acrossocheilus fasciatus; assembly: GCA_036784905.1. Taxonomy (NCBI): domain Eukaryota; kingdom Metazoa; phylum Chordata; class Actinopteri; order Cypriniformes; family Cyprinidae; genus Acrossocheilus; species Acrossocheilus fasciatus. The sequence continues at coordinate 2,664,950 of CM071943.1, forward strand.
TCTTATCTTTTTCACGTTATTAATTGAGGGGTGGAGCGGGCGTTTAATGAGCTATTTAACGCAATTGAGACAGGCTCATATATAGACACCTGGGGTCTTTAGACTGGAACGGTGACAATTTACGACTGGCTCTGGTGTGGTGAATCAGTGATTCGGGCGCTGTTTGAGTGTTAAGTGCATGGAGGAGCTGATGCTGATTGAGCCGTGATGTACCATTATTTCCCTGTGTGACCGGGTATGGGTGGGTGAACTATGGCAAAGTGAAACCAAACCCCTCCTGTGTTTAATAAGCGTCAGCTGGATTCTGTGGCTGCAGTGGGTTGTTTCCCGTTCACTGTTAATGTTACAACAGATCTGTGCAGTTTACCCCTGAGTTGTTAGCTGCTGTTCTCCATACTGTGTGATTGTGGATGCTGCTTAGAGCTTTTTTTTTCCCTTTTTCCTTTCGTGTGTTTTGTTTTCCTCTAGCCTGTTGGCTGTAGCTGTTACTGTATGTGATTTGCGTGAATTGTATGTCACAGGCTAGAGTGGGTTTATTTATATATATTTCTTTTTTGTTTTATTTTCTTTATGTCCTTTTTTTTTTGTAACCAGCCTCTGTGTTAGTGGAGCCAGGGTAGCTTGTGGCCAAGAGACTTTACTGGAAGGCAGGTTTCCCTTTCTTGCTTAACAAAGAAGTTTGCAGTGTAGAGTGGGCCCTAATGTCTCTTAACCATATTTATTGGAGTGCTGTGAGTTTGGTGTGTAGCTTTTGAATTCTAGTGTGTATTACCACAAAGAAAGGGTCTGTGTTCTGGTCCACGGGTGGTAGTATGAACTTAGCCTTCCCTTGGGTTCTCTTTGTCTTTTTTTCCCCTTAATTGCTCTACTGGCTCCTATGCGGATGGCTTGGTGATTCCCTGATCTATTCATTTGTTTGACTTATTTGGGTTTCTTTTTTTTCTTTGACCCATCAACACCTCCAACCATTTCTTAATAAAGATTGTATTTTTATACTTTTCTACGAACCTGTGTTTGTACATTTTTTATTGGGGCAGATTTCCCCTTGCTCTGACACTTGCAGTAACCAGTATAGCCCAAGGGGTGGCGTAGTCAGTGGTATAGTGCGGGCCGCCACACCTACATCCTTAATCCTACTCAATACCTAAACCTAACAACTACATTACTAACTATTAATAAGCAGCAAATTAGGAGTTTATTGAGGCAAAAGTGAGCGAGAATTAGACCTTCAAATAAAAGTGTGACCAAATTTTACAACACAAAAAGGTAGCAAGAACATTGTTAAAATAGTCCATGTGACATCAGTGGTTCAACCTTAATTTTATGAAGCTACAAGAATACTTTTTGTGCACAAAGAAAACAAAAATAATGAATTTATTCAACAATTTCTTATCTTCTGTGTCAGTCTCTGCTGCATGTTCTCAAGAGTAAAACGATGCATGTGTGTGCATTGCTCTTCTTGCAAACAAGGCACAGCGAATCCAGGTTCTACGTCAGAATGCCAGCTTCTGTGTCAGCAGCACCACATGCATGTGTCCTGATACTCTCCTGAACGCGCATTAATTGACAAGGAAGAGAAGAAATTGAAAAAGTCATTATTTTTGTTTTCTTTGCGCGCAAAAAATATTTTGTAGCTCGTAATATTTTTGTAGCTTCGTAAATCATAATTATGAAATAAATGTCATTTATTTCAGTTTAAATTTTGACATAGAAAGTCATAATTAAGACAGAAAATCAAAATTATGAGACACTGTCATCGTTTTGAGATAAGTCGAAATTATTTGAAATCATCTAAGTTTTAAATTATGAGATTGTAAAATTCTAAAAGAGCTGAAATTATGAGATTAAAAAGTATTACAAGTTTAAATCATGACATAAAAGTCATAGTTATGTTAAAAATAGTCAAAAATTATTAAAATTATTAAATAAAAATAATAATTAACAAGTCTAAATTATGTGAAAATTGTAATAATGAGATACTGCTTTTTAACTGAGATGACGATGATGAGCGCGACATGCATCTGAAATGGTGAAAGACAGTATATGACTCTCTCAGTGTTGTGTTGAGAGCAGACAGTATTGAGTAAAATAACAACTCAACTGAGGTCGTTTTTTTTTTGACATATTGAACTTTTGTCAAGACTTATCAACACATTACACAACGACGATATATGCATTGTTTGTGCATGTTTGTGGGCGTTTGCGCATATATTTGCATATAACTTTACATGGAAGATCTGTCATGAAAGAATCCTGCCAGCGTTGGCAGCACATCACACACACAGCCGCATGAGCTTGGAGGGCGTGAAGAAGATGATGAAGTTGTCAGTTTATAGCAAATGATCTGATGAAGGATTGGACTGAACAAACTGGTGATTAAACCATACAACCTAAGAAAAAAAAAAATGAATTCAAAAGGAAAATAAATGATTTATCTTGCCTCTTTGGTGCATATTCTTTTTTGTTTTCTGCAAGACTCACTTAATTTTGACATTTTTTCATAAAACAAAGTTTAACATCTTATGCCATTTTGATTCTTAAGGTTTAAGAATGTTTACACTTTATAAAAACTGCACACTATAAATCGTTAGTTAAGCATTCGTATATAGTTAATTCATCCTTTATAAAGCATTGTTTCAACATTAATAGGCATTAGTAAGCAGTTTATAAATACAGCTATAAATGTTTTTTTTATTGAGCATATCTATAATGTTTAACAATTGTATTTTTATACTTTATTAATGATCAATTTATCATTTCTAAATTATTACGTTATTTACAAACCAGTTATTTAGGAGTTGTCAGTGGTTCATAAGATCATTTAGAAAGTGTAAGTAAATGATTAATAAACTATTTAAATGTACATTTATAAATCTAAATATGTAGACACGATAATAGTTGCTCAGTGTGTTAATAAATGCTTTATTAACACATATCCTTGCTGTAATTCATGATTAAGTCACGTACACTCTTAAAAATAAAGGTGCTTAAAAGGTTCTTCACAGCGATGCCATAGAAGAACCATTTTTGATTCCACAAAGAACCATTCAGTCAACGGTTCTTTAAAGAACCTTCTCTTTCTTATCTTTTTATAATCTGAAGAACCTTCTTTTGCCAAAAAAAACTTTTTGTGAAACAGAAAGGTTCTTCAGATTTAATGGTTCTTTATGGAACCATTTAGACAAAAAGGTTCTTGTATGGCATCGTGAAGCACCTTTATTTTTAAGAGTGTAGTTATAAAATATTTAGTAGTTGCCAGGCATCTATTTTTGTGATCTAAAGTGAGGACAATTTATACCTTGTAAAACATTTACAAAGCAGATTTAAAGACTCATTTATCTTCCAAACAGAAAAGTTAAACAAACACAACACAGAGGGATACAAAACACAGAAATATTTTTTCAAGATTCAAAAAATGAAACTGTACACTTGATAAAACAATGAAAAATAAACCTCAAATTTTCATAGAAAAAAAATAAAATAAAATAAAAAATTCAAGTGTACAGTTGTATAGTTTCTTTTTTTGCATCTTGAAATAAGTATTTCTGAGTTCTGTATCCCTCTGTGTTGTGTTTGTTTAACTTTTCTGTTTGGAATATAACTGAGCCTTTAAATCTCCTTAAATCAAGATCAAGGCATTTATAGCTGTATTATAAACTGCTTGCCGATATTTGTTTAGATACATCACTGTTACCGATTCTCATAAGGATTAACAATGTGAGGAAATTTAAGATTTAAGACTTTTAGCTTAATTTGATGTTTTAACACTAAAGCAATGGGTGGGGGAGGGGTTCCAGGACAGTTTTAATGTCACATGTCTTTTTCAGCATGTCGGTATTTGAAATATTTGCTCTCACTGAAGCTGACAGTCTCTGCTGTGAATGACTTCACTAGTCTGCCCTCTGCTGGACAATGCATGTGAACAGATCGCAAAAATGGATAATGCAGGACATGCTTTATTTTCAGAATTGTGCATAAAAATAATGTTGAAAACAAGTCAGATTTCACAGTGATGTAAAAAAAAAAAAAAAAGAAAGCAATCATTTCTAAATGTGTTTCAACCACTCCATGAGGGTGCACAATCATTTCTGAAGGTGTTTGGCTCTAAGATGCTTGAACATTGATGGTCTTGAATCCGTGCAGGACGGTGGGAGGATTCTCCAACACTAAACTAGCAGAAAGCATCCTGGCACCCGCCATCTTGGGAGTGAAACTGACGGGCTTCTTTACGGTTTCTCGAGGCTGGATTGTAAGCCTGAAATATAAAACACAGGACATTTAGAACAGAAACAGGCAAGCACCACTGTTACTGCTGCTCATGTTTAGCTTTAGTGATTTACAAAAGAGTTTAAAGTGTATATAATGGTGTAAATCTGCAGGTTTAACATACAAATGAACTCACATGAGTTTCTGTGATATGCATATGATTACCGAAGTGTGTACTGACACTTCTAATAGACACTGTAGCAGTGAAACTGATGTCAAAGATAATCATGTCAAAAATCTCAGAAACACTCCCACTGACTGAAAACTGTGTGTACTCGACTGTTTGACACCCATCAGACTCACTCATCAGATATGTGAACTAAATTTATCATGACAACCCTAGTTTCTTTCATAATACCACTGTTACTACTGTAAACTCAAAATAAATGAATATGGGATCTCTTTTAAACAGTGTAAGATTATTCCCAGGTGAAAAAAGTGCACTTCCTTTATATACTTAAAGTGCTGTATTTTCGTGCACTAATTTTGAAAATAGAGCACTTTAAGTACATTATGGAAGTGTACTTTTTTAAACCTGGGTTTCTGTTATTTTGTTAATTAATTTTTAATGACAGTGATGTATAATGTGGCTTTATTGTAGTAAAAAACTGGATTCACTATAGTATGGATTAAATATCAGGGTATCGTGTGTCATTTTTTGGATGTTAAAATACTTTCTCTTATACTGTACAAGCTAATGATGCAGAATCAAAGACTGATTTTTTTCTTCTTCTGGACATTATAACAGTGTGACACTTTCTAAACACTATTCTGTTTATTTGAGCATTCCAACCAGCCTGACACATTGTTTCAAACCAATGGTGTGTGTTTGGGGGCGGGGCTATATGTTTGCTGACCAATGGGAAACCAGTGTTTGGGAAAATCTGTTTGAAAACAGTCATTTGTGTGATTCATTTGATGATGCTCAGAAAAGAGCTTTAAAGACTTAAACAACACACTTTACGCACCTCATTTGAGCCTTCTCCTCCAAGAGTCCTGAACCGGATACGGTCAGTTTGCCGCTCACTGCAACGTTGAACGGGTTCGTGAAGGTCACCATGGCCACTTGTGGTGTGTTAATGATGACCGATAACTCATTTTGAATCTGGAAGGAAAAAACTAATTGCTTTAGTTCTTTTTTACTTGTGAATTTAGTTATGCAAAAACATAACCCTTTATGTATAATGCATTCTAAAATGTTATTATATGTATTATATGTTCTTAAAATAATTATAACCAAAATGAAAAAGCATTATGATATTTGAAGATTCCTTCTTACATCTGGAATATATATATTTTTCAATGCATTGTATTTTTTCAAGGTGTACCAATGACTAGATAAGTATTATAATATTTTATAACTCTGGTTAGAATTATTCATAAGATCATGCAATGCATTATAAGGTGCATTGCAAAGCATAATTAATGCATTAAAATACTTTTATAATGCATTATAGATAAATGCTTCAGTAAATTCTCCTACATAATATCTATGATCATTGTAATATTCCTCGATCTTGTTTAAATTTGTCAAGGTAAGAGGAGTTCATGTTTCTTCTATATATATATATATATATATATAAAGCTAGTATAAATGTCCATGTCAGGCCAGCACTTACCTGTATATTGAGGGAAGGACTGCGGATGTTGAACTCTTCTGAAGCCAGCACTCTCTCCTGAGACTTCACATCCTCAATAACCACGGCCAGGTTTACCAGGCTATAATCTTCCTCAGTCTCCTTCAGCAAGTACTCCTTGAAGGAGATCTCATGTTTTATAGCCACAGCTGGTGGAGTACAAGAAACAGGATTCAGTCGCGTGACCTCACAATTCCTAATGAATCGTTTTGCCATGTTTTGAGGTATTCGAAACCATGTGGTCCAGATGGAGGTTTTTACAAGACTTGAAAGTAAAATAATTTTGTTTTGCATACCGGCTGTGCTCAATGTAATACTATACTGCCTTATACTACATAAACAGTATGCAGTATGAATTCCATGCTAAACATTTCAGACAGTATGCTACATTATGGTCACATGATGCTTTCATGATTCAAGTGAGTGGCGTCCAGTCATCATCATATTTATTTTTTTATTGAACTATTTATTTTTTAAATTTGAATTTAAATTCCTGTAAAAACAATTTTGGCAGAAATAATGAGTAAAATATTGTGATTAACTTGGGTGCCCTGCATTTCAGGGTTTTGGCCTGTTTTGCCAGAGGATAAAGACTGTACATTTTAATAATCTATATCTACTGAAAGCAACATTTGTCAGCGTACAATAGCATATACATTTTAGCATCAGTTTAGCTTTGATGGATTTAAATCCATTCATTTGAACCCAAAATCATCAGTCTGTCACTTTTCTGTTATGTTTTGCTACTTTATCTTTATATTTTAAAAAGTAAAATTTGTTTGGCTGCACTGATTAAAAAATATTTTCTTCCAAACCAACATTAGAGAATCATGATCAGATGGATTGTAATGCTGCCTGAAAAAAACAATTTGTAATATTTCTGCCATTTAATTCACCCCTACAGCAGAATAAATGTGTAAAACACTTACAGGTTGTGATTATTTTTATTTTATTTTTGGGGGGTTATAAATACATTTTAACTCATAAACTCATTTTAAGCAATTTTTGCAAGATTCTTACTTTCATTCGGGCCGATCTTCACGTCGTCGTGAGCCTCCCAGAGGGTTCCAGTGGGATTGCGGTTGTACTCCTTGTTCTGAGCGTTCACGTGTTGTTTCAGCAGTTTCGGAACAGCAACTTTGTTAGTGATTATGACGTTGAAAGAAATGTTTTCTCCGACTACGGGGGGTTTCAGAAGCTGGAGAGAAACTGCAATGCCCTGAAGAACTGCATGAAAAGACATGATAGATCAACGCATTTAGTCATATTACTCAAACAAATAAAAAGCAGTGTTTATGAGGAAAGGAAAAACAAATGCTGGAACTTACCCAAGCTTTCCATGGTCCGTTCAGAACTGAAAAAATTGCTTCTGTTGGCAACTTAGATGAATAACAAAAAATGTAAATATTTTTACATTTTTACATAAAAATATTCTCAAAATGGATTAATTGATATTGAGTTAATTTAACAGTTTGACATGCATGTCATTTTTTGTTAAATATCTACTCAAAGTGTTCAAGAAACCTGCACTACAATTTCTCATTTTTATTTTTGAAGTTGTAAGCAAACAAAGACTACTGAAGTGTGTTTTATAAGAAAATACTATTTTAATCTTACAACTTCTAAATTTTACTTTTGATTCATTGTTTTAATTGCCATTTCCTTGTAATTATGTGAGAAATGAACTGAAGGAAAACAGTGTTAATGTAATCCTACACCAAATAATTTTCATTGTCTTTTCATTGTCCAATTTTTTTTTCTTTTCTTTTTTTTTCCGGTGATGCTGTCACTAGTCAAATCAATTACACTTCAACATTAGAAAGCTAGAATGACTTACCAGCAGAGAATGATACACGAGATGAGTATTCATCTAAATGTAAAAGAATGAGATTTTTGTATGAAACATATTTTAACAGTAATAATAAAAATAATAATAATAAAACTTTATTTATATAGCACCTTTCAAACATAAAATGTGACTCAAAGTGCTTCACATAATCAAGAATACACAGTTAAATAAGCAACAACATTACATCCAATAAAACAAATACATCAAGCATTAAGATAAAAAAAGACCTACAGTACATACAACACATTCTATAAAAACAAATGTACATTTACAAAGTAAACTAACTGAAAACCAAGATTAAAAAAAAATAATAATAATGTTTTAACTTCCATTTAAAAATACTGAGTGTCCTAGCTTCCCTAATATCTGATGGTTTTGGAACATAAATTACAAAGGCTGCATCTTCATTTTTTTTCCTTCTAGAACTGGGAACCTCTAATAAACCTGTATTAGATGATCTTAAAGTTCTGGAATACAATTAACAAGAGAACTGGTAATGTAATTAGGTCCTTGCCCATTACAGGCTTTATACTGTATGTAATAAGCAGGACTTCATAATCTGTTCTAAATTCTATAGGAAGCTAATTATTCACTGCCATAAGGCAGGGTGTGATGGAGTTAATAGCCACAGTGTCATTTGGCTCAGCAGAAATGTACAGTTGTGTATCATCAGTATAACTATGAAAACTTACATTGTTTTCACTGATGATGTCTCCAAATGGCAGCATATATAATGAAAATGATAAAGTTGAACAGAGAAATTTATCCCCTTAATATAAGTTTTAAACCAATTTAATACATTATCAGAAAGACATACCAATTTTTCCAAACTATTTATTAAAATGTCATGGTCAATTGTGTCAATACACTCAACACTCAAATCTAAACGAAGAAGAATTGAAACTTTATTTTTACTAGAATTAACTCTAAGATCATTTGTTATTTTTATAAGAGCAGTTTTGGTACTGTGGTGCTTTCTATGGCCAGACTGAAACAATAAAAAAAAATCTTTTTTATCACTCTTTCTCTTACCCTCTTCAGTTTTGTATTCAGACGTGATGTCCTGCATACTCATGGATCCTGGACGTTTGGTGGAGATCAGGGCTCCAACTCTGCGCTTATCGACTCTGGTTGATAGTACCTTCCCATTTCTGACGATCATCATACGCACATCCGCGTTCACTTCTGCGTAAACAAACGGCACGTCGTATTGCGCATCCACCTTCTGCTCATAAATGGCTTTAACAGCAGCAGGACCACAGCGGAACATTCCTGTGACAGAATATGGATGTTTAAGCAAGATTAACATTAAAATCCCAGCATGCAAAAATCCCAGCAGAAAAAATTGCATGCTTTGGAGGAACTGAATAGCATGGTATGTAGGCAGCTCACTAGGTTTTTTTATAGGTTAACATTGTAAAAATCACTGTAATGACAGACCTGTGCTCCTCTCTTGTGGCGTGGGGTCGAGAACCTGCCATCCATCATAACCTCGACCCAGATCAGGTCTCTTCATCCAACTCTCCACCCACACATGGAAGTTCCTGAAAAAGGCCAAACACTTTCAGCTCACATTCTGACAGATTAAAAATCCTCAAACAAAGAATTGTTCCTTTCCACCGCAATCAGTTCAGATTTATTTGTATACCGTAGCCTAATGATGGTGCAGACCTTTTTACTGAAGTAAAAGGAAAAGCATTAAAGAACTATAGAGGAGTCCTATAAACAAGTTTTATATATATATATATATATATATATATATATATATATATATATATATATATATATATATATATTATTTTTATTGAGCAAGGATGTATTAAACCAATCAATTTGATAGTAAAAACATTTTCAAATGTTACAAAAGTTTTCTATTTCAAATAAATGCTGTTCTTTTGAACTTTCTGTTCATGAAAAAATCCTGAAAAAAAAAAATGTTTCAGAGTTTGGACAAAAATATTCGGCAGCACAACTGTTTTCAACATTGATAATAATCAGAAATGTTTCTTGAGCAGTAAATCAGCATATTAGAATGATTTCTGAAGAATCATGTGACACTGAAGACTGGAGTAATGATGCTGAAAATTCAGCTTTGCGTCACAGGAATAAATTACATTTTACATTCATATTCACATTAAAATATATGTGACAGTTTACTGTTTTTACTGTATTTTTGATCAAAAAATGTAGCCTTGGTGAGCAGAAAAGGATTCTTTCAAAAACATGAAAAATCTCACCAACACCATGTTTTTAGCACTATAACTACACATTTTGGACTCACCAGATGCTATCGCTGCCGATGGACAGTTTTTCGCCCATCTCATTGTAATATTCCTCGATCACCATATTTCCGTTTGTGTCGTGAGCAGAGTTGAAGTTGGTGATGACTCGAGTCGGAATGCCAAGGGCTCTCATTACTATTACACAAACAAACACTTTTGATATTAATCATCAGTAGTGCTTATTGAATTACCAACGGCCAATGAAATTAATACATCAACCAAAAATGACAATTTTAACTCACTCCCATGCTGTTTCAACCACATTATTTTCATTCAGTCCATGAAACACAAAAGGAAAACGCGCACACACACACACACACACACACACACACACACACACACACACTACCATTTAAGAGTTTGGGGTCGGTAATATTTATTCATTTCTTTAATGTTTTTGAAAGAAATCTCTTATGCTCACCATTTATTTGATAAAAAAATTCAATAAAAAAACAATAATATTGTGAAATATTATTACAATTTAAAATCAGAAATCATTTTAATTTGCTGATGTTATGCTCAAGAAATATTTATGATTACATAGAAACTTATAGAAAGTTCAAAAGAACACCATTTATGTGAAATCTTAATATTTTTTTGTATTAGAAATGTCTTTGCTTCAGCTTTTGATCAACTTCATGTGTCTGAATAAAAGCATTCATTTCTTTAAAAAGGATTGCTCTGAACCCAAACTTTTGAATGTAATGACTTCTGTTTGTCCCACCTGTACACATGACAGCAGCAAACACCCAGCACTGTCCGTATTTCACAGGACTGAACTGTGTTTCTGCCCACTTCCAGAGAATATCTGCGCTGCCGGACCACTTTGAAGGGTTGACGCCATCGCTATAGTCACCTGACCAATTTCCAGATAACACTCCTTTATCATCATTAGAGTTCACCTGTTTAGAAAGACAGAGAGACTATATTTGTCACGAATCCTGCCCATGGCCTTCCGTCCGATTGCCACCAGAGGTCGTCCTTCCATTATATTAACTCCCACACTACACAGACTGTTTTGTGTCACTCTAGACTACATTTCCCATGCTCCACTTCCCTGATTACACTCTCTCACCTGCAACCAATCACACACACTATATAACATCCACTCAGATCCTGCTCAGATCTCCGAGTATTGTTTAGCGTTAGCTACTGATAGTTACTTTACGGAACCTGCCCTAGTTTTCCTAGTCTAGTCATAGTCTTGCCTTTCCTGTTTTCCTGTTTTCAGATTCTTGCCTGTATATTCGGATTACCCTTTCGTCTTGTTGTTCGGACTCTGTTTGCCCCTGCCTGGACTATTGCTGTGTACCTGGATTATCTTTCTTTTCCTTGCCCTGTTGGATATTGTTCGCCGGAAACTGACCACGTCTGTCCTTGGATTACTCTTTGTCTTGCCTATGCCATACCTGTTGTTGTTGTCGACCTCTGTTCAGTCTGTAACAATATTAATACATGGAGATAGAGAGCAGAGATGAGAGAATGAGAGCAGATCCTCACCATCGCTGAGATCACGCGGCCGATGTAAACTGGATTGCTGCGGTTCTGCAGATCTCGTCTCATATCCGCTTGATGTTGAGGACTCAGCTGCAGCAATTTCATACAGATGTCCAGTATCCCTTTTTCATACTGAAAACACATTAATGCATGATAGGAGTTAATCTGAAGCCGTTTTTCAGTGCTGAACTGTCAGTAAATGGTCAAACATCATCTCACCTGATCAAACGACCAGGGCATGGAGACGAAGTTCCTGGCGCTGCCTTTAAACAGCAGGCCGAAATCACTCTTGACATATTCGGTCCTCAGATCCTCCGACTGCAGGAACACCGAATCAGCTGCAGAAAAACACAGCCGTTTGTTTGTAATCTGTGTGTAATTACAATAAATGAAGGCAATAAGTTTTAATTTTACTATTTTAATTTTCTATTCATCAAAGAATTCATCACAAATGTTTTCAACATTGATAATAATCAGAAATGTTTCCTGAGCAGGAAATCAGCATATTAAAATTATTTCTGAAGGATCATGTGACACTGGAATAATGATTATGAAAATTCAACTTTGATGACAGAAATAAATTAATTTTTAAAATGTATTAAAATGGAAAATAGTTATCAAAATGGAACAGTATTACAATTTTTACTGTTTTTTAATTAAATAAATACAGCCTTGATGAGGAGACGAGACTAATTTCAAAAGCATTAAAACATATTGCCAACCCCAAACTTTTAAAAGGAAGTGTACATAAGGTAATATTCTTAATAAATAAAATTTGGACCATGTAATATATTTAAGTAATTACATTTACATTTATTCATTTATTCATTTAGTAGATGCTTTTATCCAAAGCAACTTACAAATGAGGACAATAGAAGCAATCAAAACAAACAAAAGTGCAATAATAGCAAGTGCTATTACTGTATATATATATAATAAAAAGAAAACAAGATCTAAACAAGTAGATAGAATAGAAAAAGAATAGAGAAAGCTAATGTTAGAGGCAAGCAGTTAGAAAACAAGCAGTTAGAAAATGAATAGAGCAAGTGTTAGAGGGTCACATGTTTTTTAAAACAAATAGATAAAATAGAATTAGAAAAGAGAATGCTAGAGATAAAGGGTCAAATAAAGATGGAAGGGATGTGTTTTTAGCTGTTTCTTGAAGATAGCTATAAGGACTCAAATTGGGTTGGGCAGGTCATTCCACCAGAATGGAACAGTTCATGTAAAAGTCTGTGAAAGTGATTTTTGCCTCTTTGGAATGGCACAATAATGTGTCATTCACTTTCAGAACAAAAGCCTCTAGAGGGCACACAAATCTGAAGTAGTGAATTTAGGTAAAGGGATGCAGAGCCAGTGGTGGTTTTGTAGGCAAAAATCAATGACTTGAATTTTATGCGAGCCAGGAATATTTTATTGGTAGCCAGTGCAAATTGATGAACAGAGGTGTGACATGCGTTCTTTTCAGCTCATTAAAGATTAATCTTGCTACCACGTTCTGGATTAATTGTAAAGGTTTGATAGAACTGTTGGAAGAACTGCCAAGAGAGCATTGCAATAGTCCAGTTTGGACAGAACAAGAGCTTGAACAAGGAGTTGTCTAGCATGTTCCAAAAGAAAGGGCCTGATCTTCCTATTGTTGCATAAAGCAAATCAGCAGGACCGGGCAGTTTTAGCAATGTGGTCTGAGAAATTCAGCTGATCATCAATCACAACTCCAAGGTTTCTGGCTGTTTTTGAAGGAGTAATGGTTGATGTGCCTGGCTGGATGGTGAAATTGTGATGATGTGATGGGTTTGTTGAAACCACAAGCAGTTCTGTCTTAGCAAGGTTGATTTGAAGGTGATGCTTCTTAATCCAGCAAGAAAGGTCTGTTAGACCAGTTGAGATGCATGCAGCTATCGTCGGATCATCAGGATGAAGTGAGAGGTAGAGTTGAGTGTCATCAGCATAGCAGTGATATGAAAAGCCATGTTTCTGAATGACAGAACCTAGTGATGCCATGTAGACAGAGAAGAGAAGTGGTCCAAGAACTGAGCCCTGAGGCACCCCAGTAACTAAATGTTGTGACTCGGATGCCTCACCCCTCCAAGATACCTTGAAAGACCTATCTGAGAGGTAAGATTCAAACCACTGAAGTGCGATTCCTGAGATGCCCTATTACAATAGGGTTGACTGGAGGATCTGGTTTTTATCCGTATCAAAAGTACTTGCCAATGTATGTTTTAACTTTTAGATCAGAAAATCTTAACATCATGCATTTTCTTTAATTGAGTCCTACAAACATGAATGATTTCTCAAATAATGTCTCCAGATAAGAAGAGGTGCTTCTTCATTTACATTTCAAGCAATGAGACTTAATGAAGAGTGATTTGGACTATCAAGTAACTAGCAACCACAAAGCAACATGCTAAAAACCCATTTTTGATTTTCAGTCTGGCAACTAACATCCTACTAAGGCATTCAGTTTTGTTTGAACACACAGACAACACTCACCTTGGCACCAGGGGTTGCAGAGGAGTGTGAACTGGCCGAGCGAGTGTGTTTTCACATTCGAGCGGGCCTCGACTCTCATCTGGAGCGCATAGACACCGATAGAAGCAGATGCAGGGCTGGATAGCGATACTGAAAATGCACGGGGTCCAGTTGAGCTTGGTAGGTGCCTCTCCAGAACTGCGGTCCACTGAGTCAGAGAGGGCTGTCCGGACATGGAGACCGGAACCTCCACACACAATGGACCTGCAGTGAGGAGAAAGGTGTGGATGTCAGGATAGAGCACGAAAATAGGGTTCTGGAATGAGTAATTGTAAATGTAAGTTTTCATGTATTTTGTTTATACCAATTACCAAATACCTAACAATTAGTTGAATAAAACTAAAATCATTAAAAAATCTAATTATTTTAAATAAAAAAATGTTAACTAAAATAAAATATAATAAAATACAAAAATACTTACAGACATTTTATTTCAGCTAGTTGCTTAGGCAAAATTTCAATTAAATGTTACAATGTTAGTATTTATGATGTTTATCTTGTATATTCAGTCACCATTAATGTGTGTTTTAAGTATTTTTTAAAAACTTACTTTAGCCTGCTAATTTTTTTTTCCTTCTAATGTTTTTTTTTTTTTTTTTCTTTATTCTATTTTGTGTATTTTTGTACTGCCTTATCCATGCTGTAACGTCTCAATTTTCCCTCGAAGATAAAATAAAGTCTTATCTTAATAAACTAAAACTAATAAATGTAATAAATTAGTTATGAATTAGCAATGAAGCTATGAATTATGAACTATGATCATAATGGAATTATGCACACACACACACACACACACACACACACACACACACACACACACACACACACACACACACACACACACACACACATTAGGTTAATGCTATTTTCTGTCAGCTAACCCAACCTCTACCCCTAAACTTACCCATCACAGAAGCATGCGCAGAGCACTAGATTTAAATCAAAACATTTTTTGGCTGATTTATAAGCCTTTTTAACTATTGAGGACCTGTCAAAATGGCCTCACTAGTGGGTTGGCAAAGTTCTCAAAGAATGGTCCTCAAAAGTATAGTTAAAACAACTACACACATGCACACGCAAACGCACCTAGAACAATTTGGAAGATCAGTTTTTCCCTCAGGGGATCGAATGGTCGTCCATCATAGTTGATTGTCACTGTAAAGGCCTGTCCTCTCCGCAGAACCAGAGTGCTGGAACTCAGACCGTCTGTCTTGTGGTGGGTCTGGTTTTGCACCTTTTGCAGGTCGAAAGTTCGAACCCTGAACTCTGTGTAAATATTAGCAAATGTGATATTATTTATCATTATTTTGATTGATAATATACATAATTGTACCACTAGAATATTTACGTGTTTGAAATTGCAGTTAACTATTAATTTATGATTAACTATTATAAATAATTTTCTTAAAATAAAAACACAGTAAAAAAAAAAATGTAATCTAAAAAGATTACATGCAGTAGTAAAGATTATTGCAATAAGTTCTTCATAAAGCCATAAATAGCAAAATAACTAAAATAATATTATAGTATGTTTTTTTGTTGTTGTTTTTTTTTTTTTGTAAAATGTTTAACAAAATGCCTTGCTAATAAACCAGTAAAAATTTTAATAATAAAAACATGAAGCTTACCATCCATGATATGCAACTGTGATGTGGTTTGGTGTTATATTTGGATTTGCCGGTCATTGTGCTTTTATACAGTATCCATCTGCCTCGCCCATTCCACTGAACTTAGCAGACACCATTCACATGAAGTCATGACAATGTTGAAATACATACCAAATGTTACAATCAGTAGAACCAACACCTCAAACATTTACGCAATCAAAATGTGTGTGTGTGTGTGTGTGTGTGTGTGTGTGTGTGTGTGTGTGTGTGTGTGTGTGTGTGTTTCAGCAGGTGGATTCAGTATGGGCAACACAGACTGAGTAATACACATACACAGACATCTGCATTTTGATGGGACAAAGGTGAGATAAGCACAGACAATGTATATACAAAAGTGCACAGATTTGACCCTCTGTGCATGTATAAAAGGACCTGTTAAGAGAAGTTTAAACAAAATTACAACAACATGATGTTTTCCCTGTAATAGTGAAGAGTGTGGGGAGTGATGTGACCATCAGTAAGTCATAGCACTAGCAATTTAATCAGTTACAAATGAGAGAATTCTTCAAAATTAGGGTGACATTACTATAATACAGGACCTCCACCTTCATTAAGTCACATGTAAAGTTATCGGATGTGCAAATCTGTGGTCACTTTTGATAAACAATGAAATCCTGCAATACGTAAATGCATTAAAAGTATATTTTCACACAATTTTTAAATTGTCAGCAACAGAGGAAGATGGCACTAAGGGAACTTCCACAAAAATTGTTTACTGGTGGGTAAGTATGGAAAACAATTGACAGGAACAGCACCTAGGACTGAAGCAGACTCGTGGACTGGCAGAAAACTAAATGACTTTTACCAAATAACCCAAGTTAGGTTGTTTTTAACCCAGCATTTCTTAGAGTGCAGATATAAGGTGCAGATATATATGTGGTATACAGATATAAGGTGAGGTGCTGTCAGGCCTGGTCTTAGTTTAATTTTGGGTGACACACACTCTTTTACTCTCACTTTTTTCCTGAATGACACAATCATTCAGTAAAAGGTTTGTGAAATACTTGACATATGATAACATCTGCAAAAATATTTATGGTATTTCCAGTATCAGTGGTGATGAAGGTGATTTCACAAGGTATGAACAAATAAAGACTTGCCTGTGAGAAACTTGTGAAAAAGTTAATGAATTTTATTATGTTGTATGTACAGTAGATATCTGCATGAATTAATTATAAACATGTATTTATAATTATAATGTGGTTTGAAGATGTTTTTATTTAACAAACTTAATTTTTCATGGCCATATGAAAGGCAAACTAACCTGCAATAATTAAACCTGTTAAACAAATATCCTTTATTTAATCCAATTGTATTAACCAATGTCATTGCTGTTGATCTTCAATGATCCAATTCAACCATACTAATAAGCAAAAATGAAGTTAAACATGGCATTTGTGTTTCATTTTTTAATTGTTGAAGTGTGTTCTTTTATTCTCCTACGTCCTGTTCTTCATGCAATCCAGAATGGCAGCACAGCTGAAAGGTTTGTTTGAGCTGTGTCTTCTACAGTACAGACATGAATTTATATTTCCTTCAGCCTGAAGGCTTATTGATTTCACTTTTGGCCTGAAAGAACCTTTACCTGAGAACCTTAAAGAATCTGCCAAATATATATATATATATATATATATATATATATATATATATATATATATATATATATATATTTATGTTAAAAACGATAAAGCAAGTGCAGCCCAGATGAGGAAAAATAATGTAACATAATGCATTACTTTCTATGAAAAGTAATGTTAAGTAGTAACGTAACGTAATGCATTTATTTACTTTTCAGGGAGTACCGCAATATTGTAATGCATTACTTTTAAAAAATATCTTTGCTTATTTGCATATAATGCTTAGGCATATTTACTTTTTATATTATTGATATTTTATTTATTTAAAAAAATATGCAGGAATATGGCTTATTTCAACCTTGAAAGTCAGGACGACTGAAATCTCTGCTTTTTAAAAAAAAATCTATATATATATTTTGTCTTATTTCACCCCAGTAACAAAAGAAAAAATGAGAATTTACATTGCACATTGAAAATTAAGTTTTGACAGTTTTCATGATTCACAATTCTTATTACCATGATGTAAAAAAAGCATATGTTTTGAAATGCATGGTTCTGAATGCAATCATTCTGAATATTGTGACGGGAGGAGCCAATGACAGACACAGTGGGTGTGGCGTCAGGCCTCGGAGAGGCTTTTATTGAACAAAAATAATAAAATAAAGTGTCCAGGGGGAAGAAGTGTCCAACAAAACAGGGGGATCTGGTGTCCTCGTTGTGCTTCGGGGCTTGTGCAGGAGGGCAGTGTTCCGAAAGGGAGGGGGTCCAAGGAAGGGGCGGAGTCCGGCGGCCACACGCGCTCCCGCTCTGGCCGGGACACGAGGGGCGGTGGCTTCTCTTGAGCGGCGGCTCTTCCTCTTCACCTGCTCGGCCTTTGGCAGGACTTATACGGCCCGACATCTCTGGTCCGACGACCGCGTACGGGTGCGGCTCTCATCAGTCTCACGGGCTCAGCAGCTCACATCTTAGATGGCGCGAATCCCTCAACGCACCCTTCCTGGACCCACGAGGACACCAGCGTGCATGCACGGGGGAAGAGACCGGTCTCTCGAGGAGAGGCGCGCTCGGCATTTAACGGCGGCGGTGATGAGGCTTCATTCAGTCCAGCTGTGCCTCATCACACGCCGCCAGCCCACATTGATCCCGCGGCCCTCCTCTCATCCACCCACTCCCGTCGGAAGCCTGGTGAAGGGCGGCGAATAAGGGACGGGGTGGTGATGATAATGAGGGGGAGGACCACCGATCCGTCACAATATGCATTCGGTAGGTATGTACAGTATCAGTGGTGGTGAAAGACTTCACAAGTTATGAAGAAACAAAGACTGTGAGAAACAATTATAAACGTAGTTATAAATAATTATATATTACAAGTATTTAGAATTATAATGTGGTCTGAAGATGTTCTTATTAAACAAACTTCACAACAGTTTTGCTAAAGCAAAATAATCGATTTTAATTGCTTTAGGAAGAAATGTGACTTGAAAATGTTTTTTTAGAGATTTCATGTTCTGTTTTTGTTCTAACATGATGATTTAACAGTTTTCGTGAAATGTAAGTACAGCTGAGAGCAATTCTCATTTAAAGTGGAGCGAACATAATCTAGACCAGGAATAAGAAGTGTTGGTCCTGGAGTGCCACTGTCCTGCAGATTTTAGCTCCAACCAATCAGCACTTTTAAACAAACAGTTGAATGAATGAAAAAATGACTCCTTTATAAAGACAGTCACAAGTGACAATCACTTGTTGCCACCTACTGGTGTAACATCTCGGTTACGTAAACCTTCCCTTTCAGTTGGTCACTCCGAGTCACGTCGGTGACCGACGAATTGGGATCTCAAATATATATCCCCTCTCTGTTCGCAGAAAGTTCAGGCAGGACCACTTTGGCTAGTTAAGTTGAATTTATTGAAACAAGTTATCTTTGGCAGAATGGTTCCTTATGGAGTTCCATAATTATTTGCACATAGGAGAGCTTTAGCATTAACCCCCCGGAACCATCAGCTTGAGTGGCATACAGATGATTAAGAAACATAAGCAATGTCTTTAGTGAAACAATGGTCACATGTAGACTTTGCAGTGAATCCTGGGACGACTATACTGTACTGTAGCTTGCTATGAAGAATGAATATCTCTCGGCAGTGAGGTCCATGACAGCTATGACTTGAAAGCCTTGGTAATCTGAAACAAAAAGAAGACGACAGCCAGAAGGTGCACAATAATGTTACGACCCAGATGGGGATCGAACTCAGTCTGCGGTGTGTATATCCTCGGTGTTTACTGCTGCTCTGTTGGAGCAAGTCAAACCCAATTGCAGAGGAAATAACCAAGAGGCTCAGAGTCTGACTCTTAAAGTTCTTTACTCAATGTGAAGGATTCAAAGAGCCATAATTCAGTCTTAGAGGCAGTTAACAGGAATTTGCCACAGAGGAACTCAAAAAGGCACTCCTAGGTGCAAAAAATACAAAAAGGTTATCCAAACAAAAGTTGTTCTTAAATGTCAGGCAAGAGAGAAAACCAAAACAAAACAAACATAACAGAAGACAGAAAAATCTTTAACCACAAATCCTAGGCAGCTCCATACTCAAGCGGACATCAGGACTGAACAAGAACAAGAGGCAGTGAGGCATTTAAATAACATTGGCCATTAGGAGTGATTCAAAACAGGTGTGTTACAAGTCTCTAACAGGGTGGTGATCTGGGCTGAACTTGCGACCACCTAGTGGTGAACCCAGGGAATCTCAGGCAGAACATTACAGAACCCCCTCTTTTAAGAACGGCTCCTGACGTTCCCAACAGCTTGGGTCGAGTGGAAACGATAAAAGTCCCTAATAAGACTCTTGTCCAGGATGTGGCGAGCCGGGATCCAAGTCCGCTCCTCTGCCCCAAATCCCTCCCAAATCCCTCCCAGTCCACAAGGAATTGTCGTTTTCCCCGAACCAGTCGTGTGTCCAGTAGCCGCCGGACTGTGTATGCCGGCTGGCCATCAATTATTCAAGGTGCTGGGGGCGGCCTGGTGGCAGGAGACAGAGGGCTGTATTTGACAGGCTTTAAGCGTGAGACATGAAAGGTAGGGTGAATGCGCATAGACTTGGGTAGCAGGAGAAGGTAGGAAACAGGATTTACTTTCCTTATAACCTTGAAAGGTCCTATGAACCAGGGAGCCAATTTGTGTGACTCCACTTTGAGGGGAAGGTCCTTGCTTGAAAGCCTGACTTTCTGTCCTGGACGTAGATTTGGTGCTGGTCTGCGCCGACGGTTGGCCCGTTGCTGTTGTAGTTGTGAAGACTTGAGAAGCACAGCCCGGGCCTTCCTCCATACCCTGCGGCACTGTTGAACCAGATGTTGGGCTGCTGGGACTCCCACCTCAGACTCCTGCTCAGAAAACAAAGGAGGTTGAAACACATATTGACACTCAAAAGGTGACATACCCATTGAGGAATGGCGAAGAGTATTGTGCGCAAATTCTGCCCAAATCAGGTGTTTACTCCAGGACGTTGGGTTGGATGAGACCAGGCATCTCAATGTTGTCTCAATCTCTTGGTTAGTTCGTTCCGTCTGTCCATTAGACTGGGGATGAAACCCAGAAGATAGACTAGCTGTAGCCCCAATCAGCTGGCAGAAGGCTTTCCAGAACCTGGATGCAAACTGAGGACCGCGGTCTGACACAACATCTTGTGGAAAACCATGCAACCTAAAGACATGCTGCAATACAATCTCAGCAGTTTGTGGAGCTGAAGGAAGTTTTGGCAAGGGTATAAGGTGGCAAGCCTTTGAAAACCTATCCACCACTACCAAAATCACTTTGTTACCTTGTGAAGGTGGTAGGCCAGTTACAAAGTCCATGGAAATATGTGACCACGGCCGAGCAGGAACAGGGAGGGGTAGCAGGAGACCTTGTGGGCGGGATCTGGAATCCTTATGCTGAGCACAAGTGGAGCAGGCCGCAACATAGGCTCTGATGTCTTCAGCCATCTTAGGCCACCAGAAACGCCTGCCAATGAACTCTAGGGTCCTACTAGCTCCTGGGTGGCATGCGATTGATGCGGAATGTCCCCACTGCAAAACATTAGAGCGCACTGCTTTAGGTACAAAGAGACGACCTGGAGGCCCATTACATGGGTCAGCCTCCTGCTGCTGTGCCTTTCTAACCATGGTCTCTATTCCCCATCTGACGGGTGCCACAATCCTGGAGGGGGGAATGATCCTCACCAGGGTTGAAATCATGTTGGGTGGATCAAATTGCCTGGAAAGAGCATCAGGCTTTTGATTCTTTGAACCTGGTCGATAGGAGAGAACAAAATCAAAGCAGTTAAAGAATAAAGCCCATCGGGCCTGGCGAGAGTTCAGTCTCTTGGCCTCTTGGATATAGGCTAGATTCTTGTGATCTGTCCATACAACAAATGAGTGTTTGGCTCCCTCCAACCAGTGCCTCCATTCTTCCAACGCTAGTTTGACCGCCAATAACTCCCTGTTACCAATGTCATAATTTCTTTCCGCAGGTAAGAGCTTATGTGGAAAGAAGGCACATGGATGCAATTTGTTGTCTTTTATGGCACGCTGGGAGAGTACAGCTCCCACTCCACTCAGAAGCATCCACCTCCACTATGAAGGGCAACTCTGGATCTGGGATGGTAAGTATGGCTGCTGAGGTGAATCTGTCTTTCAGTTTGCAGAAAGCCTTTTCAGCCTCTTCTGTCCACTGGAAACCCTTAACATTCTTAATAGTGAGAGCTGTGAGTGGAGCAGCAATTGCACTGAAATTTCGAATGAATTTTCTATAGAAATTGGAAAAGCCAAGAAAACGTTGTACCTGCTTGGCGGAGGTGGGCCGAAGCCAGTCTCTAACTCCTTGGGTCTTTGCAGGGTCCATCTGGATATAACCTTTAGATACGATGAAACCAAAAAAGGAAACCTCCTGAACATGAAACTCACTCTTCTCCAGTTTTACGAAGAGATGGTTTTTCAGGAGCTGCTTGAGGACCAGGTGAACATGCTGCACGTGTTCCTGGAGGTTCTTGGAAAAAATAAGAATATCATCCAAGTATACAAATACAAATCTGTTCAGCATGTCTCTTAGCACATCATTAATCAAAGCCTGAAATACTGCAGGAGCATTTACCAAACCAAAAGGCATGACTTGGTACTCATAATGGCCAGTGGGCGTATTAAAGGCGGTCTTCCATTCATCACCAGCACGGATGCGGACCAGATGATATGCATTGCGAAGGTCCAGTTTAGTAAATATAGTAGCCCCCTGAAGCAACTCGAAGGCCGTAGACATCAATGGAAGGGGATAACGATTCTTTATGGTGATCATATTGAGACCCCTGTAATCTATACAAGGTCGGAGCCCACCGTCTTTCTTAGCAACAAAGAAGAAACCAGCTCCAGCTGGTGAAGTTGAGGGGCGTATAAAGCCATATGCCAGGGACTCCTGTATATAATCCTCCATGGCCTTTCTCTCTGGTGCTGAATGGGAAAACAATCTCCCTCTTGGAGGGCACATCCCAGGCAACAAGTCTATGGCACAATCGTACGGTCTGTGTGGTGGCAAGGATGAGGCTCTCTTTTTACTGAATACCTCTAACAGGTCTGCATAGTCTAGGGGGACACATGAAAACTCTGGAGAAGTCTTGGATAACTGTAGAGTAGTCATTAACCGCCCTGGACTAGTGGTGAACTCCGGGAATCTCAGGCAGAACATTACACAATAATATGCTTGATACTCATAGATGGGAGGGAGGGAGGGTTGCAAGCAGTTTGAGCATACATCCCGACTCCCGAGCTGTAATGCCATGTATATACAGTATATCCCCAGTCTAATAGAAGAATGGTAGAGGTTGGAGCAATTTGTCTGCTGACCGCATCAGCTGACCACAGCACTATGCCTACGTGGCCTGACTAAACTATCGCTTGCGCTTTGGCAAGTTATGTTGAGTTTATTGAAACAAGTTAGATTTGGCAGTATGGCTCCTTATGGGTGTTCTCGCTCCATAATTATTTGCACATATGAAGGCTTTAGCATTACCCCCCCCCAAACATAATGAGAGGTGATAACTTGCCCGAAGAGGAACCCCCAAAACCATTCATGTTCCATCCCTGCAAAAGAGAAAAGACAATGTTATTGAAATATAGCTTACTTTGTACTCATGCTAGCAGAGGGGTATTCTACCCTCTAAAAGGTGGGAGAGAATAGCAATTTTTATTTTAATTCAATGCAGCATGGTGTCCGTCAGCGGATGTCCCTGTTTTAATGGCATAAATGTATTTTTATTGTTGTTAGCATAACTGTTGCAAATTAACATCCATTTTATATTTTAAAACATTTTAAAAGTTTTTTGCTATATAATATATAAAAACTATGTATAAAGCTTTTTAAAATATAAAATGCACACCGTGCTGCGTTGTCACGGGAACATCCCAGCTGCAGATAATGAGGAAATTACGTCTCTCCCTTTGCCAAGTGCATTCCAAAAGACTACATAATGGCACGCACGTGCCCTGTTCACTCCAAGGGGATAGGGATGATCACTTCCATTTGGAATTTGCCTCATGAACCATTCGGTTCGATACGTGTACCGTTACACCCTATATTTTACAGGTTGTCACCTCCCATTGACATTTGCGCTTGTTGTGTTACTTGACCTCAATCTGGCAACCCGCGTAAGCGCTGACAAGTCTCTTACCGATACACTAGATGGCTTTCAGCAACAGGCATTTTAGTTGCTTAATCACAGCATATGCAAAAGTCAGAGAAGCTTGAGAAATATCATTTCCAATAACCAGATGAGTCATAAGCTCATCTGGTTATTGGAAATATTTCGAGGCAATCAGATGCCTTGAACAACAGCCTAAAATTGAGTGTGTTGCTGTTAACCGGGTAACAACCAATAGCCTCAAGCAACAAGCATGCCTATTAAAACATGTTACTGAACGCTAGATAAGCCTTAACAAGCAAAAATCCCAATACCCTGATAGCTTTAAAGCAGTGACATTCTGAAATAACATAGACCTGGGGCAGCATACCCTTAGCAGAGAAGAGCAGCAGCGAAGGGGTGTTCTTCTTTAAAGAACAGACTTCATGCTTTCAAAGTGGAACTAGGCACAGCTAGATGGACCTTCTTCTCAAACTTTATAAACAGTAACTTAAACACTTGCACTCTTTTGCAACAAAGGGCTGAAAAAGCAAGAAATTTTGAAAAGATTCAGCTGGGAGAACATCTAGCAACTAATTAAGTTAATTTACATCAGGTTTGTAACATGATTAGCTATAAAAAGGGTTGTCTTAGAGAGACAGCGTTTCTCAGAAGTAAAGATGGGCAGAGGCTCTCCAATCTGTGAAAGAGTGTGTAAAAAGATTGTGGAATACTTTAAAAACAACGTTCCTCAACGTCATCATCTACAGTGCATAACATTATCAAAAGATTCAGAGAAACTGGAGAAATCTCTGTACGTAAGGGACAAGGTCGAAGACCTTTGTTGGATGCCTGTGGTCTTCGGCCCTCAGACGATTAAATTAAATGGGCCCAGGAATACTTCCAGAAACCACTGTCAGTAAACACAATCCACCGTGCCATCTGCAGATGCCAACTAAAGCTCTATCATGCAAAAAGGAAGCCATATGTGAACATGGTCCAGAAATGCCAACGTGTCCTGTGGGCCAAGGCTCATTTAAAATGGACTGTTTCAAAGTGTTCTATGGTCAGACGAGTCCAAATTTTATATTCTTGTTGGAAATCATGGACGCCATGTCCTCCAGGCTAAAGAAGAGGGAGACTTTCCAGCGTGTTATCATCATTCAGTTCAAAAGCCAGCATCTCTGATGGTATGGGGGTGCATAAGTGCATATAGTATGGGCAGCTTGCATGTTTTGGAAGACACTATGAATGCTGAAAGGTATATAAAGGTTTTAGAGCAACATATGCTCCCCTCCAGACAACATCTATTTCAGGGAAGGCCTTGTGCATTTCAGCAGGACAATGCAAAACCACATACTGCAGCTATTGCAACAGCATGACTTCGTAGTAGAAGAGTCCGGGTGCTGAATTGACCTGCCTGCAGTCCAGGTCTTTCACCTATAGAGAACATTTGGCGCATCATTAAACGAAAAATACATCAAAGATGACCACGAACCCTTCAGCAGCTGGAAACCTGTATCAGGCAAGAATGGGACCAAATTCGAAAACACAAAATCAAATTCAAAATCAAACACCAAAACTCCAGAAAGTCATAACCTCGATGCCCAGACGTCTTCAAACTGTTTTGAAAAGAAGAGGAGATGCTACACCACAGTAAGCATACCCCCATCCCAGCTATTTTGAGATCTGTAACAGGCATCAAATTTGAAATGAGCTCATTTTGTGCATAAAATTGTAAAATTTCTCAGTTTAAACATTTGTTATGGTCTCTATGTTCTATTGTGAATAAAATATTGGCTCATGTGATTTGAAATTCTTTTAGTTTTGATTTTATTCAAATTTAAAAAACGTCCCAACATTTCCGGAATTCGGGTTGTAAATGTATAAATGTATAACATACTTCTTTAACTTGCATCAAAAGCATATTAATTTTATTAAAATCAGAGTTCAGCTAACTGCAGAACAGGAGCGAGCGTCTCGGAGTTGTTCATTTCAAGCATGGCTTCACCTCACTCTCTCTTTCTGTCATATGTGCATCTGTTGTTAATGCCCGTTTGTGAGCGGTGAGTGTTCTGGGTCTTGGCATCTCACAGCTGGCACTTCTGAACAGACACACATGGCTTTCAGGAGCAGAGACCAGAGGAAACCAGCTCTATAGCTGCCATCACTCAACATGAAACAGTAATGAAATCCCAACTGCTGCA
Source organism: Acrossocheilus fasciatus (assembly GCA_036784905.1). Classification (NCBI taxonomy): domain Eukaryota; kingdom Metazoa; phylum Chordata; class Actinopteri; order Cypriniformes; family Cyprinidae; genus Acrossocheilus; species Acrossocheilus fasciatus. Next base: position 2,691,102 of record CM071943.1, read on the forward strand.
GCTCTCAAACACAGCCAGAGATAATGCATGGGTTTAGTGTGCGTTTGTGCACTTTACAACTCCAGCAAGATCATCTGAGACAATAAAAAATAAAAAGCTGTTTTGTATTTAACATTTTGAATTTATGTATAACATATTTGTGCAATTTTCATATGCATAGCATATGCATTCAAAGTAATTTCACATGCTAGACTGCAAAAAAAAAAAAAACTTACTTAGTATAAATACTAAGTTTTTCTTTAATATTTATTAATATTTCTTATTTTTCAGTAGAAATATTCTTGCTTAATTTTCTTGACTTGAGATATTTAAAAAAAAAAAAAGGATCAAAATTAAGTGAATTTATGATTCAAACAAGAGAATATCTGTCCGCGGTGTCAGAAAAATAAACTTAATTCTTAATTAAATAAACGTGTTTGTTTCCCATTCATAGATATTTTTTTCATATTTTATTCATTAACTCCTAATTTGAATACATTTTTATTTTAGACATCAAGACCTAATATAATATATAAGCAAATTAAAAAAAAAAAAAAAATAGCAAGACTTCTTCAAATAAATTGTGTGATCATGTGAACCGTTCTTTTGTTGAATCAGGCTTTTTAAAATCCTGTTCTTTTTGTTTCAAGGTATGTTTCAGAGGGTCGACCACCATCGCGCTTCCGATGTGAAAGCTGTCAGACTAAACACGCGCTGCTCACGCTCCACTGACGCTTACTATGTGACACAGGTGTTAAAGACATTCAAATCTGCATTCATGCTGCTGCTGATCCAGCAACACAAACAGTCTTTTCAACCACACATCATTATTTCTGTGTTACAGACATTTAAATAACAAAAGTTCTGAGATAAACGTTTATGGTTTGGGTATAAACACTTATTGTCTACAATAGCGATCAAAACGAAAGTATTTTGAAACACTTGTATAGTAACGCTTATCATCTTCCGTCAGGAGGTGGCGACAACCCGTTTAAAAAATGTATTTGACATTGAACCATTCATTCAGGAGATTCCACTGATTAGTGAAACAAGTCTTTATGAAGTGAGACGCTGACTCCTTCATTGAGTTTTTATTTTGTTTATTTTGTTCAAATGAATATATATATATATATATATATATATATATATATATATATATATATATATATATATATATATATATATATATATATATATTTAAAAGACTTAAGCAATGAACATTTTGTCAGAACAACTAGTAAATTACGTTATTTTGTGAGAGAATCGTGATCTCCCATTTATATATTTAAAAAAAAAAAATTGTGATTCTCAATTTATCCAGAATTGTGCAACTCTAGTTTGCATGTTGTTTATTACTGCATATAATTAATTAAAATAGAAGTTTAATTTCATAAAGTATAAGTTGATTTCAAAATGCACCAACAGTTGAATAAAAGACTATTTTCCCTATATATTGAGGATTTAAAAAAAAGTCTAAAAATCTTGTCGCATCTCGTTCTCGTGAACCCAGTCTCGTGTCTCGTCTGGTCTCGTGGGATAAGTGTCTCGTCACACCCCTAATATGTATGTATGTATGTATATATCAGTGGCGAGCGGTGACTTTTTTAACCGGGTATGCTGAGTGCTAAAATTAAGGTTAAGATTATATTCAGAGTGTGGGGAGATGGGGGATTTCCCCGGTCTACGTCTCTGCATCAACTGAATTAATCTTTTTTTTTTCCCCCATTTATTTTTTATTCCCAGTGAATAGGAGTTAAAACTCCCACCCGGATGACAATAATAGACTATGCAAAATACAAAAAATAAATAAATAAAATAAAATAAATAATAAAATAAAAGTAATAATAATAATATATTTAAAATATTGCCAAGTAACGTTGCAAACAACAATAAAATGACAGAAGGACTTTAACTGTAAGCGACACAGGTATACGGAAAACAAAGGTATTGTTTCCTATTTTTTCCTGATGTTTGCTATTATTTAAAATTTTGTATACATTTTTATAAACTTTTATTTATTTATTTACTATTTAGGTATGTTGACAATAACGCCATCAACATTGTCTATGACCAGATATGTTTTTAGTGGACTTTCCAAATTTGCTTTGCTTGAGAAAGCATGAAAATATACAGTTATGATTTTTATTTATTTTTATTTTTTTTTCATATGATTTCGTCGGGTTAGTTTTGCATCAAACACAATGTAATTTTCGGCAATCGAGATCTGGCAGCAAAAGCGCATTTTTCCACCTGGGCGAGCGCTTCGCGGACAGCTTACCTCGCGCATGAAATCAGCCACAGGCCAGCAAAACACTGAGAACGCGCTACAATCCTGACGAGGCTTAGCCACAGAGCGGAGGCGCCAAAGCTGCGGAGAATCCGCTTACCCGGAAGCTTCCGTCACTGTCTCACTGACGTAGATTTACAGAAAATGACCTTTTTTTTTCAAATAAATAATTTTACATACTTATTCCCAACACTTTATTAAGCTTTAAGTCACATCTCAAATGACAAGAGATCAACTGTGTGTGTGTGTGTGTGTGTGTGTGTGTGTGTGTGTGTGTGTGTGTGTGTGTGTGTGTGTGTGTGTGTGTGTGTGTGTGTGTTAGTGATGCGCGGATGAGCTAAAACGTCACCCGAATCCGCAGCTTCAAATAAATTATCCACCCGCCAACCGCCCGCACCTATATTTTTGTCTGATTTAGATAACCGCACCCGATCGTCACATTCAGTGTTCATACGGTCATGAAAAACCTGGAAAAGTCATGGAATTTTAAAACAGCAATTTCCAGGCCTGTAAAGTTTTGGAAAAATAAATAAACCCAGAAAGTTTTGGAAAAGTCATGTTTCACAATTCTATGTACAGTAGAATTATGCTTAATCGGGTCCTGAATTTCGGTTGGGATTGCGCATATATTCCCGCAGTTTTCGACTTTAAAATGAGGGAAATTCCTGCAAAACATTTATTCAATATAACGCGTAGGTTAGATGAGTAAATAAATCCACACAACCAGTCATTTGAAAACAGCGTGAGTGATTCAGCTGCACTGCGTCCTCTCTCTTTGACCTTCTCTTCACATCTGCTGCACGCTGCGATACAAGACTTTAGCTCGCGTTTCGGTACAGTTGACAGAATTGTCCACTGCCTAATCGGACATTGTTGCATCGTCACAGAAATGTATTATTTGCACGTCTTTTTAAGTCTTTCGGTACTCGTCTGCTCCAGAGGCGCTTTTCTGTGCGCTCACAGTCACATCCAAAGCGCGCGCTGCGAACAAACAAACAAATATTTTTGCGCTTAAGTGGCCAAATACACACAAAATAACGTCAAAATGGTCGTCCTGGCGAGTATCCTCATAATGTCGGTTTTGTCTTAAGTTGCGAAAGAAAACGCATATGTATTATTGGATCCGTGAAACAGGTCTTGTGACAGCAGCCTAATAATGCTGTGCCGTCTGTCATTAATGTTAATCAAACAACAAAAGACAGAGGAAATCCCTCACTGCTCTTGACTAAATAATGTTTTGTTGAATAACTTCAATATGTTGATTTATTCAGTTTCTGTATCCTATTTAAAACACGTTCATATTTTAGAAAATGTAGTTAATATTTGCATGATTAATGATTTATCTTATCCACCCGTGACCCACCCGCAAATAATCAAAATGCAATATTTTATTACCCGACCCACCCGACCCGCGGATGTAACCGCCATCCGCGCATCGCTAGTGTGTGTGTGTGTGTGTGTGTGTGTGTGTGTGTGTGTGTGTGTGTGTGTGTAAAACCATGCAATGAAGAACAATAGTATGCATTATTTCCAATGATAATACTAGCTAGATAGTAAAGTTTGTAGACAAACTTTAAGTTGGCTTGAAAGTTTGTAAAAGTTTTAAAAGCTTGAAGTTTGAAGGTTTTCAGTTTGAAATACTTCAAATATTTTTAAAGAATAAAGTTTGAATGTTATGAAGGCAATATAGTCTATCAGAAGAGCAGACAGAAAAACAGATCACTAGGGTGGTTGCTAGGGTACTGAAGGTGGTTGCTAGGGTGTTTCTAGCTTACCTGGGGTAGTTGCTAAGGTATTGCTATGTGGTCTCTAGGGTACTTGGGGTGGGTGCTACGCTGTTGCTCTGCAGTTTCTAAGGTACCCAGGGTGGTTGCTAGGGTGCTGCTATGCAGTTGCTAGGGTGTTCAGTGTGGTTGTTAGGTTGTTGCTATGCAGTTTGTAGGGTATTCTTGGTGGTTGTTAGATTACCTGGGTTGGTTGCTAAGGTATTGCTATGCGGTTGCTAGGGTACCCAAAGTAGTTGCTAGGGTGTTGCTATGCAGCTGCTAAGGTACCCAGGGCTGTTTGCTAGGGTGTTGCTATGTGGTTGCTAGCGTACCTGGGTTGGTTGATAAGGTGTTGCTATGTGGTTGCTATGGTGCTCAGGATGGTTGCTATGGTGTTACCAGCATGTTGTTATCCTGATTAGCAAGTTATTAGCATGTTTCTAACATGATTAGCATGTTGCTATCATTTTGCTATCATGATTAGCAAGTTACTAACATGTCTATAGCATGTTATTAGCATTTTTCTAGCATGATAGGCATGCTGCTAGTATGTTTTTAATGTGTATTGTATTGAAAAATTGTAATTGTAATTAACATTGTAATTGAAAAAAAATCAGCTAAAAACTAAGTAAAACCAGCTGATTCAGTTAAAAAAAACAGCTATAAACCAGTTAAAACCAGCTAAAACCAGCTGATTTAACATAAAGCCAGTTAAAAAAAAAAAAAACAGTTAAAAGCAGCTAAAAACAGCTAAAACCAGTTGATTCATTAAAAACAAGCTAAAAACCAGCTAAAACCAGCCTAGTTGTCTAGTCTTAGCTGGTTTAAGTTGAAAGCAGTTGAAAACCTATATCAGGCAAGAATGGGACCAAATTCCAACATCAAAACTCCAGAAACTCATAACCTCGATGCCCAGACGTCTTCAAACTGTTTTGAAAAGAAGAGGAAATGCTACACCACAGTAAACATGCCCCCATCCCAACTATTTTGAGACCTGTAGCGGGCATCAAATTTGAAATGAGCTCATTTTGTGCATAAAATAATGCAATTTTAGTAATTTTACAGCAAAAACAGTAACATTCTGAAATATTTTTACTCTTTTAATTCTAATTAATATTTGATTATATTTAAAAATGTAATTTATTCCTGTGAATTAAAAGCTGAATTTTGTCACATGATCCTTCAGAAATCATTCTACCATCATTCTAATATTCCTATTTGCTGCTCATAAGCATTTATTATTAGTATTATGTTGTAAACAGCTGAGTAAAATTGTTTTCATTTTTCGAATAGAAAGTTCAGAAGAACAACATTTATCTGAAATAGAAATCTTTTGTAACATTATAAATTCTTCATTCATTATAAAGTCTTTATCATCATTTTGCAGTCAACCATCATTTTGATCAATTTAAAGCATCCTTGCTAAATAATAGTATTAATATCTATAATTTCTTAAAATATATATATATATATATATATATATATATATATATATATATATATATATACTGACTCTTTTGAATGGATATCGTGTATTAATGCTGATCTTTGGATATTTCTATTCATCAAAGAATCCTGAAAAAAAATCTACTCAACTGTTTTAAATATTGATAATAATAATAATAAATGTTTCTTGAGCAGGAAATCGGAATAGAGAACAGTGAAGTGAAGTGTGGCCAAGTGTGGTGACCCATACTTGGAATTTGTGCTCTGCATTTAACTCATCCAAGTGCACACACACAGCAGTGAACACACACCCGGAGCAGTTGGGGGTTCGGTGCCTTGCTCAAGGGTCTCATCTCAGTCATGGCATTGAGGATGGAGAGAAAGCTGGTTATTCACCCCCCACCAACAGTTCCTGCCGGACCTGAGACTCGAACCTGCATGAGATCTCATTATTAATAATTATCATTTAACATCATGCGTCATTTAGTAATGCCTCATGTCATGCACATGCATAGACATCCTGTTTCAGAGGGAAGCATGCAAACTGTGGCTCTGGATGTGCATGGAACTTAGACTTACAAACTAACTATAATGGAGATCTGTATAATAATACACTGAAAAAACTAACATGTAAAATTTACTTAATAAAATCCTCGTAACAATTTGCACTAACACTTTTTAAGTAAAATTTACTGCTTTAATTTTAAGTAAAACACACTTTCCAGAATCAAGTAAAATCTATGTATTAATTGATTTAACATTTGTTAAAACATTAAGTAAATATTACTAATTTCTATTTAAGGTAGGATTTATATTTATTCTAAGCATTTAGATAAAGTCTATATATTTTTTTAAAATACTAACACAGCTGTCCTTAAAATATTAAGTAAATTTTATTTACTGTTATAAGGTAGGTTTTATTTAATATTTAAATTAATTACTAAAAATATAATTTTGTCTGCATTTTAATAAACCACACAGCGTAGATACAATCAACATTTATTTAGTTCCAACATTGAACAATGACTCAGTCACACAAATGTATTGTTTTTAAAGTTACATAAAGCAAAACCTAAGTTTTTTAAATGATAACTGTATCCCTAGTGATTGGAGTCCTGAAAACAACTAAATTGGTCAAGACCTGAAAGTGTTTTAAACCCAAGAGGAATACAAAAACATGGGATGAGGTTTAAACATCATGGATATAATGCGTGGATACAATTTTTTTTTCTATTTCAATAAAAGTAGCAATCCTCTCAAACAGTAGGGCTGTAAGATTCCGAAATTTTTGGAATCGAGTCCGATTCCGATTCCTGGTTCTGGAATCGATGGGAGTCGATTCCAAGAATCGATTCCTCTGTTGTTTTCGATTCTTTTTCGATTCTTGTTTTTTTAGATCGAAGGAACCTAATCTCGCCATGACTGCAGGATATAAAGGTCGTAGAAAGTATCCTTTTCATAATATGAAGCTTTATTTGTAAAAAATGACAATAAATTTCTATAGCTATGATTGATTCTTAAATTATAATTTTGTCTGCTTTGCCAGTGAAATTAGTCATAACTCACTGCTCAGCAGGGACATGCATTTATCGCATGAATTGAACAATTGAACACATGAAGTGTCTAAAATAAATGTGCATAGTTTAGCTGAATGATGAAGTTTTCTTTGACTGTGTGCTTTGGATAAAATTAATAAACTGTACATTGAAACAAAATAACCAGAACATTAACAATAACACCGATAGAGCTCGTGGTTTATCTGTCAATCAGATGCGCTCTCGGCCACTGATCTATGCTCGTGACGTTTTCTTTTAGAATTATCATTGGCTGATAAAAATAAAAATAGAATTTTAGATGGAAATAAGATCCTCAATCACATCATGATCTATTCTGCCGTGCAGCGCTCGACAACATAAGCCAGCTCCACCGTAAAATAACCCCTGAATAATTATTTTTTTTAACTGGTTCATTAAAACTATCCGAAAGAAACTTTTCGTGGAAATGAATCAGACTTCTAATCACTTTTAGCGAGCATGAGGCGAAGGGTAAATATAAAAATGAAGTAGATCTTTCATATATAAAAAATAATCTCACAACTCTCGTAATTATCGTTTTTATCGAGCATGAGGCGAATGGCACTTCTCAAACGGAAGGCTGCATCCTCAAATTATGATGATGCAGTACCGACTCGTTTTCTTTCAGTTTATTTTCGTGAATTTAAATGTGTGCAGCCTTCGTAGGATGCAGCCTTCCGTTTGAGAGGCTCCCATAGATAAGCTTTGTTGAACTGAAAATAGCTCTGAATGAGGAGTCGATTCCTCTTGATGGAATCGATTCCAAACTCTCGATTCCCAACGCCTCTGAATCGAGGAATCGATTCTTTTTGGAATCGATTCCCAGCTCTATCAAACAGTGCAGTTTCAACATTCAACATAGCACTCTGGACTTGTGCTCTAAACATTACAACATTAAACGCATAAAATATAAAACATTAGTGCATAAAATGCATAAAAAATATTTTGATTAACAGATAAAGATGTCAATATTTCTATATAAAGCAATGTTTCTAAATTAATGTCAAAACTAATTCCTTAAAAGAGACAGCTTCTGCATCCAACATATACTGAGTAGTGCTTTTACGAATTCAGTTAAATTTTAAAATAGTCTAAAACAATGCAGTTTCATCAATTAACATGGCACTAGTGCTCTAAACATGACAATAAAGAAAAAAAAAAGACCAGGACCCGTATTCTTAAAGATTCTAAGAATTCACTCAGAGAGCTCCTAATTTACCGGTAGTTTAAAAATTTCTAACTAGGAGTCTTAGCTTAGAAGTGATTCAGGACCAATCTGAGAGCAACTCTGAGCTAGAAAAAGGCAAAAACTTTTATCTCAGTGAGGAGGCGGGGCTGACCCTGTTGCTAGCTATGACACAGTCTTCTGAAGAATGTGATTGGTTGGTTGTCCAAGAAGGAAATAAGAGCGCTTTTAAGAGTAGGGTTTATTTTAAGCCTTCACTTTGAAAGTACAGTTTCAACAGAATTAATAAAAATACATTACATTTAAGGTAGAAAATTATATGTGAACTAATTAATAAACAGAAGCTGAAATACAAGCAGGAGTATCAATGAAATAAGTTCATTTAAACACGCAAGTCAATATCAGAGCTTTTCAGACACTTTATGGACTGAACAAATGTATCAACCTATTTCAATAGTTTATGATCAAGTACAAAAAAGTTAAATCCCCAGTTATGTAGATTCTAAATCTTAGATGGTTTATTATGATTAAAATGATGCTGCTAAATTTCGAAGTATTTGTTCTACATTATTGCTATTTGTAATGATATCACCAATATTTTTTAACATTGTTTAACCAAATCTTTTGTCTTTTTTTATTCTTAGTTTTGTAATATATCTGAGAAAAAACACTTGTGTACTCCACAAAGATTAACGTAAACTGTAGAAGGTATAAACGTTACTGTGCTTTTCATCCACAGCTCCTTGTAACATTATGCGTTTAGGGCAATTTTGGTTGGTCCAATAATCTCAAGGCAAATCGTGCTATAGACACGAAATGTATAGTTTGTTGATTCGTTTTTTTCCGTGTCACTCAGCACGATTTATTTCATGTAATGTTTTGAAAGTCGTGGTAAGTGTAACCTGATTGCACTTAAATGAGGGGGGTGGAAAATAATGTCTTAACTTTTCCTAATGCAAATTTCAAATCAGCGTGTTTTAACATAATTCCATGACTAACACAAATTTCTGGTGATTCATGGACTGCAGTGGAAAATGCAGGCCTAGGTTAACCTCAAGTAACATTACTAGAGTTACACAACAAAGTCAATCGGACTTTTAAAATTATCATGGACCTATACATTACTACAAAAAAGGCAATAACTTACCGTATACATAACTTTGCATCCACATGTGACAAACCCAACCGCACGTGTGGCAATCGCAACCGTCTGTCTCGGATCCAAAACGCGGGCATGTGATTCAGTCACGTGGATGTGAACGTGCTAAAATTTTAGATTAAAATTTACTCAGTATTTTTAGGTTTATGTGCAATGACTTTAAAACAGTTAAATAATATCAGAAAATGTATAATACAATTTACTATTCCCACACAGTTCATTTTATACATGAATTAATTGTGTATTTATTTAAAATTTTACTTAGAAATTCTAGTTCTCAATGACTGCGTTTACATGCGCACGAATATTGCGATTATTTCCAATAATCAGAGTAAGGACTTAATCGCATTTTGATGTTTACATGTCAAGAGCAAGCTCTTACTCCTGTTTACATGCAATTTCCATTATTCGTATTATTCGCTAAGAATTGTGGTTAATTTTTTTTACTGCCATTATTCACATACCCCACTGGACACAGCACAAATGATGGACTCAGAAAGAGCAGTGTTACTGGTCACTGTTTTAATTAATTTACGTCCAATGCATAATGATTTTGTATGGCTGTATTCCACGCTTTTTCGGCGCCATAGAAATGTGATGGAATTTGTTTGCCTACGCTGACGTCGCGCTCTGCTCGCCCTTTCTGGATGAGGGTAAGGGACAGAGACTGCTGGCAGCTTGTGTTTTCCTCAGAATGCGATGCTTTCTTCCCCTCCATCGTTTCTAATCTCCGTATTATTACAGGTGCGTGTCACGTTATTCATATATGTCAAAAGCGCATGCGCACTTTGGTCAGAGCGGCAATACTGCGATTAAGGTGTTTACATGCCTGTATATTCCGATTAAAATCGGCGTACGCCACCTATGTTAATACGATTATTCCTGCTGCGATTATGAGCTTAATCGCATTATTTAGATCGAAGTATTGCGTTTACATGAGGTAAAGCATAATCGCAATATCGCCAAAATCTCATTATAATCGCATTAAGAGGGTCCATGTAAACGCACTTAATGAATTGTAATATTGCAATGTAAAACTTATGACAGTAAATCTAGTATATTTTACTATACCTCAAAGTTTTTTTTTTTTCAGTGTACAAAAACAATGACATTAATTATCTGGTATGTATAACATATTTACTGAAATGGTTTGAATTTGGCTTTATGTTTCTCTCTGTATTACGTTCATAAGATACTCATGTGTTTCTTATGCTCTCCTGGTACAGATGACCACAAAGCTCAAATATCACCATGATTTGTATTTTTATAGTTCATGTTCAGTTGAAATACAATTGTTGTTGTACCAGTGAGTTTGTTACTGTTGTTTTCTTGTTAGAGACTGATGCTTTCTGAGGGTTTGTCAGTCCTGCAGAGACTGGAACACAATAGAGCTGCAGCACTGAACTGTGTCCTGTAACTCCTCCATTAGACGAATCAATAAATGCTGCATCTTCTGCTGTCAGAGGAGAACACAACAACTCCATACCCCAGAGAAACACAGAGAAGACTACAGTCGTGGAACAGTTTACACTGCAAAAACAATAAAATAAATAGATGATTATAATTTTCTTAGTTTTTGCTTAATTAAAATGTTAAAAAGTATTTGTCAGTGGTGTTACGTCCCAGGACGTATTTGTTTAATTCCCTCTCTACATCTGTGATGTATGTGGTCACCATTTATTTATTTATTTGGTGCAATGTGGTTGTACTTTGTTTTGCATTGTGTTGTCTTGTACTCCCTCTCTGGTTGTTCTCTCTCTCTCTGTCGTCCCTTCAGCCAGGTATGAGCATCAGCTGTGCCTAATTAAAACCAAGCTCATTAACACTTTAAAATACTGTTCCATCATTAATGAATAACTACACAAGAACACGAGTAACACAATATTAGCACTTTAGTAACTACTAGTAATTAACAAGTAACTCTGATTAATGAATTAGTAAGTAATAGTGCTTAGTCAAATGTGGTAGTTCACTATTAGCTAATCAGTAACTTTTATTTTTTCATACCTCCCTAAGAACTATACAGGTTCATAATTAATATGAATAATACATAATGCATAATTAATTCTAAAGTAAAGGTCATGGTAACTCACTAGTAATGACTCAAGTATTACCAAATTCTGAAGGAATTACTAATTATTTGGATCAGTATTCTAAAGTGAAGATCATGATAATTCTCTAGTAATTACTGAAGTCATTATAAGCTTTTGAGAGTTTTGTAAAGTATTGGATAGTAATTACTCAGGTGTTACTACATCCTTCTAAAGGAATTACATTTTTTTGGATCAGTATTCTAATGTGAAGATCGTGATAACTCCCTAGTAATTACTGACGTTATTGTAAACCGTTGAAGTTTTTGTAAGGTCCTGGTTAGTAATTCATTTTGCTAGATTTGGTAAGACTTAAATCATTACTAGTGGGTTACCGTGATCTTCACTTTAGAATACTAATCCAAATAATTAGTAGTTTCTTCAGAAGGATGTAGTAACACTTGAGTCATTACTATCCAAAACCTTACATGTATCTCAAAAGCTTACAATGACGTCAGTCAATATTAGGAAATTATGATGCTTTTCACTTTAGAATACTGATCCAAGTATTAGTTCCTTTAGAAGGATTTGGTAATACTTGAGTCGTTACTAGTAGGTTACCATGATCTTCATTTTAGAATTAATTATACATTATGCATAATTCACATTAATTATGAACCTGTATACAGTAGTTCTTAGTAGTTCTCCGGGACATATATATATATATATATATATATATATAAAATAGTAGTTATTGATCAGCTAATAGTGAACTACCAGTTTCAACTGAGCGCTATTACTTACTAAATCATTCATCAGAGTTTCTTGTTATGTAATGGTAGTTACTACAATGTTAATAATCCATTAGTCACATGTTCCTGTGTAGTTATTCATTACGGAAGGAACAGTATTCTAAAGTGTTAGCCCAAGCTCTGGGGGTGACCTGATTGGTTGATGAGATGGGAGCTGGTGGATAAAGCTGAGGTGGAAGCCAGGAAGCCTGCCCCAGCATGTGATTGTTGGTTGATTTTGTGAGGGCCTAAAGCCTGGGTTTGTGTTACTAAGTGCTTATTTTGTTAACCAATCTAACCTGTTTATAGTCTGACTCTGTTGAACTATTCTATTCAAGTTCTTTTGCCTGTATTTAATTTTGGAAGCCGTAGAGAGGTGGACGCCATTTTCTTTTGCTAATTGTGTTTTCTCCTGTTTTTGGTCAGATAGGGAGTGAGGTAAAAGTTATGTTGTTTATTTGTCTTTTCTTTATTCAGGTCAGATAGTTTGTCACACCTTTTCCTAAACCCCTAGACGGGGAAGGAATGTAACAGTGGGGTGAGACAAAATGAATTTAAACAGAAAATAAGTTATTTTTCATGCCCATTTGTTTTCAGCAAAAACCATATTTTGTTTGTTTGTTTGTTTGTTTGTTTTTCATGGTGACAATAATTTACAGTATTAGCATCACTGTCAGTGTTGCCAAGTCTGCTTCTTTCCCATAGAGAGCAGGGATTTCTCAGACTTTTTATAAAATACTTGCAACGTGTCCAATACCTTTCAGCATGTCAGTATTTGAAATATTTGCTCTCACTGAAGCTGACAGTCTCTGCTGTGAATGACTTCACTAGTCTGCCCTCTGCTGGACAATGCATGTGAACAGATTGCAAACAAGTAAAATGCATGGAAATGGTAAGAAATATACTTTATTTTCAGGCTTGTGCCAAAATAATATTGAATACACAATTCAGAGTGAATCAAGTCAAAACTATTTTTTAAAGTGACATTAAAATTAAAAAGCAATCATTTCTAAATGTGTTTCAACCACTTCATGAGGGTGCACAATCATTTCTGAAGGTGTTTGGCTCTAAGATGCTTGAACATTGATGGTCTTGAATCCGTGCAGGACGGTGGGAGGATTCTCCAACACTATACTAGCAGAAAGCATCCTGGCACCCGCCATCTTGGGAGTGAAACTGACGGGCTTCTTTACGGTTTCTCGAGGCTGGATTGTAAGGCTGAAATATAAAACACAGGACATTTAGAACAGAAACAGGCAAGCATCACTGTTACTGCTGCTCATGTTTAGCTTTAGTGATTTACAAAAGAGTTTAAAGTGTATATAATGGTGTAAATCTGCAGGTTTAACATACAAATGAACTCACATGAGTTTCTGTGATATGCATATGATTACAGAAGTGTGTACTGACACTTCTAATAGACACTGTAGCAGTGAAACTGATGTCAAAGATAATCATGTCAAAAATCTCAGAAACACTCCCACTGACTGAAAACGGTATGTACTCGACTGTTTGACACCCAACAGACTCACTCAGGCATGTGAACTAAATTTATCAAGAAAATCAAATTTTCTTCCATAATTCCACTGTTACTACTGTAAAGTTAAAATAAATGAACATGGGCTCTATTTTAAGTGCAAGTGTAAGATTCTTTCTGATATTTTGTTAGTTACTTGACTGTAATGTATAGTGTGGCTTTATTGTTGTAAAAAACTCACTATGGCATTTTCATTGCCATAGAATTATGGTTACCATGGTAAATTCTGAAATGGTTTTGCATACTTGGAAAACTTCTTTTCTACTAAATAAATGTAGGAAGACAGGTACTGTGCGTCATTTTTGGAATGTTAAAATACTTTCTCTCATACAAACTTAGGATGCAGATACATTTGAAAGTTGATTCTTCTGAAAATTGTGACACTTTCTAAACATTATTCTGTTTATTTGAGCATTCCGACCAGCCTGACACATTGTATCAACCAATGGTGTGCGTTTGGGGGCAGGGCTGACCAATGGATGAAAGGGGAAATGTTTGGGAAAACCTGTTTGTGTGATTCAATTGTTGATGTTCAGAAAAGAGCTTTAAAGACTCAAACAACACACTTTACGCACCTCATCTGAGCCTTCTCCTCAAAGAGTCCTGAACCGGATACCGTCAGTTCGCCGCTCACTGCAACGTTGAACGGGTTCGTGAAGGTCACCGTGGCCACTTGTGGCTTGTTAATGATGACCGATGACTCATTTTGAATCTGGAAGAAAACACAGATTGCTTTAGTTTTTTTTTACTTGTGAATTTAGTTATGCAAAAATATAATTCTAAAGGTATTCATAATGTACGTTGTAATGCATTATATATGTTCATAAATAATTACAACCAAAGTTAAAATGCATTATAGTATTTAAAGATTCCTTCTTACATCTGAAATTGGTTGTTTGTCATGCTTTAATGTATTATATTTTCTCAAGGTGTAACAATGAAGAGAGAAGTATTACAACAATGTACACAATTATTCATGATATCAAGCAATGCATTATAAGGTGCATTACAAGGCATAATTGATGTAATAAAAATACTTTTATAATGCATTATAGATAAAGGCTTCAAGTAAATTATTACTAAAGCACATAATCTCTATGATTGCATGTTTTTGAGTAGATAATTTAATAATGCATCTAAAATGGTTTAATTTAGTCACATCTTGTTGATTCTTACAAAAGGGGTCATAGGTAATGGTGGTCGTGTTTCTTTTAAAGCTTGTATAAATGTCCATGTTGGACCAGCATATACCTGTACATCGAGGGTAGGGGTGCGGATGTTGAACTCCTCTGAAGCCAGCACTTTCTCCTGAGACTCCACATCCTCAATAACCACGGCCAGGTTTACCAGAGAATCCTCCGCAGCCTCCTTCAGCATGTACTCCTTGAAGGAGATCTCATGTTTTGTAGTCACAGCTGGTGGAATACAAGAAACAGCAATCAGTCACGTGACCTCGCAATCCCTAATGAATCATTTCGCCATGTTTCTGCAGTAAAAAATCATGTGGTCCAGATGAATGTTTTTACTTTTGCTGTGTGCAATGTTATACTACTCTGCCTACTATTAAATAAACAGTATGCAGTATGCATTCCATGATAAATATTTCACAGTAGTATGCCACATCTCGGTCACATGACTAGGGATGCAACGATGCACGCAGAGCTGGTTGAATATCGATAAAAACAAATCAAGTCAGTTGAGACATTAAACGAATCGTGATACAATTTGGGGTGAGAATTTATATTAATGTATCTCTGAGGGGAAGTGACTGTCTTCCCAAAGTTTTTTTTTTTTCATCTTGCCTTGGTGCTGCTTTGTTTATAACGGTAACCGAGGAAACGCTGTTTCAAAAGCGCCACCTGCTGTCAGAGAGTAAATTTACATTCTCATTCAGCCCATCTGCTGTTTTTGTTTTATGCAGATGTTTTATGTCGTCTGGTTTTACAAAGCTAAAGTCAGACCATTCTGTTGGCTTGTTTTGCCACAGGATAAAGACATTTTAATAATGCATATCTGCTGAAAGCAATATTTGTCAAGCACAATATGTTAGCATCAATTTAGATGTTATGGATTTAAGTCCATTCATCCGAACCCAAAATCAGCAGTTTGTCATTTTCCATTTTGTTTTGTTACCTTATATGGCTTTCATTTTTAAACAGGAAAATCAGTTTCTTATAAACCAACATTAAAATCATTAGTAAGATTGTGGAACAAATCATAATATTCCTGTCATATCGTCAAGCCCTACAGCAGATAAATGTGTAAAACACATACAGATTGTGATTTTATTGTTTATAAGTACATTTTGCAGGATTCTTACTTTCATTCGGGCCGATCTTCACGTCGTCGTGAGCCTCCCAGAAGGTTCCAGTGGGATTGCGGTTGTATTCCTTGTTCTGAGCGTTCACGTGTTTTTTCAGCTGTTTCGGAGCGGCCTGATTGTTAGTGATTGTGATGTTGAAAGAAATGTTTTCTCCGACTACAGGGGTTTTCAGAAGCTTGAGAGAAACTGCAACAGCCTTAACAACTACATGGAATGACAAGATAGATCATTGTATTTAGTCATATTACTCAAACAAAGAGCAGTGTCAAGGAAAAACAAATGCTAGGATTTACCCTCTCTTTCCACAGCAGCTGCAGGTTGAATACTGTATCTTCCGTCATCTCCAGCAACTCCAGCAAATCCAGCACCTCCACCTGTTTCATTTAACAGTTTGTCATGTGCGTCTTTTTTATGTTAAAATGTTTCCTCAACATGTTCAAGAAAAAAAAAAACTGCTAAAAAAAATAGTTTAAGCAAAACAGATTATTGGAGTATGTTTTACAAGAAAATACTATTTCAGTATTACTACTTGTAAATTTCACATTTAATTCAGTGTGTTAATTGCCGTTTCCTTTTAATTATTTAAGAAATTTACTGAAGGAAAACAGCTTTAAACATTAGAAAGCTAGAATGACTTACCAGCAGCGCCTGGTTTACGAAATGGTAATTCAACTAAATGTGAAAGAAGGAGATTTTTGTATGAAAACAGTATTTTAATAGTATGTTTTAGTCTCTTTTTTATCACTCTTTCTCTTACCGTTCTCAGTTTTGTAGTTAGACGTGATGTCCTGCATACTCATGGATCCTGGTTGTTTGGTGGAGATCAGGGCCCCAACTCTGCGTTTATCGACCGTTCTTGATAACACCCTCCCATTTCTGACGATTATCATATGTACATCCCCATTCACTTCTGCATAAACGAACGGCACGTCGTATTGCGCGTCCACCTTCTGCTCATAAACGGCTTTAACAGCAGCAGGACCCAAGCGGAAAATTCCTGTGACAGAATATGGATTTTTAAGCAAGATTAACATTAAAATCCCAGCTCTAAAAATAGCATGCTTTGGAGGAACTGAATAGCATGCTTTGTAAGCACTCACTAGGTTTTAAAACAAAGCCCACAACTAAACTGGCCCACTAGACCAGTACTAACCAGCTTAAACCAGCCTATATGAAACTGATCTTTTCAGCAAGTTTTCCATATGCATTAGCCTTGTACAAATCACTGTAATGACAGACCTGTGCTCCTCTCTTGTGGCGTGGCGTCGAGAACCTGCCATCCGTCATAACCTCGACCCAGATCAGGCCTCTTCATCCAACTCTCCACCCACACATGGAAGTTCCTGAAAAAGGCCAAACACTTTCATCTCACATTCTGACATTAAAATGCAAGGATGCATTAAATTGATCAAAAGTGACAGTAAAGTCATTTATAATGTTAAAAAAGAGATTTAGATTTCACATAAATGGTGTTCTTTTGAAATTTCTATAAGTTCAAGTAATCAGAAATGTTTCTTGAGCAGCAAATCAGCAAATCAGAATGATTTCTGAAGGATCATGTGACAATGAAGACTGGAGTAATGATGCTGAAAATTCAGCTTTGATCACAGCAATAAATTAAATTTTTTTTACATAGAAAACAGTTAATTCAAAATGTAATAATATTTCACAATATTACTGTTTTTACTGTAGTTTTGATCAATTAAACACAGCCTTGGTGAGCAGAAGAGACTTCTATCAACAACATGAAAAATCTTACAGACGACAAACTTTTTAACAGTAATGTATATTTTAGCACTATATCTACAGAGACATTTTAGAGTAACTCACCAGATGCTATCGCTGCCGATGGACAGTTTTTCGCCCATCTCATTGTAATATTCCTCGATCACCATATTTTTGTTTGTGTCGTGAGCAGAGTTGAAGTTGGTGATGACTCTTGTCGGAATGCCGAGGGCTCTCATTACTATTACACAAACAAATGCATTTAATATTGATCATCAACAGCACCAATTAAATTAACAATGACCCATTAAAGCACTTCACCTAAAAATAAAATAATCTGCTCTTTCAACTGATTGTTTTATAAGATTTTTGAGTGAATTAGCACTTTAAAGCACATACACTAAAATTCAGAAATGTAGGGACAGTAAGTCTCATCTGCTCACTAAGGCTGCATTCATTTGATCTAAAAATACACAGTTAAATCAGTAATATTGTGAAACATCATTAGAATTGAAAATAACTTTTCCACTTGAATATATTGTAAAATGTCATTTATTCCTGTGATGCAAAGCTGAATTTTCAGCATCATTACTCCAGTCGTCAGCAATCATTTTAATTTACTGATTTGCTGCTCAAGAAACATTTCTGATTACTTAGAAAATTTAAACTTATAGAAAGTTCAAAAGAACACCATTTCTGTGAAATCTGAATATTTTGTTAACATCAGAAATGACTTTACTTCAACTTTAGATCAATTTAATGTGTCCTTGCCGATTAAAAGTATTAATTTCTTTATAAAAAAATCTTACTGCCCCCAAACTTTTGAATGTAATGACTTCTGTTTGTCCCACCTGTACACATGACAGCAGCAAACACCCAGCACTGTCCGTATTTCACAGGACTGAACTGTGTTTCTGCCCACTTCCTGAGAATATCTGCGCTGCCGGACCACTTTGAAGGGTTGACGCCACCGCTGTAGTCACCTGACCAATTTCCAGCTAACACTCCTTTATCATCATTAGAGTTCACCTGTTTAGAAAGACAGAGAGACTATATTAATACATGAAGAGAGAGAGAGCAGAGAGGAGCGAATGAGAGCAGATCCCCACCATCGCTGAGATCACGCGGCCGATGTAAACCGGATCGCTGCGGTTCTGCAGATCTTTTTTCATATCCGCTTGATGTTGAGGACTCAGCTGCAGCAATTTCATACAGATGTCCAGTATCCCTTTTTCATACTGAAAACACATTAATGCATGATAGGAGTTAATGTGAAGCCGGTTTTCAGTGCTGAGCTGTCAGTAAATGGTCAAACATCATCTCACCTGATCAAACGACCAGGGCCTGGAGACGATGTTCCCGGGGCTGCCTTTAAACAGCAGGCCGATATCACTCTTGACATATTCGGTCCTCAGATCCTCCGACTGCAGGAACACCGAATCAGCTGCAGAAAAACACAACCGTTTGTTTGTTTTATTGGTGATCTTTGTGTGAAGACAATAAATGTAAGCAGTAAGTGATAAGAGGCTACTGTGATTTTAGAGGTGTATAAAAAGGCAGTAAAAGCAATACAATTAAAGACACCAACTACTTTTTAAAAGATTGTTTGTCTCTTTCTGAAAAAAATAATACTTTTATTCAGTGAGGATGCATTAAACTGATCAAAAGTGACAGTGAAGGCTTTTATAATGTTAAAAAAGATTTATATTTAAATTAAATAAAAGCTGTTATTTTGAACTTTCTATTCAACTAAGACTCAGCACTCACCTTGGCACCAGGGGTTGCAGAGGAGCGTGAACTGGCCGACAGAGTGTGTTTTCACATTCGAGCGGGCCTCGACTCTCATCTGAAGCGTGTAGACGCCGACAGAAGCAGACGCAGGGCTGGACAGTGATACTGAAAGAGCACGGGGTCCAGACGGATTCGGGACGCTCCTCTCCAGAACTGCAGTCCACTGAGTCTGAGAGGGCTGTGCAATCCTTGAGAGCGGGACCTCCACAACAATCGGACCTGTGGTGAGAAGAAAGTGTCAGAATACTACTCAAAAATAGGGTCAAAATAATATTCATTTTCCCCATAAAGGGGTTGAATTTATAGGCAACTTAATTTTTAATGTATTTAGTTCATACCAGGACTATTCATTATAGTTATAGTGAACTAACTATAACAAAATCTCACCATTTTAAATATATTAAATGTTAGGGCTGTCACGATTATTTTGGTAATCGAGTAACCAGTCGATTAATTGTTCTGATGATTAATTGGATAATTATATATATATATATATATATATATATATATATATATATATATATATATATATATATATATATATATATATATATATATATATATATTTACAGTAGCCTTTGAAATTACTTCAAATAAGCAACATATATAATAGCAAAGAAGTAATAATTAATTTAAATAAAATATCAAAAGCAAGTAATTATATATGGTTTTATTGAACAAACATGTTAAAATACATATTGCATTATAAACAATACAGCTAATGTACATTATGCATCATGCCATGGTCTGTATGAATACTCTATTCTGATTGGCTGGCAGGCGTTGATTAAATTTGTTGAACTGCACAAGTAGTTCCAGGTCAGTTTAATCACGTTCTATATTAATGCGCTTCCTATAAACATTGGTAACCATAGTAACATACAGTTACAGTTGAATAGTACTACAGACAAAAATAACCGTCACTTTTATCGTTCCGGTCAAATATTGCAGCGCAAATATTATTAACATCTTTAATACGTGAATGCTGGTAAATGACCATGGTATAATGGTCCTCTGAGCCTCTGGTGGTTCTTCGCCTCCACCTCCTGCATTCAAATGTTTAATGCACATGATTATCCCTTATAAAACGGTTAGTTCCATTCCTCGATTCTGATTGGTCAGCAGCTGTGTTTTGTTTTTCGGCAGAATGAAAGACTACAGTTTCCGAAGTGAGGAGGGAATATTACTGAATTTATTAGTTTACACTGTAATGATGCTTGCAGACTCCCGCTGTGAGTCTGTTTTAAAACTAGAAGACAGAAAACAGACGTTTTCTCATGCTGAGAGATAAGCAGATGTATATGTGTGAGAAAATATTATATATGGTGTTAAAAAAAATGACACAGCGGATGATAAGAGCGCCTATTCTGTTTTTATTTAAGCTCCATTAGATGATGAGGCATGTTTGGAACATTCTCTTGCTGTTTACTGTTGCTGTCAGGAACTATTTTTTTTAGCGGAAGGACAGCATTTAACGAACTTGCTTCAAAAAAGTAGCATTTCAATACAAAAATTTCGGGTTTTAATATTTTTTTACTGTGTGGTAACCATTTTATAAAAGCAATAGGGTACTCCAGGCCTGGCTGTATCCTGAATAAATCAAGGCTTTGTGTAGTGCCTAACAACGCCCTTTAGATACAGCTCAGCCTCTGGTACCTTATTGCTTACTTAAATGACACCAACAGCCTGAGGATTGTTTTACACTTCACTGCGCAATCTAATCTTTGTTTAATACTGACCAAACAACATTTAATTCAAATATCCACTTGATCTTTAATATTTGACATTTCTTTACGACAGAAATGCTACTGTAATTTCTTTAATATGTGTGGACATCAAAATGAGGGAGGGTTTACACTTTTATTTTGAAATCGCGATGAACAGTTAGCATAGGCCTTACTGAGAAAAATATTGATGTATTCTCTTGTTTGTGTAGGTTTATAAATGATTTACCTGATGAAACGGAGCACGTTGCGTTCCCAGATGAACGTTAAACCCAAACTCACAACAATATGCAGAGATGGAGGAGTTTGAGAAGCAACACACATGTAAATGATAACAGTTTGTGTGGAGCAGCATTTACTATGAGCAGAGTAGCTCTGAGGCACGTACATGCATCTAAATAACTAAAGCGCACATATTAAGCCTGCATTGCATATATTTATTTAATTAAATCGTGGCGTTTGTGAATTCAATATGCTTTTTTTATGATTTTTAAATGGGTTTATATCATGCAGCCTTGTAAAACGCGCATAATACTGCATTTCATGGATTCTCGTGGGATGCGCCTCTCGGTGTTTTGTTGGTTACTCAAGGTCAAAGGGGCAAAATGCAATCGTGGATTTTATTATTTATTTATTTTTTTTAATCGAGCAGGCCTACTCGGATTGAATCGAGGAATTGTGACAGGCTATAAAATACAAAAAAGTAAACTTTTTTTATTTTATTTTAGCTAGTTAGACAACATTTATAATTATCCTTTAGTTAAACTAAAACTAATAAAAATGGCAAAACACAACTTGCACTGAAACTAGAAAATGTAATAATAATCAAATTAAAAATATTAACAAAAAATATAATAGTATATCAGTGAAACTAAAATAACACACAAACTGCTTTTACAATTGCATATTGGAATAAACCTAAAATATATTTGTTTTTATAGTTTCATCTTTGACTTTTTCATAGCCATCATCATTTTTAGTCAAAGTACTGCAAATAAATACATTGGTTACAATGTAGTAAGTCACTCTGGATCTGTCTAACTAATGATTACTGATTAATTTCATCACAATAGAGGGAGTGTGAGATGAGGTTGCATTTTCAATTCACACAACCACCCACACACAAGCACTCAAACATACCTAGAGCAATTTGGAAGATCAGTTTTTCCCTCAGGGGATCGAATGGTCGTCCATCATAGTTGATTGTCACTGTAAAGGCCTGTCCTCTCCGCAGAACCAGAGTGCTGGAACTCAGACCGTCGGTCTTGTGGCGGGTCTGGTTTTGCACCTTTTGCAGGTCAAAAGTTCGAACCTTGAACTCTGTGTAAAAATGAGCAAATGTGATATTAATTCTCAGGGAAATGTTTTAAAAGAGAGACAGAGAGAGAAACTAATTTGAAGTTGCAAATGACTAAATATAAAAAGTAGAAACTGAGTATTATTATAATATTATTATTATTATACAAATATAATAATTTTAATATAATTTAGAATACTTTTTTAAATTATCAGAAAAGCTGTTTTATAAGCAACTAATCAACTTAATTGCACAACTAGAAATAGTTAAGTGTTTAAAATAGCAGTTTATGATTAACTATTATAAATAATTTTCTTAATAGTTGAGTAATCTGAAAAGATTACATGCAATAGTAAAGTTTAATGCAATAAGTTCGTTATAAAGCCATAAATAGCAACAATACTGTTTTTTTGTAAAAGGTTTATCAAAATGCTTTGCTAATAAACTAGTTAAAATTATAATAATAAAAAACATGAAGCTTACCGTCCATGATATGCAGCTGTGTTGTGGTCTGATGTTAGATTCAGATTCATAGATTATTGGGCTTTTATACAGCATCCATCTGCCTCTCCCTTTCCGCTAAAGTTGCCAGACCACATTCACGTGAAGTTAATACATGCCAAATGTTACAATCAGTAGAACCAACACCTCAAACAATTACACAGTTGCACATGCGTGAGTGCCGTGTGTGTGTGTGTGTGTGTGTGTGTGTGTGTGTGTGTGTGTGTGTGTGTGTGTGTGTGTGTGTGTGTGTGTGTGTGTGTGTGTGTGTGTGTGTGTGTGTGTGTGTGTGTGTGTGTGTGTGTGTGTGTTTCAGCTGGCGGATTCAGTGTGCAGCACAGAATGAGTAATACACACATATCTCTAGACAGACATCCATGTTCAATGGGACAAAAGTGAGATCAGCAATGTATATGCAAAACTGCACAGCTTTTGACCCTCTGTGCATGTATACAGCAAAAGGACCTGTTAAGAGAAGTTTAAACAAAATCACAACAACATAATAACACTAGCAGTTTAATCAGTTACAAATGAGAGAATTAATTAAAATTAGGGTGACATTACTATAATACAGGACCTCCACCTTGTACATGTACATCACATGTAAAGTTACCAGATGTGCAAATCTGTGGTCAATATAAACAAGAAATCCTGCAATACTAAAATTTGTAAAAAGTACATTTTCATTCCATCATCAAACGAATAAATAAATAAATAAATGTGCTGGAGGTAGATTATTTACAAATTGTAGTCTCAATTGTATGTCAAAAATTGTAGCATTAGATATTGTATTTGGACTACTCTTTAATTGCTTTTAGGTTACTTTTAACACAGATTTGAATCTATCTATCTATCTATCTATCTATCTATCTATCTATCTATCTATCTATCTTACGGTTTTTATTGACTGTAATTAGGCATCTGAATAAAAAAATAATGAAGTGCTTTACTATTTTTTCTGTCTTTCTTGTATAACAGTAAATTTGGAAACTTATCTATTTATGAGTGTTTTAAAATGTAATACAATCTAATTAGTAAATACTTCATTTTTCAAATCAGATTAATCCAAATTACAGATCTATATATGCATATATATATAGATATATTTGTTTTTGCATTAATGTATGACAATGTTAAAATCGTCTTGAGGAAACAATTAAAGTATTAATGGTTCTTTAAAAAGGCTTAATTTTCTTCAAGGAATGTGACTAACGCAATGCAGTCTTTCTTTTCCGGGAGAAGATACAAGGTGCTCTTAACAGGTTTTGTGCGATTCACCCTCATAGATGACTAATAATATTACTGATAATTTCCTCGTTGTCTAAGTGTGTAATTAACCTGCATTTAATATCAACTGAATAACCTTGATTTCCACATCATATCACGGAAAGGGCTCGAGATCACACACCCTCTTACACCAGTGAGACTGAATATTAAATAAATGATGACAGATTTAAGAGATCAGTGTGCAGAAGGTGCGGTGCTGTCAGGCCTGGTCTGAGTTTCATGTTGGGTGACACCCAGGTCACTCCTGTACTCTTCCTATTTTCCGAAGATATCTCATTATGACACACACATTCGGTAGCAGGATTACAAAATACTGTATTTTACACATGACGACATCTGCACGTATTAGGAAAAAACATTAGCGGTATTTACAGTATCTGTGGTGGTGAAGAAGATTTCACAAGACATGAAGAAACAAAGTTGCATGTACAGTAAATGTCTGTTTGAATTCATTATAAACATGTATTCATAATTATGTGGTCTGAAGATGTTTTTTATTAAACAAACTTAACTTTTTTCATGGCCATATCTGTAATGGATAAAAATCAGGTGTGGTGTGATTTCGGCTGCAAATTATTGTCCTACACACAATCATTTAAGTGATTCAATCTCACTTGCAAAACAAATTGTTCTTGTTGTTCTCAGCCGGTTTATAGGCTGTACAAGGAGATAATCTAGGTTATTAATCCAGGGACCGTTACAAGTTTGAGGCCCTTCCCAATATAAACACACTTTCAGTGTAGGTTTCTAAAATGACTCACTCTTCACAAAGCCATTCAACAAACTGAAGTGGATCATAAAGGCCTTGTTACAGTGTACAAAAGCACTCTTACTCTTGACAGATGAGGCTGTTAACCTAAAATCACACCAAAAGAGTCTGATGCTTTAGAAAGGAAACAAACGGGTCTTAATGTCAAGTGAATATCAATGACAGAACAGCTGTCAAAAACAATGCTTCTACCAAAACCAAGTTTACAATACTTCACAGAAAAGCCTGTTTTGGGAATATCTGGAGTGTCTTTATGGCCTTATGGTTTGAAATAATTAAGAGAACAATGAATTAATCAACAAAACATTACTAGTATTACATTCAAGAAATCTGGACTTCAAATGCTTGTTTACTTTTTGCATTATTGTTGTTTAATTTAAAAATGATCACAGGGGAAAAAAAGGTCCCATGGCATGAAAATTTCACTTTATGAGGTTTTTTAACATTAATATGAGTTCCCCTAGCCTGCCTATGGTCCCCCAGTGGCTAGAAATGGCGATAGGTGTAAACCAAGCCCTGGGTCTCCTGCTTCTCCTTTGAGAAAATGAAAGCTCAGATGCCCAATCTGGAATCTTCCCTTTATGTCGTCATACGGGGAAAGGTTACCTCCCCTTTCTCTGCTTTGCCCGCCCATGAGAAAATGAGCTACTACCGTGCGAGGCGAGCGCAATATTTTTTTTTTCCTCGAGAGACATCATGGCTTGCAAACGAGCGAAGCATGGCAGTTGCTCAGTGTTTGGATGTACAAATGAACACCAAAGTATTTTTTCAGTTCCTTCATCCGAGCCTATGGCCAGCATTAGCTACATGATAATAACTGTAACAGCATACATAAACAAACCAACTAAAGTACCGCATCCAGACACAATATTTTAAACTAACCATTCGGAGACGTCCTGATGTAGCCACTGAGTTGCAACTTGTTACTCTGGTGCTTCTCCATCTGGACCAAATTCTGGGTCAAACTGAAAAGCTTGAATGACTGTGTGTCTACAAGCCATTGCCATACATCCAAGGCTGAATTTCGGGAAAGAGACATCAGATACAGTACTAGGGATCACTTAGGCCTATATAAAAGCATCCAAAAAGCAGCATGTCATGCACAAAAATGTATGTTTCTTCTTATTGACTTTAAAAAATAATTAATTAATTTTAGCTCACTGTGATTAGTTACGACTAAACGTTAAATACAGTTTCTTGATTTTGTGTACTTGTATTTCCAAAGCTAAGCAAAAACACTTTTTGACTTTTAATCAAGTACAATTTTTGACTCAATGCTGTCCCACAGTTTCCATATTTTCTATGTACATTTTACACCGTTTTTTAGCCCCGTTGTATACAATCCAGTGAAGCATGTGCATAATATAGGACTATATGGACAATTAACATATTTCAAACAATAATAATGACTCTCCTAAACATTCTGGTTCTGTATTTAATCAATTAATAGATACATTCTTAAATCAAATCCACACAAATACAACACATGGAAAAATTAATCTTAAATATAATGGCACAAAATTACTTTTGAATTTCAACGTACTAAATTGTTGCTCATATTGGCCCTTGCATTTTGATTAATAATAGTTTTGCAATCAGCAGAGGAATAAAACAGATTAAGTACCTACCCAAATTAACAATGCTGTGGTGAGAATCCAGAATAAACTGGACCCACATGACCACAATTAATTGTAATAAAACATTAATCAACAGAGTACACAATGCCATCATCTGTTTGTTTGATTAATTGTTAGTTTACTTTATAATGTCATGTGACACCAAAAAGTGCTGTTTTACAAAACAGTAGTCAGATCTACATCTGTTAAAATACAGTAGAACGGGAAAAAAACACCAGTGACTGACTGCAGAATCTCACCAAAACACCCGGGTCATATTTCAAATTGTTAAGTGCAACATTACACATCATTAGTTAGAGAAACTAACTAACACGGTCCTAAAAACAAACATTTTCCTTATGCAAAATAACATAATACTTAATGCAAAACAATTGCTTTCAATTGCTTTAGGATGAAAATTGTCCCGGAAATGTTTTTGAGAGATTTAAAATAATGTTTGTTTCTGTTCTTTCATGATGGTTTAATAAAGTTATCATGAAGTTGTGGCGAGGGGGGTCCGGCGGGGTCTACGGCGAGAGAGAGAGTAAGTACACAGGTCAAGTTCAAGATGACAAACACCTGTGTCTTATTACAGTACATGGCGTGGAGAGATGAGATAAAGCCTCCAGGAAACGGGACTAAGGAGAGAGACTTGAGATGGAGGACTCGTGTGCTGCTGTGACCGCTAATTTGCACGCATTTGTTTAGGGTGTTACCCAGATTTAATAAAAAGCCACGAGTCTCACTACCTCGACACCGTCTTCTTCCTTCCAACCCTGTTTGAACCGTATCACAGAAGTGAAAGTAGTAAATCTCATTTAAAGTGGAGCGATAATCTAGACAGTGTGCAAAGAAGTCAATTAGTGCAACCTGTAACACGTAAGGCAACACAGTTCTGACATCTCTGATTTCTATATGTATCACAAATAAAGTTAAAGTAATTAAACCCTTCAATACCTCAAAATAAAAAGGAAACAAAAACTCTAAAGTGGTCTCTTATTTTGCTAGATTCTATGGTTTAATGCAGGAGCCTAAAGTTGTCAGCACCTCATTTGGCTTTTGGTTTGTTATAGATGAGAAAGTCTGAAATGTCATGCCATGTGTTGCTGTCGTGGTAGAGGTAGTTCATGGAGGACTGGAGGGATGGCTGAAGCGTATGAGGATGATACTCAAACAACCAGAGCACGATTCCCCACACCAGCGTGGCAAACAGCGGGAACGGGTCTTTCTTGGGCTGCGGGATGAAGCCCTTTTCCACGGCCAGTCGAGACAAAGCAAAGAGAATCCTAGACAGCAGGTACATGTTTATCTGGGAAACAGACCAAATTACAGAAATCAGAGATATTACAATACTGATTAAAATAATGATTTATCAATTATAAGGATAATTATATGCCGATTTCTTATTATTATCAAGGTGCAGAATGATCATGGACTGTGATTAATCATAATTACTCACAAATTTAAAATACTATGATTTAACTGTAAATGTATTGAAATAAAGAAAAGGATGACAAACTAGTTTAAGGAAATAGAACCTTTCACACTTCCGCCAGGTATGAGACATAATACTTATTATTCTTTTATCATTATTCTTTTGTTTCTATTCAGCCATTATCAGCCTATATACTGGCAATAAAACGTTTACCAAGCCACATCGCTTCAATCCCAGTATACATTTACCCAACTATTATCAAAAGTGTTTCTAAATAAATACAACAAAACATTTTCTTGCGACCTTACGTGAAGTATTGCATACAAAATGCATTACGAAGAAGAACTGGACCTGTTCTGCAGGTGCATTAGAGCTAATATTAGCATCATGCTTTATAAGACATTTTATGAGATTAATAATACACTTTTACTCTGAACTCACTTCAAACCACCATCGAGTGTTTGTAATAACTTCCTTTTGCGATCACATGTGGAATTTGGTTGTTTACTGTTGTTAAAATATGCTATTTATAGCCTTTTATATCGCTGCACAAATTAGAATTTCAGATGTACACATTCACTCAAGAAAATCACATACAAATATCCTATCATAATCATGTGTTTATTATCTTATATAATCTATAGTGGCTGTTGTCACGTTTATTTCTGCTGTGTAAAAGCCTTAACATGTGCTCTGCTGAAACTCACGTTGTTTGTGATGTTACAACCGCCTCTCCATTCTTAAGTTGCCAGGGACACATTCCAAGTATAATACACATTAATAAAAGGATCTACTTTAATTTTTATTTGTCTATATACACTTTGGGTGGCCGTGGTACATTATAAAAGTAGCCCAAAAAACCGCAACCCATGGCTCTGTAATTTTTCCCACGACTATATTTTCAAAATAGCCCACTTGTGCTGTTACCCTGGCAACACTGGTTTGCTGTACCTTCATCACACAATGATAGATAACCTTCCGCGCTGCATGGCGGTCAGGCCAGCTTCCACTTTGAAAATCATGGTCATTCTAGTCGCCACGTTATTTTGTGGTGCACGCATATACTCCGCGTTACGGTAATAGCGTGTTAAAACCATACAGTCTATGGTTAAAACAGATCAGAGGAAAAGCGATCTTTAGCTTTCATTTATTGAGCCAGTTTCTCTGAATGAATAATAAACCAATTAATACGGAAAAAAAACATCTGATGAGGAATAACAAAATAAAATCCTTTTACAACTTGTATATAACTATTTTGTATCTGTAAATCCACATAGTTATAAAAATAAAACCCCGTCTCCACAAAAAAAAGTTTCACTTTAGAGTAACAGCCCAGGGTGTCACTCAGTCAGTTTTAGGACTGTCTGATGTAGCATTTCATAATAAAAGCCCTCCAAAAACTCATATACAACCAGTTTTGCCTGAATTTGAATAGCTCTAAAAAGGAAACTCCCTGTTTCCACAAACCACTTTCAATTCAGATTAGTAGTTCACAACCCCAGGGTGTCTGAAATGGGATGGTTCAGGATGGGCTGATGTAGAATTACAAAATAAAAGACCTACATAAATTTCATATATGACCAGTTTTGTCTTTAAATTCAGATAGCTCTAAAAATGAGACTACCTGTCTCCACAGACCAGATTGAATTCAGATTGTCATTCCACTACCCCAGGGTGTTACTTAGCCAGTTTCAGGATGGTCTGATGTTGCATTACATAATAAAAGCCCTCCAAAAACTCATATATGGCCAGATTTGTCTTAGAATTTGGTTTCCACACACTAGTTTCAATTCAGATTAATAGTTCACCACCCCATGGTGAACTCCAACCGTTTTAACTGATGTGTCAATTCAAAATAATATAAATAAATATAATATAAAACATATATGCTGTTTTGTTTATTGGTTTAAGTTGCAACAGAAATTAAGTGAATGTGGTCTGAGGAAACAGGGAGTTTCATTTGTAGAGCTATCTGAATATATAAACAACCTAGCTTATATATGAATATTTGCAATTCAACATCATCCAATCCTGAGGTTGCTGGATTGACACTCTGGAGTGTCAATCTGAATTCAAAGTGGTCTGTGTAACCATTAAACAAGAAGTATCCTTCATTACCTAATCTGAATTCACAGAACAAACAGCTTACATGAGAGTTTTTAGAGGGCATTCATTTTGAAATTATACATCAGAAAGTCTAGTCAATGTGTGATTGACACTCTAATGAGATATACTGTCAGTAAAAAGTGTAAAAACTGTTCTGTAGAAACAGGGAGTTTCATTATTAGAGCTATCTGAATTTAAAGACAAAACTAGTCATATAGGAGTTATTGGCTTTTATTATGTAACGCTACATCAGACCATCCTGAAACTGGCTAAGTGACACCCTGGGGTTGTGAACTACTAATCTAAATTGAATGTGATTTGTGGAAACAGGGAGTTTCCTTTTTAGAGCCATCCAAATTCAAAAACAAAACTGGTCATATGAGTTTTTGGAGGGCTTTTATTGTATACTGCTACATCAGATCATCCTGAAACTGGCTACGTAACACCGTGGGGTAGTGGGCTGTCAATCTGAATTAAAACTAGTCTGTGGAAACAGGGAGTTTAATTTTTAGAGCTATCTGAATTTAAAGACAAAACTGGTCATATATGAGTTTTTGGAGGGCCTTTATTATGTAATTCTACATCAGACCATCCTGAAACTGGCTCTGCAATACCATGGGGTAGTGGGCTGTCAATCTGAATTAAAACTAGTCTGTGGAAACAGGGAGTTTCATTTTTAGAGCCATTCAAAATCAGACAAAACTGGTTATATATGAGTTTTTGGAGGGCTGTTATTATGTAATGCTACATCAGACAGTCCTGACTTGAGTGACACCCTGGGCCGGTGTACTGTTAATCTAAAGTGAAACGTTTTTGTGGAGACAGGGGATTTTATTTTTATAGCCATGTGAATTTACAGATACAAAATGGATATGCAAGTTGTAAAAGGTTTTTATTTTGTTATTTCTCATCAGACAGTTTTTTCATATTAATTGGTCTATTTATTTATTTATATCAGACCGTTTTAAACTTATGTATTTATTCATTCATTGACAGAGAAACTGGCTCAATAAATGAAAGCTAAAGATCGCTTTTCCTCTGATCTGTTTTAACATGCTATTACCGTAATGCGTAGTATATGTGCACATCGCAAAATAACGTGGCGGCTAGAATGAACGTGATTTTCAAAGTGGAGGCTGGCCTGACCGCAGTTGCGCTGCGATGACGGGAAGAAGTTGGGGT
This sequence comes from Acrossocheilus fasciatus, assembly GCA_036784905.1. Lineage (NCBI taxonomy): Eukaryota > Metazoa > Chordata > Actinopteri > Cypriniformes > Cyprinidae > Acrossocheilus > Acrossocheilus fasciatus. The sequence continues at coordinate 2,722,613 of CM071943.1, forward strand.
CAAACCTTAAACTATTAATTTGCGTTAAAAAAAATATTAACGCGTTAAAATTTTTAGATTAATCGCATGCGTTAACGGGTTAACTTTGACATCCCTAAATTAAATATGCATATTGTATGTAAGCATTGTAACCATTTCTGTTGTAATTTTGCCCGTGTCTGAAATGAGTCATACTGACATTTAGGCCTGTCACGATAACAACTTTTTGTTGTGCGATATATTGCCCCAGAAATAATTGCGATAAGCGATATTATTGTCATTTTAAAGACCATTTTATGTCACTGAATATATAATCATAATGTAACAGCATAATAATGCAAGAAGGCCTACACACTTCCAAATGCCAAGAAACGTTTAATTCTAAAGAATATTTAGATCATGGAAATTAAGTATCAAAATATTACATACCTTTAAAATCTTGAATAAATAGTAAATAAACATTTAACAAAAAGTGCAAAGTAACAAGTAGAAAAAAAGAAAAATGCACAAAGGACCTGTATGGAGATTTTTCCATCTACAGATTTTTCCCTGACTCTTTTCTCTGTAAATTAAGGGTGTACACTATTGCTGAAAAACACAATCACTACTTAGCAGTCAGATGTCTGTATGCACAAAGGCACAGACTCCTAAACGAGGCCATATGTGCAGATGAAACTTTTTTTTGTAGAAGCAGTTTTTAAATTTGAACTAGCACCTCATGACTACACCACGTTATGTACGAGAAGCTGCAAAAGACACAGGCGCAAGTGGAATGTACAAAACATGGTGACATTAATTTTTACGTAAATATAATGGGCGATATATTGCGTCACCAAAAATTATTGAGGTCATGTACATATATTGCACGATAAGTCTATATATTGATTATAGCGACAGGCCTACTGACATTACCTGAGAACTTAAAGTAAAGTTTACCTATCAGTCAGATGCACGTTAAAGTTGTATATATATATATATATATATATATATATATATATATATATTTTTTTTTTTTTTTTTTTTTATACATTTATATTCATTTCGTACACACAGCAGTGGCCAAAATTATTAGAACACTAGTATTTTCACCAGTTAAAAATGGTCAAAAAAAGTCAGTTATTTCTATCTTTTGCTGTAGTGCGTCAGTAGGAAATATCAGTTTACGTTTCCAAACATTCATTTTGCCATTAATTGTAGTTATCCAGTGAGATTTTTGTCTGACAACAGCCAGTTCTCCACACAGAGATCTGATCTGATCATCATCAGTCTGTCTGAAATGACATGAAGAAACAGAACAAACTGAGGCGGACTAAATCCAGAAGAACTGTGGAGAACAACGTCAAGAAACCTACCTGCAAAGCTCCCTGAAAAACTATGAGCAAGTGTTCCTAGGACAAAACCTGCTTTAAACGCAAAGGATGCTCGCACCAAATGTTGATTTAATTTAGTTAATAGAAGTTAATTGATAAAAAAATCTTTTTATGACATTATTTTTGACAGAATCCTCACTTTACATTTTTACACAAGTGCCTAAAACTTTTAACAGTACTGTAAAAATCTCACATATATATATATATATATATATATATATATATATATATATATATATATATACATACATATACGTGTGTGTGTGTGTGTGTGTGTGTGTGTGTGTGTATGTATGCATGTATGCATGTATGCATGTATGTATGTATGTATGTATGTATGTATGTATATATATATATATATATATATATATATATATATAAAAATATACACACACTGTGTAATTCACCAGTGTAAGTGCTCAATATATGTACGCCAATGCTAGATATATGAATGAGATGAATGAGAGATGTTGATGATTGCACTATGAACAGAGTAAAGTTAAGTCTCTCTTAAACTGCCTCTTTGTTATAAGTGAAAGGTAACTAAATGACAGAATTGATTACCTGACATCTCTATAAACTAAATGCCTTTTTTTTGTTTTGTTACGAAAGTGCCTATTGTAATGTTGTTGGTTTACATAATCAAAATTGTGCAATTATTGCTCTTTTATCCCCACCTATGTCAACATTAAACCTACGCCCTTGATATTATCAATGTTGAGAACAGTTGTGCTGCTTTATATTACAGTGAAAACTGTGACACACTGCCATTTGGACAGTTTAAAAGGGAAAGTAAATATAATGTTACAAAATATTTCTTTTTCAAATAAATGTTGTTCTTTTGAACTTTCTTTTCATCAGAGAATCCTGAAAAATAAAATGTATCACAGTTTTCAACACTGATAATCAGAAATGTCTCTTGAGCAGCAAATCAGCATATTAGAATGATTTCTGAAGGATCATGTGACACTGAAGACTGGTGTAATGATGCTGAAAATTCAGCTTTGATCACATAAATAAATTTGTTATCATTATCAATACATTTAAAAAAAAAATCTTAATTATTCCAAATTTTGACACCAAAAATGTATGAATGTCTTTGCAGTACACAAAAACGTAAAAGCAAGTACAAATTACTTCAAAGAAAACCAGATTAAAACATTTTAAAATAAAACATTTAACTAAAATATGTTATTAATAGTGCTGTCAAATGATTAATTGCATCCAAAATAAAAGTTTTTGTTTACATAATGTGTGCGTACTGTGTATATTTATTATGTATATATAATGACACACACACAAAGAGCATATATTTTGAAAATAATTACATGTATTTACGTGTATATATTTATATTCACATATAAATATTTAATATAGAAACGTAACATTAGTCTTAAATGTATACATGCATGTGTATTTATATATACATAATAAATATACACAGTACACACACATACACTATTATGTAAACAAAAGCTTTTATTTTGGATGTGATTAATCGTTTGACAGCACTAGTTATTAAATGATAAATCCAATAATCCACTAACCTGGCTGTTGATGTTGTTATTTTCTCCAAACACCAGCCAGCCTCCAACACAGGCGGCCAGAAATGAGTGAGACTGCAGCTGTTTTCCCTGTAAGTGCTGCTGGAGAGCCTGCAGGCCTTTATAAGTGAACACGAAGCAGGCTAGATTCCTGGAGTGAGTGTATGTGGCCTGAGCGATCGCCCGAAACTTCTCTCTCAGACTGACGATGACGTGCAGATAAAGCAAAGATTAGATTTTATTTAACAAGTCATGATGTATATATGATTATTTGATGTGATTATCTGATCAGCATTGGTACAATGACTATGCAATGTAAAACAAACAGACAAAGTTACACTGATATATATATATGTATATGTGTGTGTATATATATATGTGTGTGTGTGTGTGTGTGTGTGTATATGTATATGTATGTATATGTATATATATACACATATACATACATATATATGTGTGTGTGTGTGTGTGTGTGTGTGTGTGTGTGTGTGTATGTATGTATATGTATGTATGTATGTATATATATACATATATATATATATATATACATATATACATACATATACATATACATACATATATACATATACATACATATATACATATACATACATATATACATATACATACATACATATATACATATACATACATATATACATATACATACATATACATATATATATATATACACACACACACGCATATACATATACATATACATATACATATACATACACAGATCCTAAATAATATGGAAATCATAAAATAACATGGTATTTTTTCCCACGTGTTATTATCCATATATCAACAAGTAAAAGCAGTAGTATAACGTAACTATTTTGACATTAAAGTGACATGGAGTTTTCTGAGAGTTCAAAGTTCACTTCACCTGCCACTTCTGAACAGAAACGTCATCACTAGGGCGTGAGGGGCACGAATTTTAGCCCCATATCTGGAAAATAAAGAGATAAAAAAGAAATAAAGCAAAATGAGACCCTCTTCATATTAGCAGTATATAATTACTTATTTACAGTTAATCGAATGTCCAAAACTAGCAATATGCAAACCTATTACTTTAAGTTTAAGAATTATAACGCACACAAAGGAAAAAAAATCTATGCATTTAAATACAAAAGATGAAATATAATTATAAGTGTTGCAGCATGTCCAAAAGTAAACATTAGAATTACAACTATCCAAATACATTTATTACCAAACATGCATAAAAACGCTATTTAAAGGTCATTCAAACTCACACAGCTCCATTCCTGAAGCCTTTGACGACTGCCAGAGCAGTTTTATATTTGTGTTGTTGGAGGAGATTGTTAACCGTGTATAATACTGTTTTAAAGAGATCTGAGGCTGCCATGACGCTCCTGTAAGACGGACGCCTCACACTGTAACACACGGAAACACTCCTGCTCACAACGGTTCCGCTTAAACCGTCCTGAACGACAACAATTATATGAAACTTTATAACTTGTATTATCAAAACATCTGTGTCCAGGTAGGGTTATTAAATCCTTAATAAATTGAACCTGAGACGGAGTTTATGAGGTTTTGTATTCACATCTCCAGCTGTCATTACTGAGGTTCAGCACGACAGGGCGCTGCTGTCATTCCTCACTTTACCTCATTTAATCGCTTTTAACTTTAGGTCTATGTTTTTAAGCTAACAGAAATATTTAATTGACAATTTATGTTTGACGCGAATTATGAAATGAATGCATCATTTTATAAAACTAATTTCTATTTGACTTGGACCAGATAACGTATTTGTGTTCGTATCTGTTCTCTTTCTGTATAGTGTTGGGCAATAGATCATCACGCACTGGCATAAATAGCCTACAATCATAAATTATTGGCATAATTGTCAGGCGTGTACAGTAGCCTATTTGCAAAATATAGGATAGCAATAGCTTTTTTATAATTATTATACATTATATTACAATATATTATACATATAAATTATACATAACGTTAATTAGGTAAAGCGATACACGAATTGAAAGGGGAAATAATAAAATATTATATTTATATGAAATAAATCTAAAAATATAGCCCAAACAAGTTAATAAGTTAATATAACCTAATAATAATAATAATATACAAATATTAAATTAAACGTTTAATGTTAATAAAAAATTTATTATCCATCTCTGATAATTCCGGGTTACTATGGTCACGTAGGTTTGTTTACGCATTAAAAAATATGGCCACGAAAAAAATATGTCGTTCCCTCAACATATCGAGGCCGCGACATAAGGATGTCGTTACCTCGACAAAATGATCTCGTGGCCACGACATAATATCACGTTCCCACGAGTTAATATGACGTTCCCACAAATTAATATCTCGTGGCCACCACGACAAAACTAAATGAACCGAAGACGGCCGCTCCCGGGCACTGTACTGATTAGAGAAGCTAGTGTTTTTTTTGTTTTGTTTTTTTGTTTTTTCAAAGAAAACAAGCAGTTAGTAAATGAATAGAGTGCAAGTCTAAAAGGTATAAGTGTTTTTTGGTGTGTTTAAAATTAATAATAATAATAATTAAGATTACAATAAAGAGTGCCTTAGAGGGTCAAATAAAGATGGAAGAGATGTGTTTTTAGTCTATTCTTGAAGATGGCTAAAGACTCAGCTGCTCCGATCGAGTTGGGCAGGTCATTCCACCAGGAGGGAACATTTAATGTAAAAGTCCGTGAAAGTGATTTTGTGGCTCTTTGGGATTTTGTGATTTATTTATTTATTTTTTTGCCTCTTTGTTACTTATACTTTTGACGCCTCAACCCCTACTGATTTGAAATCCAACAATCCAATAGTTCCTAGATTCATTTTCATAATTTTCATGACTTGCACAGGTACATGAAGTCACCAGTGCGGAAGGCAAGCTTGGAATATGGAAAAGCTTACATTCAGCAGATGGAAATATTGCCATTACATTGATTTTGCCAAGAGAAAAGATGATCTGAACACCAATGTGTAAATTGTGGCCTTAGTTAAGTCGTGACGTATTGTCAAGTATGGTGACCCATACTCGAAATGGTGCTCTGCATTTAACCCATCCAAGTGCACACACACAGCAGTGAGTAGTGAACACACACACGCACACACAGTGAACACACACCCGGAGCAGTGGGCAGCCTTGCTCCAGCGCCCGGGGAGCAATTAGGGGTTCGGTGCCTTGCTCAAGGCACCTAAGTCATGGTATCGAAGGTGGAGAGGGTGCTGTTCATTCACAATCCCCACCTTCAATTCCTGCCGGTGTGAGAATCGAACCAGCAACCTTCAGGTTACAAGCCCGACTCCCTAACCATTAGGCCACGACTTCCCTTGGTGAAAGGTGAAAGAGGATCAGATGACAAAAAGTTAATAAATTTGTGCACTTGTGCATTTTCATGTGTTTGAAATGGTCAAATGTTGTGTATCCACCTGACTAATGACTGATCTCTGTGTGAATGTCCTCAAAACTGGAAGACTTTAGTCTTTTAGAGTGTATATGCAGTAGACTATTTTAGAAAGGAACATTTAAAAGGTGAAAAAGAGGAATTAGGGAGAATCAATGAATTATGAATAAATTATTGCTATTGTTTAAATAATATATCACCATGTAATCCATAAAAAAAATAACTGCAGTCTTATTAAGCGTATTTTAAAATGTAATTTAATCTAATTACAAGCACTTAATTTTTGCAATCTGATTATCCTACAAAATCCAGATTACATCGGTTACTACCCAGCTCTGTCAATCACCATTGAGCGTTTATAATAACTTGGAAATCAAGGATTTCGGTCAAATGATGAGGCAGAAATATATTGTTAGTAATAACGTTTTAGATTTTGTGGGGAAGATACACAATTACAACTTCTGTGGGGCCTGAAAGAAAAGTAATGTAACTAGTAGTGTAACTAATTACTGTTGAAAGCAACCAGAAAGTAACAAGTAACGTAATAATATTACTTTTGAAAGGAGTAACTAATGATGAGCATGTGGGAGTAAACAAAAGAACATTGATAGTTTAAGTGTGTATGCTATATTAATAGCATTAGAATGGATTGAACAATCTAGATGGGACAATGTTGTAATATGTAGTGATTCTGTATCTGCCCTCATGAGTATAAAGTCTGGTTTAACTAGAAATCATCAGGAATTACTTTATGAAATTTTATTTACAAACTCAAGAATGAGTAAACAAGGGAAAAATATCACATACATGTGGGTGCCAGCACATGTGGGCATCCAGGGAAATGAGAAAGTAGACAGACTGGCAAAACAAGCTACAAAAAAAGAACATGTTGACATCAAAATTAAATTATCAAAAACAGAAGGGAAGAGTTTAGCGTGGAAAAGGATAAGGCAAAAATGGCAGCAGCAGTGGGATAATGAAATTAAAGGGAGACATCTGTACATGATACAAAATATGATAGGTATGGAAAGTAAAAAGGGAAATAAAAGGAAGGAACAAGTTATAATAAATAGACTGAGGATTGGTCATTGCAAGCTAAACAAAATTCTTCATGTTATGGGAAAACATCCTACAGGACTATGTGATGAATGTCAGGAGGAGGAAACAATTAAGCATATCTTTATATCATGTAAGAAATATATACAAGAAAGGCAAGAGTTCAAGAATCAGCTAATAGGTATAGTAGAGTATAATGTTAAAAATATAGTAACGTGTGGAAATAATGACCAAGGACGGAGATGTTTGTTTAGCTTTTTAAGGAGGACTAGACTGGAAGGACGAATTTAATAAATTTAATTAAGATATAGTAAGTCAAAGGGAGACAGTAGATTGCAGTAATGCAACATTATGGATGCCAACTGCCGTAAAACTCCAACGAAGAAGAAGAAGAAGAAGAAGAAGAACTAATGATGAGTATCCCTGCGTCCCAATGTTCATACTATCCATCCTAAATAGTATGTGAGATTACAATAAGTGTGTCCCAAAGCATAGTATATTGAAAAGAGTATGCCAAAAGTCCCCGGATGGTCTACTATTTCAGGTCGATTTTTGAAGTGTGGATCTGAGCACGCTCTAATGGCTAAAACTGCCCACAATCCATTGCGCTTTGGCGAAGGATTCGGTCCAGAACTACAAACACGAATGAAACGCGTTAGAAAAACTACAAACGTGGCGGATGCGTGCGATCGACCATTAGGTAGAGAGTTTACAAAAAGGGGGTTGAGTTACTAATAATCAGTGTTGGGGAAAGTTACTTTTAAAAGTAATGCATTACAATATTGCGTTACTCCCTAAACAAATAACTAATTACGTTACTTAGTTACTTTTTATGGAAAGTGTTGCGTTACGTTACTTTTGCATTACTTTCGCGTTACTCTTTAAATATGAGAAGGGCTTGACTGTTTTTAATACAATAAGTTCTATTTATAACAAATGTAAAAGCCCTTTCACACCAAAAAGTGAAATGAATAAACCTCAGGCTGAAGGAAAAGTACATTCACGTCTGTACAGTAGAATACAGGAGAAGGAGGTTCAACACTCTTCAGCAATAAAAAAAAAACAATGAAGCACAGTTGTTAGTTTATCTAAAGTCATTTTTGCTTAGTATGGATGAACTGGATCATCAAAGGTCAGCAGCAAAGGCATTGGTTAATAAAATGGGATTAGATACATTCGTGTTGTTTAACATATTTAATTATTGCAGGTTTGAGTCATATACTGAGTTTGCATTTCACTGTTTTAATTCATTTTAATTCAGTTTTTTTTGCGAGTGGGATGAATTAATACACAATCACATTTAGTCTAGCACTACAGTAACATCATGTTCACACAACGCACTGTCAGTCAATAAATGGGAAAAAAGTAACAGATATTTTCTTGTAAAATAAAAAGTAATGCGTTACTTTACTAGTTAGGCTACTTGAAAAAAGTAATATTATTACGTAACTCGCGTTACTTGTAATGCGTTACCCACAACACTGCTAATAATCAACATTTAACCTGGTAAAAAAAAATATTTATTTATTGTTATCCGTGTTATATTTAATCTGCAACAGCCATGTGAACCTTTATAAACATCCATTTGGTCGTTAACTTTTAAATGCATCATTATGCAGAAAATATATGAGAGTTCTCGCCATGAAAGAGAACAGACTGGCAAATCAACGAGCGTCTACTTTCACACTTGAGGTCTCCGAGCTGCAGCGATATGTACTTGGGGTCCTGTGAGGATGGACACACGGCAAATCCTGCGGCTCTTGATCGTTTTATCAGGATTGAACGGAGCGTGTGAAGGTGAGTATGAAGTGTTTGTTCATTCCTGCAGTGTTTTGTTTACATCGGTGGGTCAGTTTGTTTTATTTAATTTGTTTTAGTCGCTGAACGTTTGGTGTTTAATACATAAATTCTCTGCCTTTTCACTGACTTTATCTCTTTCTCTGTCTTTTCACTGACTTTATCTCTTTCTCTGTCAAAAACGTGAACGTATGATGTGCTTAAAATTATATTTGATATATGTGCTGTTTAAATAACAATAATAAAGCAGGATGTCTCTGTTTATGATATACTCAAAAGTTAAGGGCTAGCATGCTAACTTAGTTAACATGTCAAGTCAGTCAAAAAGTCAAAGTATGCTTTATTGTCAATTCTGCCACATGTACAGCACATAACGTTACATACAGAGAATTGAAATTGCGTAACTCTCACAGGGTTTCTGCGGGGTCTTAAAACGTCTTACATTTAGTTGTATCAAATTTAAGGCCTTAAAAAGTCTTAATTATGATTAAAAGAGGTTAAATTTGGAGATGGAAAGACAAGAAGTGCGATATAGCTGAATGTAACGATTAAACTTCAAAAGGCTATGATTTCATTAAATAAACATGAGCGCTTCAAGTTCAAAGTCCAGGGGTCCGTTCTTCGTACGTCGCTAACTCAGTTAGCTGGATTTGATTGTTGACGATTTCGCTTGATCTGGGATCATTTGGTTCTTTGAAGCTCATCCTGGATTTGCTGTCATGGCAACGGGTCCGTAAGTTTAAACCTGCTCGGGAGCAGGTTTATTTTATGTAAACAGGATTAGATTGCATCTTTTTAAGCAGAATTGATACTTAAAATCTATCCCAGCCAGCGTTACTTTATTACAAGAGTACCCTACTGGTCCAGGGACAATAATTTAACATAATAATAGTTTAAAAAATAATTTGAAAATAATATAACAGTATAATAATATAATATAACTATGTTGTGTAGTCGCTTGAATTTCATGTTTATTGGCCGTTTGAATTTCACATTTAAAGTATCTTCATTTTTTTAAATAATTTTAAACATCAGTTTTCAATGTTTTATGTTTCAAACATCATTTATGTATTTGTAACTGTGCAGGTTAGCATTGTCCCTCAGAGCTGCATTAAAGAGTGTGCAAATACATCTAAATGCCACTTCAGATGCATTGCAAAGATAAATTTTGTTGATACTGATTTCATTTGCTTGGTAACAGCCCAAATGCAAGAATTTGACTCAAAAGATTATGCACACTTTTAGAAAAAAAAATGGCTTAAAGGTAAAAATGCTCATTGGAAAAGACTCATTTCTATCACTGCTGTGAACTGACCACACAGAATATGAAGAATATCAAAAAAATTCAGGAGTCAGCTGTCCATGGTAATCTTTAAGATACCAGCACAATAACACACTCAGCAAAATATCATCTAATTATCGTTATCGATAAAATCCCAGAAAATATCAAGATATAATTTTTTTTGCCAAGTTCGCTCACCCCAGATTCATGTTATTTAATTTATATAATAATTTATTGATTTTGAATTGTTGAAGTCAATATTATTAATGCTTTTGACATCCATTTTCTTAAAAATGGTTTAAAGGCTAAAATGTAAAGTTTATCATTTTACAAAACTTTTTTGTTTTTGTGAAAACTTGTATCTGAATTATGCTTTTTAACGGTCATTTTACAGTTTAATATGGTTCCATAGATATTGCCCTACCCAGCTCATATGGTATTAATTTTATTTGTGCAGGTCTTAAAAAGTCAACACTAAACACTAACAGTTGACTTAAAAATACTGATGAATTCAGTTTCAATATATGTAAATACAAACTATACAGATATACAAATAAGGACATTGTAAAAAAAAGATCGGAGGGTCGGAGGGTCAGAGTTCAGTGGTGCGTGGGGTAAAAGAGGGGAGGGGGGCAAGGTTGGGAGGGAGTTCAGTTTCCTGACAGCCTGATGGATGAAGCTGTCCTTCAGTCTGCTGGTCCTGGCCTGGAGACTCCACAGTCTCCTCCCTGATGGCAGCAGACTGAAGAACCTGTGTGTCGGGTGGGTGGGATCACCTGCAATTCAGAGGGCTTTGTGGGTGAGACGGGTGCTGTAGATGTCCTGGAGGGAGGGGAGAGAGACACCAACGATCTTCTCAGCTGCTCTCACTATGCGTTGAAGTGACTTGTGGTAGGACGCGTTGCAAGCGCCATACCACACACTGATGCAGCTAGTCAGAATGCTCTCAATGGTGCCTCTGTAGAAGGTGCACATGATGGGGGCCGGGGCTCTGGCTCTTCACAGTTTGCTGAGGAAGTAGATACGCTGCTGTGCTTTCTTGGCCAGTGCTGCAGTGTTGTTAGTCCAGGAGAAGTCCTCTGTGATGTGCACACCCAAGAACTTGATGCTGCTCACTCTCTCCTCAGTCGCACCATTGATGGTCAGAGGAGCATGCTGAGTGTGCACTCTTCTGAAGTCAACAACAATCTCCTTCGTCTTCTCCACATTCAGAGAGAGATTGTTGTCACTGCACCACCCGGCCAGGCGGCTCACCTCGCACCTGTAGTTTGTCTCATATCTGTTGCTAATGAGACCCACCACAGTCGTGTCATCCACAAACGTAATGAAAAGGCTGGAGTTGTGTGACGGTGTGCAGTCGTGGGTCAGCAGAGTGAAGAGGAGGGGGCTCAGCACACATCCTTGGGGGGGGCCCCTGTGTTCAGTGTGATGGTGATGGATGTGTTACATGCTGACCCGTACTGCCTGAGGTCTCCCAGTCAGAAAGTCCAACAGCCAGTTGCACAGCAAGGTGTTGAGCCCTAGCTGGACCAATTTGTGAGTGAGCTGTTGAGGGATGATTGTGTTGAATGCTGAACTCCTGGAGTCTTCTGTGCTGTGGTGGAGGGCCTTGTAAGCTCCTCTCTGGGTGGTGTAAACAAATTCCAGAGTGTTGTTTCCCCGTGTTGGAAGGTCTACATGTTGGTCTACTACACTCTTTAGGTCTGCGTGATTGAAATCCCCAGCCAAGATGAGAAAAGCATCTGTGTGGGCTGTCTGCTGCTCACTGATGTGCTGGTACAGTTCATTCAGTGCCTCACTCCTGTTGTTGTTGGAGTTGGGAGGGATGTATACAGCAGCGAGCAGTATGGCTGTATATTCCCTCAGTAGATAGAACAGCAGGCACTTAATAATCATAAACTCCACCAGTAGTGAGCAGTGTTTGCAGACCACAACAGCATCGCGGCACCATGCGTCATTAATGTAAACACAAAGCCCACCGCTGTGGGTCTTACGTCCCTCTACGAGAACTCTGTCTGCTCAATAGCATGATAGCTGGTCCAGCTGAATGCCGCAGTTCGGCATGCTGTTGCTGAGCCATGTTTCCGTGAAAACAAAAACACAACAGTCTCTTACAGTCCTCTGAGTTGAACATAGTAGTCGGATGTAGTCCAGTTTATTGTCCAAAGAGCGTACGTTGGCCAGTATGATGGTGGGGATAGCTGGCTTGTGTGGGTTAGCCGCTAGCCTAGCCCAGATACCTCCGCAGGTTCAGGTCTATATTTTAAATGGTCAGCTGGGTCCGGATCGGGTCCCAATCTATTACCTCGGGTCCCGGGTCTGTTTAACATTGTGTGTAATACCCGAGTCGATCGGAGAACACTGTACCCACCAGTGATCAGTGTCAGTCAACATTGCGTGTGTTTTGTAACTTGCAGTTTGTAAAATTAGGATGAGAAAATTGTGAGCGGGAAATAAGGTGAAAGGAAAAAAAAAAAAACATGCGTTACCTCGAGCCGCCAGAAGCAGAGCGTGGGCGGAGTTAATATAGCCTACTGCAAGCGGATGGTGATCATGGATTCCTTCATGAGTGATTTGGGAAAAAAAAAAGAGAGGCACCTGTTATTGAACATGCACGTAGTAAAGTGTAACGCACTTCTTGTTCTACACGTTTTTTACTAAAAAAGAATAGCTCCGAGTCTTTATCACAACCAACAAAAAGTATCGTTATTGTTGCATAAATGCAACAGTCGAAGTTGACTCAAGATGGAAAAAAAACAACAACTGCGAAGTTGCATTAGTCATCAGTCACTGACCGTGACAGCATGTAGACTTTTAAAGCAATAATCAGTGGATTAAGAAGGCTCTTTCAGTCGGCAATAGAGATGAACGAACAGCTAACATGGATGGAAATGTACTGGCTAGGAGGATTGTATGCATCGCAGTCAGGGAGAAGGCTACTAACAGTAGTAAGGGGATTTTTTTTTTTCTCTCGCAACTTGTTATTGACTTAATAGCAGTTTGCTGTGCAATATGTGCTGATCGGGTGCAGTCGGGTCTGTGTCTTCCCGGCCAGGTTTGGGTCCAACTTTCGAATAATGGTCGGGTCCGCATCGGGTCCGGGTAGTACATTTAAGGCATTTCTCGGGTCTGCACGGGTTTGGGTCCCACTTTCAAATACAATATGGGTCTGGGTCGGTACAGTGCAGCACATTTACGGGTCTCTTCGGGTTCGGGTACGAATTTTTGGACCCGTGAAGACCTCTAATCTGAATATGGTTGTTGAGCGACACAGTTAAAAGCGTTCATACACACAAATTGTCATATTTTACACATTCAATAGGGTTTAATTCTGTTTGTTCTGAACATTTGCTGTATACTTTTCCTTGTTTTTGTGCACATTTGTAATTTTGTGTATTTTTTTTTTTCTATCTAGGAATGTGAGAGGGTTATAATTTACATGATCACAGTATCAGTTACAGTAAACAAATACAGATACAGTAAACTACTACAAACAACTAAAAATGAAGTCAAAAATCTTGGGGTGATTCTGGAGACAGACCTTAGTTTCAGTAGTCATGTTAAAGCAGTAACTAAAACAGCATACGATCATCTCAAAAACATTGCAAGAATTAGATGTTTTGTTTCCAGTCAAGACTTGGAGAAACTTGTTCATGTCTTTATCACCAGCAGGGTGGATTATTGTAATGGTCTCCTCACTCCTTCCAAAGGAGACCATTAGACAGCTGCAGCTCATCCAGAACACTGCTGCCAGGATTCTGACCAGAACCAGAAAATCTGAGCATATCACACCAGTCCTCAGGTCCTTACACTGGCTTCCATTTAGGATTGATTTTAAAGTACTTTTACTTGTTTTTAAATCACTCAATGGCCAAGGACCTAAATACATTGCAGATATGCTCACTGAATATAAACCACAACAGACCACTCAGATCATTAGGATCGAGTCAGTTAGAAATACCAAGGGTTCACACAAAACAAGGGGAGTCCGCTTTTAGCTGTTATGCCGCCCGCAGTTGGAACCAGCTTCCAGAAGAGATCAGATGTGCTAAACATTAGCCACATTTAAATCAGATCAGACATTATCATTCACATCAGACTCAAAACTCGTCTGTTTAGCTGTGCATTTGTTGAATGAGCACTGTGCTACATCCGAACTCATTTTATATTCTTAACTGTTTTAAATTCTTTTTAAATCAATTTTTATATCATTTTGTTTTTATTGTTGTGATTTTTTTTTTTTTAATTCCTTATTTTTATTGTTGTGATTATTATTTTTAATGACTATATCACTTCCTTTTATGTAAAGCACTTTGAATTACCACTGTGTATGAAATGTGCTATCTAAATAAACTTGCCTTGCCTTATGTCCTGCAAAAAAGACTTCAATAAACCCAACCCAATAAACCACAAAAAAAGATTTTCATTTATTTATTTTTTTAAAGTCACAAATAACATTATTGGAGTATGTTTTACATGAAAATACCATTTCAATCTTTCTGTTTCAAATTTTCACATTTAATTCAATGTGGCACTTGCCATTTCTTCGTAATTAATTGTGACGTTTGCTAGCCACTTCTGAGTGAAAATGGTTTCTAAACCAAATTTATTTCGGTGTGATGTTGCTCTCACAGTTTTGCTACAGCATGGATAAAATTAGTAATCCTCAGATAGCAGCTAATGCTTTTCCCACCTTGACTTTGCAACAGAGTAAACAGAGATTGTGTATCATATTTAATGAGAGCAGTGAATAGCTTGTCTGAACACACGACTGAAGTGTGTGAGGATTACTCTGCTTCAGATACAAGGCATTAATGAGCAAATCTCAAAAATGCAGGTACAGAATTATTTTTGCCACATCTGGCAATGGCGATGAATTGAAAAATGTATAATACAATTAGCATTTTATTGAATATGTATTAAGTTATTAAAAATGTAACTTTGTGGTGTACAGCACAAGTCTTCACGTCACACACAGCATCATATGCAAGATATGTCTGTGTCTCATCACTGCACCAAGTGGTTTTTGTTTCTGATGAAAATCCCGTGTCTGTCACCACATGGAGTTCTTGAGAAGAAACTCTTTTGATGTGTTAGATAAACTTCTGGGGATCAGGGGGCGTATTACAGAAAATTTCTTATCTTAGGTCTTAACTTAAGATATGATATGTGAAATTAGGATTTTTCGCAAATTCGTATTACAGAAGCAAATCTTAACTTGATTTGGGATTCTTATCCTATCTTACAAAATAGTATCTTATCTCTAGTTAGGAAATCTTAAATGGCATAATCAAGCTTGACAATCCATTCTCAGGTCTGTTACCAAGCAACCAACACTGCTGATGAGGTAAACAAAATAATAGAAGCTACTTCACTGTGAAAATCGCCTTTTGCAAAAAACCGTAAGGCATTAGTCACTTTCACTACAACAAATAATGCTCCTGTTGGTCTCTATAATGCTGGTTTCAGTTCCTGTGCTAACTGTAATATGTTGTGCTGCAGTCTGTAATTTCTTATAAGTGTTTTGTCATCAAAATATAACCAAGAGTCTGTCTTTTTTTTTCTTCGTTCTTCATTTTCAACTATTAATAAATGTAATCCCATTGTCGGACAGCACAGTTATAAGCGTTTTTTCCGTTGGTTTTCAAATAATTTTGAAGTTAGGACAGCTGTGGGGTTGTCCTAAAGTTAAGACAGTTTTTAGGGTTTTTTGTCAAGTTAGGAGGTTTCTGTAATACCCCTTTCCTATCTGTAGTTAGGATAGGATAACGCACTTAGGAAATGCTGTTCTGTAATAGCTTTTGTCCTAAATGTGGTCCTAACTGAAATTACCATGGTTACCAAACAGATAAGATAAGATTTTAAAGTTAGGATATTTCTGTAATACGCCCCCAGTTTTTTAGTAGGTGATGGTTTGTTGAATTGCTAATGTCACTTACATCAGTGAAGGTTTGGGTCCAGTTGCAACAACCCCCTAAAGCTATGAAATCCCATAGTTAGGCTGTAATTTTAAACCAAAAGTTTTTTTGTTTTTTTTTAATATTTAGAATTAGACTTTTTTTTAAATTTTTTGTTTATTTAATTTTAGTAGTAGAAATTCTTCTTAGTTGTAGAATTTTTTTTTTTTTAAATGCATTATTTTACTCCATGTCTATAGTTTTTAACTGTAGTTATACAGTTAAAACTAAAAAAAAAAAAAAAAAAAAGAGAGAGAAATGTTGCATTGGCAACTAGCTGAAATAAAATATGTATTTTTTTTTTATTTAAGTTCAGTTAATGTTTATTTTATTACACATAATAAAAATGTTTTTTTTAATGGTTTTGCTCAGCTATCTGCTGACCATAAATTTTTAAACCACACATTATGTTGTATTCAGTAGTCCCTATAAAATCACTGGCCAACTGGCAAGTAACAAGTTTTATGTACTTAATCACACTTTTGTCACATGTTGAGGGTTTATTTTGGGCTCTCCATGTATGTAATGAAGAAATTTTTTTAATGTCCTAAAGACACATTTTAACATTTATTTTTAAATGTGTACAGTTCCTAACATCATATTATTGTCATCTTACCAAATGTCTTGTAAAATGCCATTTGAAAGAGTGACGTTTTCCAGTGTACCCTCAGTTAATCAGATACAATATATAATTATTTTTAATTTTGGTTAGTTTTTAACAAGAACTTATTTGTTAGAATTAATTAAACAATAATAAAGTTATTTTATAATGACAGTACATTGAAGATTTGAAAATAACTATAAATAAATTATATAGTAATCACATTAAAGAATAAATCAGTATATATACAATTATTTAATTCAAGTGTCATCTTTGTGATTTATTTTTTATTTTATTTTTTAACCACAATTTTACTCTTCCCAAAATATTAAAATAATTAACGTTTTATAGGCTATATGGCATGTTATACAGGTGCTGGTCATATAATTAGAATATCATCAAAAAGTTGATTTATTTCACTAATTCCATTCAAAAAGTGAAACTTGTATATTATATTCATTCATTACACACAGACTGATATATTTCAAATGTTTATTTCTTTGATGATTATAACTGACAACTAAGGAAAATCCCAAATTCAGTATCTCAGAAAATTAGAATATTACTTAAGACCAATACAAAGAAAGGATTTTTAGAAATCTTGGCCAACTGAAAAGTATGAACATGAAAAGTATGAGCATGTACAGCACTCAATACTTAGTCGGGGCTCCTTTTGCCTGAATTACTGCAGCAATGTGGCGTGGCATGGAGTCGGTCAGTCTGTGGCACTGCTCAGGTGTTATGAGAGCCCAGGTTGCTCTGATAGTGGCCTTCAGCTCTTCTGCATTGCTGGGTCTGGTGTCTCTCATCTTCCTCTTGACAATACCCCACAGATTTTCTATGGGGTTAAGGTCAGGTGAGTTTGCTGGCCAATTAAGAACAGGGAAACCATGGTCCTTAAACCAGATACTGGTTGCTTTGGCACTGTGTGCAGGTGCCAAGTCCTGCTGGAAAATGAAATCTGCATCTCCATAAAGTTGGTCAGCAGCAGGAAGCATGAAGTGCTCCTAAAATTTCCTGGTAGATGGCTGCGTTGACTGGACTTCAGAAAACACAATGGACCGACACCAGCAGATGACATGACAGCCCAAACCATCACAGACTGTGGAAACTTCACACTGGACTTCAACCAACATGGATTCTGTGCCTCTCCATTCTTCCTGCAGACTCTGGGACCTTGATTTCCAAATGAAATGTAAAATTTACTTTCATCTGAAAAGAGGACTTTGGACCACTGAGCGACAGTCCAGTTCTTTTTCTCCACAGCCCAGTTAAGAGGCTTCTGACGTTGTCTCTGGTTCAGAAGTGGCTTTGTAGCCCTTTTCCTGAAGACGTCTGAGCGTAGTGACTCTTGATGCACTGACTCCAGCTTCAGTTCACTCCTTGTGAAGCTCTCACAAGTGTTTGAATCAGCTTTGCTTGACAGTATTCTCAAGGTTCGTTTTCTGGATCATTGCCAAGTCAGCAGTCTTCTCCATTATTGTGGTTTCAAATAACAAGAGATACCCGGAATTTATAATGTAGGGATGGTCATTAATTGAAACTCAAATGTAAATATTCAAATTTTCTGAGATACTGAATTTGGGATTTTCCTTAGTTGTCAGTTATAATCATCAAAATTAAAAGAAATAAACATTTGAAATATATCCGTCTGTGTGTAATCAATGAATATAATATACAAGTTTCCCTTTTTGAATGGAATTAGTGAAATAAATCAACTTTTTGATGATATTCTAATTATATGACCAGCACCTGTAGTCAGATATGACAGCGCTAATGCAACAAGCATCACTGCGCGGATGAGTAGCTGAGTATCTATTGCTTTCATTGACATGAACTCCGTTAAATTTGCATATAGCACGGTAATTGAAGAGCGGATTTATATCCGTTTTGCGAAGACACATTTAGGTGACCAAGTGTAAATGGAAACGTTTTAACAAATCAGAAAACGCATGAAGTGACCAGGTCTAAACGGGCCCTAAAGCTGGTTCCGTGATTAGTACTATTGCGTAGCTTGTCAGTGAAGTACGGCTCTGTGTAGTAAATGCCGCTCCATTTGAAAGCAGGTGATGGAGATTTACGACTAATCACAGAACCGGCTTTACTGACGAGATGCGCATGATAATCGCATTCGATTATTTGTACAGCAGTAGTTTTTAGAAAATGTGACCCTGGACGACAAAACCAGTCTTGAAGTCCGTGTAAAGTGATATTAAAATATGTGTTCTGAGTTTGTCACACAACAGAAAAATGTGTTATTAACCACCCAGCCAAATTTGAATGATAAAAAAAAAACCGCCAAGTAACTAAAATAAGTTATAAAAATCTTTTAAAAATAAGCAGGACTCTCTGCTCTCAAACGCTCGGGGCGTGTCCGCTGTCGGCGCTGAAACCACGCCCACGGAAACTACGGAAAGCGGCCGTCTTTCTCAACTGTCACATACCGCTACAACCTGAATGGATGCTACTGATGCTATCTCTGGTAGCTTAACTGGATTCATACAGCTATACATGTTTAAGCGTGCAGGTTCGTTATTTAATTGTAGACGCGCGTTAGCGCTGCAGTATGTTGAAACCTTCTAGTCTTCAAGGCGAGCACGGCTCATGGTTGCTTAGCAACGGCAAACACCACGAGAGCGCAAGCTCCGGTGCTCTTTGAAAGAAGAGATTCATGCGTTTTTAGATGCGAATTGTGAACGCTCGGTGTTTTTAAATTGTATGTATTCTGCCACCTATTGATGTCTGGGCTAAGACCCAGGTATCCATTCACCCTAGAACCGTCCCTGCCTAGAATCTGAATCTAACATCACAGATATTCAAAAAGACTAACTAAGAACTTGATGTCTCAACATAGTTATTATAGTGTTAGGGGCGGGGCCACGCTCGGTGGCTCCATTGCGTCATCGAGCCACCACTTTAGCCCCGCCCAAAAAATCATGAACATAGAATTGGTGAAAAACGGTTTAACTCCACAATTCAGTGCTACATAGTTCAGTGTCTTTGTAATGTGTTTCAGCAATACATTTCTAACATTTGTAATGTGTTTAGAAACAATTCTCAGAATTCTCTTTACACGGACTTTAAGTGTCAGTTTTTCGAAATTGAGATTTATACATCATCTGAAAGCTGAATAAATAAGCTTTCCATTGATGTATGGTTTGTTAGGATCGGACAATATTTGGCCGAGATACAACTATTTGAATATCTGGAATCTGAGGATGCAAAAAAATCTGAATATTGAGAAAATTGCCTTTAAAGTTGTCCAAATTAAGTTCTTAGCAATGCATATTACTAATCAAAATTTAAGTTTTGATACATTTACAGTAAGAAATTTACAAAATATCTTCATGGAACAAGATCTTTACTTTTGGCTATTACTATAAATATACCTCAGCGATGTATGATATGTCTTGAGACCAGGGGCGCGGGAAGTGGGGGTGCTGAGGGTGCTGCAGCACCCCCTGTTTTTTTCTGTGGGCAACTGTTTAATTGTTGGGAATATAAAAAAAAAAAAAAATCGGAGTGTCTATTTAAGTGCACATAGCCATGTTGTTGGAAGAGGCTATTTACACTAACTCCACCCACAAAAGTATCATTGGGATACTCAAATTTGCAAAAGACGGATGATGTTTGTTAGATTCAGTGGTGCAGACGGTAAAGCGCGTACTATTGTTCTTTTGACACGATCGACAGGGGTTCGAATCTGCCTTTTGGCGAACTTTTTTTCTCCCTTTTTAAATTTCAGATCACATCAGAAACGCATTTATTTTTTAATTAAAATGAAGGAAATAATCAAAAAGTTGAACATAAAGTATCGGGTAGGTGTAGGGAGAGCTTTTGTCCCAAAAAGGTGGCATCCATTTAATAATTTGAAATAAACTTAAAAAATTACACTCAATAAGTTATTGCATACTATTTTATAATGTATTACAGTGCAGAGGGGCAGATAATTGCGACTATTTGCAATAAGTAATGTTTTTCGCCACAATTAATCATACCCTTTAATTCAATATTTGCAATAAGTAATTAGCAGAATCCTGCTATTTTAACATAGAATAAATAGAATCTAAAGCTGTTTGCACTGTGTAAATAGCATATAACTAAAGAATACTGCCATTTTCACTTAGTGTAAATAGCCTCTAACGCAACCCCCCCCCCCCCCCCCCCCCCCCCCCCGCGCACAGCACCCCCTACCTAAAACATCTTCCCGCGCCCCTGGCCTCTATCGCAACACACCAACACCCCCAACAACCCCACCCCCACCCCCGCTTACAGCACACCCTACCTAAAACATCTTCCCGCGCCCCTGCTTGAGACTCTCTCTTATGAACACAAAAATGCTTTAGTTCTTTAGATGACATCTCCCCAAAGCACATCCTCTCATCTATCATTGCTCATTGCTCAAGGCAGCTCAGATGAGTCGAGTCTCTGTGGTCTGCTGTTCTTCACTTTTGACCGTCTACATCCTCCATTTACATGTGTTCTGGTCCAAGTTTGATTGAATCATCTCTGTCTGGCTGCTCTTGGACAGACCTGATGTCTGAGTCTTTAACCAAGAAAAATTGTGTGACGGGGAGGAAAGAATGCAGTGGGGGTTGTGACACTTAGCAGCCACGACAGCATTTGTGTTAAATGTGAATAAAAACATTGTAAGTTAGGCTACTAATCATAACACTTTTATTGTACAGAAAGAGAGCAAAGAACATACATTATCAAAGAACATTTTCACTGACAGTCTAGAGTTCAAGCACTCTCAAAAACTCCCATTAAAATCACTGAAGCTGTTTACACTGTGAAATTAATATCTTACTTACATATTCGTATACATGTATTTTGTTGTTTCTGATGAGAGAATTCGCCAGAAAGAGGTATTCAGTCAGCGAGCGATGACTCATCTGAACACCTCTGATTGGTCATTGCATTCATAAGCTCAACAGCATTGTGTGTGATTGGTTTAATGCGCAGTGCTGTAAAAACGTGTCTGTCTCTGGCATCAGCGGAATCAGATCCATCAGCGAATGCAGATTTGAATTTAGCAGCTGATGATATGACGCGCTGAACGATATAATCACGCCTGTGCGATTGTATTAAATATAGAAAATATTAATCGGCTATTTTTTGTCTTTTGGAAGCTGCATTCAAAATCAGTGTTGGGCAGTAACTAGTTACTAGTAATTTAGTTACTGTAATAATATTACTTTTTGCAGTAACTAGTAGTGTAACTAATTACTAATAAGATTTCAGTAATAATATTTACTTTCCATAAAACAGCTTAGTTACTTAGTTACTTTTGATGCTTCAACCCCGCTGATTTAAAATCTAACAATCAAATAATTTATTTTCATAATTTTCATGATTCGCACAAGCATGTGATGTCCCCAGTGCAGCACGCAAGCTTGGAATATGGAAAAGCTTACATTCAGCAGATAGAAATATTGCATTATGTTGATTTTGTCAGGAAAAAAGATCTGTTGTGTAAGTTGTGGCTTTACTTTACTCTGGCATTACATCCCTCTGATCAGCATGTGGTACATTATATTAATATAATTAAAAATATTTTTGGAAAATTAAACAGTTTCTTACAAACTCAAACTCATTTGATAAAATACATAACGAAATTTAATCGCATATGGGGAACGGAAAAGTTACTTCAAGCTACACAATGACAAATAATGAGATGAATACAACACTTCTACTTGAATGTCACTATCAATCACTATTGAGTGTTTGTAATAACTTCTGACTGCGATCCAATGTAGATTTTGGTCAAATGATGAGGCAGAAATATGTTGTTAGTAACATTCTAGAAGAATTTTATCTGGAAGTTACAACTTCTGTGGGGCGTGAATAAAAAGTAATATAACTAGTAGTGTAACTAATTACTGTTGCCAGAAAGTAATAAGTAAAGTAACAATATTACTTTTGAAAGGACTAACTAGCAATGAGTAATATATTACATTCTTTGAGTAACTAGCCCAACACTGTTCAAAATCACTTTGAATGGGCATGACGCCTCTGACGGAAAGCACATACTCTCTCTCTCCTGCTTGCTTTTGTACATATGCACACACATACAGCACTCGCACACATGGAAACACACGTGCACAGAAACGTGCAATTAGCATTTAACAGTTTGATCAGTAAAATTGTTTAGCAACTTAAATTTTAGCAGGCTACAATGACATTTCTTACTAGCGAGGTACAGCGCTATCCTTGAAGCAGATGAACCTAAAGTTTCGCTATTAGAGACACTGCTGCCAGGCTCTGTTGAGAGATGCAGACTCAGGTGAATCACACATGCTTAATCTTTCTCTCATAACTACATTAATAACTGCATTAGTCTGCTATCAACGGCTCAAACCTCTGTTACTGGCTCGAAAATGACATTTCCCTGAAAATAAAATAAAAATAAATAAAATGGCACTGAGCGTTTATGGACAAAAACATCTTTATGTGACAAACGTTAATTTAACGGCCCGTCATTAATTATTTCTTACTTAGTGTATATTATAGTCAGAGCTGGGTAGATCTGTTACTGATTGTAATCTGTTACTGATTCTAAATTACATGACAAAAAATGTAATTAGTAACGTAATACATTACATTGCACAATTTAGGTAATATAATCAGATTACTTTTAGATTACTTTTGAACTATCTCATTTTTCACATTGATTTAAATAGGATAATCTTGTACCCAGAGCTGGGTAGATTACTTACAAATTGTAATCCGTTACTGATTCCAAATTACATGACAAAAATTAGTCATTAACGTAATCCATTACATTACACATTTTAGGTAATATAATCAGATTACTTTTAGATTACTTTTGGATTACTTTTTACCTAACTCGTTTATCACATTGATTTAAACAGGAGAATCTTGTGACATAATCATGTAAAAATACAAATAGTGAGAAAATATATTCCTTTCATTGTAATTAACGACATTAAGTGCTTTAAACGTTATATTACATCAAGGTTTCCCAAACTGGGGTTCATAAAGGAACTGCAGGGAGTTTGTGAAAGTGACGTGACATGTGGCCAAGTATGGTGACCCATACTCGGATATTGTGCTCTGCATTTAACCCATCCAAAGTGCACACACACACAGCAGTGAACACACACACACACACACACACACACACACACACACACACACACACACACACATTTTATGTCATTAAATCATAAAAATGTAAAATTAAAATAAATCGTTTTAAGATAACAATCAAAATAATTAACTTCCTAAAAAAGAAATATTTTATGTTTACCTGCACGCCATATGACCATTAACCAATGTCAGAGACCAGGAACATGCGATACTTAATTATTAAAATATTTATTTTGAAATCTCAGGGGTACTTAAAGGGGTCATTGATTATGATTTCACTTTTTAAAGTTTAGTTAGTGTGTAATGTTGCTGTTTGAACATAAACAACACCTGCAAAGTTATGATGCTCAAAGTTCAATGCAAAGGGAGATATTTTCTTTTACAGAATTGCTGATTGACCACCCCTTTAAAGTAAATATATTAGGTGAATGATGTTCAGATGACAAAAAGTTTGAGAATGTCTGCAAATAACAAATAACGAGAATTTGTGCATTTTAATGAGTTTGAAAGACAAAAGCCTTTCAATAATACTTAATACATGGTTAAATAACCGACTGAGTGATAATTCAAACCTGAAATGATTTTTGTAAATCCATTGGTCAAATGCTGTGTTGCCACCTGACTAATGACTACTCTGTGTGAATGTCCTCAAAACTGGACTTTGAGTGTATATAAGTGGTAGACTATTTTTGAAAGGAAAATTTAAAAAAAGATAAAAAAGAGGAATTAGAGAGAATCAATAAATTATGAATCATTTATTGCTATTGTGTGAATAATACGTAATCAATAAAAAAGTAACTATAGTCTGATTACGAGTATTTTAAAATGTAACTTACTCTAATTACAAGTACTTTTGGAATCTGATTATGTAAACATGATTACATGTAATCAGTTACTACCCAGCTCTGCTTGAACCATATTGATATAAACATACAAAGAGTGAGATAATATATTCAGTTTGATGTTATTAATAACATGGAGTGCATTACATATTATATTACGTCAAGGTTTCCCAAATTGAGTTTGTGAAGGAACTGCAAGGGGTTTATGAGTTTAATGAAAAGCTAATAATTAAGTAAATCCTAAAAAATGTTAAATTAAAACAAATAATTTTTAAATTAATCAAAACCAATTATTTGTTTATAATAATGTTGGTTATGGTCACATGACTGACGTCAGAGCACCATGAACATGCAAATGTGATACTTCATCATTAAAATCTTTATTTTAAAGTCTCAGGGGTACTTCAAATAAACAAATATATGTGACCCTGGACCACAAAACCAGTCATAAGGGTCAATGTTTTGAAATTGAGATTTATACATCATCTGAAATCTGAATAAATAAGCTTTGTTAGATAGGGCAATATTTGGCTGAGATACAACTATTTGAAAATCTGGAATCTGAGGGTGCAAAAAAAAATCTAAATATTGAGAAAATCGCCTTTAAAGTTGCCCAAATAAAGTCCTTAGCAATGCATATTTCTAATCAAAAATTAAGTTTTGATATATTTACGGTAGGGAATTTACAAAATATCTTCATGGAACATGATCTTTACTTAATATCCTACAAATTATCCTAATGGTTTTTGACATAAAATAAAAATTGATCATTTTGACCCATACAATGTATTGTTGGCTATTGCTACAGATATACTCGTGCGACTTAAGACTGGTTTTGTGCTCCAGGGTCACATATTAGGTGAAAGAGGATCAGATGACAAAAAAGTTGGTGAATTTGTGCATTTTAATGTGTTTGAAAGACAAACGCCTTCCAAGGTAATACATGGTAAAATAACTGACTGAGTGATAATTCAAATAAGAATTAATGTGCTCATCAGTAGTTGATGCAATATTGAAACGCTTCTTAAACCTGAAATGATTTTTGTAAATCCAGTGGTCAAATGCTGTGTAGCCACCTGACTAATGACTGATCTATCTGTGAATGTCCACAAAACTGGAAGACTTTCTGAATGTATATAAGCAGAATTTAGAAAAGACAATTTAAAAGATGAAAAAGAATAATTAGGAAGAATCAATAAATTATGAATAAATTATTGCTGTTGTGTAAATAACATGTAATCATGTAATCCATAAAAAAGTAACTGTAGTCTGATTACGAGTATTTTAAAATGTAACTTACTCTAATTACAAGTACTTAATTTTTGGAATCTGATTACGTAATCCAGATTACATGTACTCAGTTACTACCCAGCTCTGATTATAGTGTTAATATATGCATGTAATATATAATTTTGGTTCTCTCTGCAGCTCTGTTCTGTAACTGCACCACACCACAGTGTGTGAAGGATGGGTATAAGTGCGAGACCGACGGGGCGTGTGCGGCCTCCGCCTCAGTCATTCATGGACAGGAGCAGCTTGTGTGGTTCTGCATCCAGAAAGAGGAGCTGGTTCCTCGGGCCCAGCCCTTCTACTGCCTCAGCGCCAAGGGACTGATAAAGACACACTGTTGCTACTCTGATTACTGCAACAACATCGACCTCAGGCTATCAACCGGTGAGTATCAGTTCTTTATATCAGATATAATCATTATCAAAAACAGCTAGTGAATTCCAGATGATGAGCTAATGCAGCATGTTCTCTGTCAGTGACAAGCGGACCGGGTTCAGGGCAGGACTGGGGGCCGCTGGAGCTCACTGCAGTGGTGGTGGTGCCGGTCTTTGTGCTGTGTGTGCTGGTTCTGCTTGGTGTCTTCCTGTTCCTGCGCCACCAGCGAGTCTACGGTCACCGGCAGAGACTGGAGGTAGAGGATCCCAGCACTGAACACATGTTCCTGACCAAGGACAAGACCTTACAGGACCTCATCTACGACCTCTCCACCTCAGGATCTGGGTCTGGTTAGTATTGCAGGAGAAAATTTGGTGTATGGTTTGTTTATGCATGTATGCAACAGTGTTATTTTAGTATTATTTATATATTATTGTAGTTTGTATTAATATTTTGAATGGGTTTTTATTTATTTATTTATTTATTTGTATTCTTTGTAATTTACTTTTTTATATTACTATTTAGTTTTTTTTAAATAGTTTAATTTTTTCTATTATAGTTTTTATTCATATTCTGAATGGGGTTTTATTTTTATATTTTTAGTTTTAATTTTAGTTCAGTTTTTTTTTGTTTGTTTTGTTTATCAATACTATTTAGGTTTAATATATTTTCATTTCAGTTTGTCAAGTTTCAATTAGTAATTTTAGTGCTTCAAGCTAAGCTTATTTCAGTTAGTTGCAATATTTCATTTTGGTTTTCTAGTTTTTCATCTATTGTTTATATTTTATTTTATTTTATGTCAGTTTTATTTCAGTTAACAAAACCGTAATAGCCCTGATGTAACATGCATAAATCAGATTGTGATTTTGTTCATTATTATTTTCATTTTAAAAGCTTAATCTAGTTTAATTTTTGTTGTCTTGTTTGATTAATGTGGAGTTAATATGAAGTTCTGGAGGGGAAAAAACTCCATAATACAGTAGAATATTAATATATCAATATATAACAATTAAATATATGCATATGTAAGCATTGTAACCATTGCTGTTGTAATTTTGTGTCTGAAATGAACGATACTGACATTACCTGAGAACTTAAAGTAAAGTTTACCTATCAGTCAGATGTACATTAAAGTTGTGTTCCCCACTATAGCAGCAAAACATTCATTATATATATTTATTTGTATATATTTATGTTCATTTCATACACGCAGCGGTGGCCTGAAATTATTAGAACACTAGTATTTTCACCAGTTAAAATTGGTTTTAAGTCAGTTATTTCTATCTTTTGCTGTAGTGTGTCAGTAGGAAATATCAGTTTACGTTTCCAAACATTCATTTTGCCATTAATTGTAGTAATCCAGTGAGATTTTTGTCTGACAACAGCCAGTTCTCCACACAGAGATCTGATCTGATCATCATCAGTCTGTCTGGAATGACATGAAGAAACAGAACAAACTGAGACTAAATCCAGAAGAACTGTGGAGAACAACGTCAAGAAACCTACCTGCAAAGCTCCCTGAAAAACTATGAGCAAGTGTTCCTAGGAGAAAACATGCTTTAAACGCAAAGGATGCTCACACCAAATGTTGATTTTAATTTAGTTAATAGAAGTTAATTGATAAAAAAAAATCTTTTTATGACATTATTTTTGACAGAAATGCCTAAAACTTTTAACAGCACTGTAAAAATCTCACTGGATTATTACAATTAATTATATGCTTCATATTACTGTGAAAACTGTGACGAACTGCCATTTGGACTGTTTAAAAGGAAAAGTAAATATAATGTTACAGAATATTTCTATTTAGCTTTCCATTCATTAAAGAATCCTGAAAATAAAATGTATCACAGTTTCCACAAAAATATTCAGCAGCACAACTGTTCTCAACGTTGACAATAAGAAGAAATGTTTCTTGAGAAGCAAGTCAGCATGTTAGAATAATAATCCACTAATGTCAGTTTCACTAACCTGGCTGTTGATGTTGTTATTTTCTCCAAACACCAGCCAGCCTCCAACACAGGCGGCCAGAAATGAGTGAGACTGCAGCTGTTTTCCCTGTAAGTGCTGCTGGAGAGCCTGCAGGCCTTTATAAGTGAACACGAAGCAGGCTCGATTCCTGGAGTGAGTGTATGTGGCCTGAGCGATCGCCCGAAACTTCTCTCTCAGACTGACGATGACGTGCAGATAAAGCAAAGATTAGATTTTATTGATTATGTTTCATGTCATGCTGTATATCTGATTATTTGTCACAAACAGCATGGGTACAAAAAAAATATACAATACAAAAACATACAATACTAATCTCAGATTTTGGACCCCATTGTAAGTGTATACAAATAAACAAGATATTAAAAGAAATGTATAATGTGAAAAAATAAGATATCACATATCAAAATGTAAAAGCAGCGGTAGCTATAACTATTTTGACATTAAAGTGACATGGAGTTTTCTGAGAGTTCAAAGTTCACTTCACCTGCCACTTCTGAACAGAAACGTCATCACTAGGGCGTGAGGGGCACGAATTTTAGCCCCATATCTGGAAAATAAAAATTAAGCAGAATGAGACCCTCTTCATATGAACAGTAGATAATTACATCATTTCAGTTAGTCGAATGTCTAAAACTAGCAATATGCAAACCTATTACTATAAGTTTAATAAATATAACACTCAAAAAGGGGAAAAAAAAATCTATATCATTTCAATATACAAAATTAAATATAATTAAAAGTGCTGCATATCAGTGCCCCCTGTCAACAAGCTTGGCCCCTCCTTTGGCCCCCCTAAATCTGAAATCATATCATAGCAAACAATTTTGGGTCAAATGAGCAGTTTGTCCTGTAAACTCTCTCTCTCTCTCTCTCTCTCTCTCTCTTTCTCTCTCTCTCTTTATATAAATATATATATATATAATATAAGAAAAATATCACCAGCTGCTAAATTCAAATCTGCATTCACTGGCTGGCACGCACACAATTTCTTTTATTATTTTTTTCAAAACAACATCCACTCAAACAAATAAACATGGAGGGGGGGGGGGGGGGGGGGGGGGGCAGACACACCATCAACAATTTCAATTTGTTGTACAAAGGACAAAACAGAATTCACACGAGTCCATAGATTGACAACAATCAATCCCTGCTGATACAGCGTTACAGATATGACAGTTATAGGTCGATTGCAGTTTCATTTTAAACCTCTTGTAAGGAGTTATGTATGCTCTATGGATGACTTTGAAATGGATAAAACGATGAGCCAAGTTTTTAGAAGATTAGATTAGATCACACCCTCTCCAAGTCAACTGATAAATCAAAATCTGTTAATTCACGATTCCAGATAGATTTAATAGAAAGAGACTTTGCAGTGTGATCAAGTTTACTATATATTAAAGAAACAGATGGCCGACCAGAGGTTAGTGCGATCCAATCCCACATAGGATGAGAGGAAATAGGGGATGCCCAGGGAAGTCCATAGGCCTTGAGAGCAGAATGTAACTGAAAAAAGACAAAATATGATGATGCTGGTAAACAAAATTAGTCCCTGGTTATCATATAAGTCACCGCATGTGTTTCTGCCCAGTGTAGACCAAGAGGGCTGGACAAATGGCCGATTTCAATGTAGGATCTCTTTTGAACAACAAAATAATCGCAGAACAGCACATTCCTTAGAAGATGTTAAGAAGTCTTCTCTCAGCCATCTGCGGTTGTAAAATTAATAAACGATCAATACAACGGCCAATTGTCTGACTGGCTTCCCATCTTGCTCTGCTATCTTCTTATGAGACACATAAAAACAATGATAGACTGGAGAAGAGAAGGACCCTTTCTACATCTGGGCATATTTAAGAACAGAACTTCAATGTTGTTCCTGACTGGCTTATCATAAATAAAGTTCGAATAAACAACAGTACAAAGAACTGCTTATCTGGAGATATTCCAGAAAGAGACAGCTCGCAAGACCCGTGACCCTTTTACGCATAAACTACTAATCTGATAAACACAAATGATTGACTTATAGCTCCGTCTAAACTAAGAAAATCACCAGATCTACACAACGTTACATTCGCATGACCTCAGAACGGCTCCCCCTTTTCTTTACTGCATTCCAAAGGAAACGCACCCTTTTCTCTTCTAAATGAGAAAGAACACACAAACTTTTATGGACTTTGCCAAAAAGACAATCAATAATTACTGTTGCTATTAAAGCAATATACTCAATAGACAATATATACTAATGTTGTATTTTATGTTATTGGAATCTATTATATTTTTAACCTTTGCTGTATAACTTTTCCCTTTTAAGGCAGATCACCAGTGTTTAATATGGTATGAAAGCTTGTGTTGTTAGCAACAATTTGGTGTGGATGAAATGTGACCTTCAGCATCATACGCCCGGTTACAACACTTTATAGAAATCTGCTAGGATATTTTCTCCTGAAATCATCTGCTCACATTTTTTAATGGTTAAAAGTTGATGGTTTGTAATGTTTGTAATGGTATTTGTAGTGGAAACCATTAAAATGTTCTGTGATGGGTTTTTTTGTTTGTTTGTTTGTTTTTTTCAGTAGGACATAAGCCTATATCAGTTATACAGTGGTATTGTGGCTGCTGTGTGTCACATGACAAGCATGAGAGCCCCCCTCAAAAATAATAAGTGCATGATGCCCCTGACACTACAATACAAAATTATTTGTCAAATAAATGAAACATGATGAAATATTGAATTTAGTTGAAATTGTTAGATTACTTTTAGAGATTACAGTGATACATGACATGGTGAAAATTGACTGAATGAATAATACTTAAGATTAAGATGAATTTTAAAATTGTGCCCCCTAAATGCACAAGTGGCCCCTGCCTGGCCCCCCAGTTACTGTGGTCTAGAAACGTCCCTGATCCGAGGCTGCCATGACTCTCCTTTAAGACGGACGCCTCACACTGTAACACACCGAAACACTCCTGCTCACAACGGTTCCGCTTAAACCGTCCGGAATGACAACAATTGCATGAAATATTATGAATTTTATTACTTACAAAATCTGTGTCCAGGTAGGATTGATAAAGTCTTAATAAATTAATCTGAGAAGGAGTTTGAGGTTTTGCATTCATTTCTCCAGCTGTCATTACTGATGTTCAGCATGAGAGGGCGCTGCTGTCATTCCTCACTTACTTTACCTCATTTAATCACTTTTAACTTTAGATGCTGACAGAAATATTTAATTGACTTTTTATGTTTGAATGCATCATTTAATCAAACTAATTGCTATTGTTTGAATAAGTTGAATCTATCAGTTTATAGATGTGCCTGCATACAATGTCGGGCATTAACTAGTTACAGTAACAATATTTCTTTTTGCAGTAACTAGAATTGCAACTAATTACTAATAAGATTTCAGTAATAATATTACAGTTACCATACATAAAACAGCTCGTTTATTTTGATGCATACTGGTTTGAAATCCAACAATCCAATAATTCCTAGATTTGTTTTCATAATTTTCATGACTTGCACAGGCACATGAAGTCACCAGAGCAGAAGGCAAGCTTGGAATATGGAAAAGCTTACATTCAGCGGATGGAAATATTGCTATTACATTGATTTTGTCAGGAGAAAAGATGATCTGAACACTGATGTGTAAATTGTGGCCTTACTCTGGCAGGCTTGCCCAGCCACATCCCTCTGATCCTTATATAAATTGTATTAAACATGAAATATGAACTTGTGTGATTTCTTTTCATAAAATACACCATGAAATATAATTGTGTATGGGTAACAGGGAAAAAAACATTACAGCTACAATTAGCTTCAAGCTACCCAATTAATAAGAATAATACAACCTGAATTCCGGAAATGCTGGGACGCTTTTTAAATGAAAACTAAAAGACTTTCAAATCACATGAGCCAATATTTTATTCACAATAGAACATAGAGAACATAACAAATGTTTAAACGGAGAAATTTTACACTTTTATATACTAAATGAGCTCATTTCAAATTTCATACCTGCTGCAGGTCTCAAAAAAGTTGGCACGGGGGCAACAAAGGGCCGAAAAAGCAAGAAATTTTGAAAAGATTCAGCTGGGAGAACATCTAGCAACTAATTAAGTTAACTGACATCAGGTCTGTAACATGATTAGCTATAAAAGGGATGTCTTGGGCAGAGTCTCTCAGAAGTAAATATAGGCAGAGGCTCTCCAATCTGTGAAAGAGTGCGTAAAAAGATTGTACATAAAAAATTTTTTAAACAAAACATTAAATGTCAAATTACAAAGGCTTTGCAAATCTCGTCATCTACAGTGCATAACATCATCAAAAGATTTAGAGAAACTGGAGAAATCTCTGTGCGTAAGGGACAAGGCTGAAGACCTTTGTTGGATGCCTGTGGTCTTTGGGCCCTCAGACAACACTGCATCACTCATCAGCATTATTCTGTCAATGACATTACTAAATGGGCCCAGGAATACTTCCAGAAACCACTGTCAGTAAACACAATCCGCCGTGCCATCTGCAGATGCCAACTAAAGCTGTATCATGCAAAAAGGAAGCCATATGTGAACAATAAGCTGGTGTGTGGTGGGCGCTCTGGCGCACTATGGCTGCCGTCGCATCATCCAGGTGGATGCTGCACACTGGTGGTGGATGAGGAGACCCCCCCCCCCCCCCCCCCCAACAATGTAAAGCGCTTTGAGTGCCTTGAAAAGCGCTATATAAATGTAAGGAATTATTATTATTATTATTATTATTATTATATTAGATGCTTGCAGGTTTTAAAGGGACAGCACGAAACATGCTGGCGACTGTCATTAAAGGGATAGTTCACCCTAAAATGTAATTTCTGTCATTATTTACTCACTCACATGTTGTCCCAAACCTGTATTAATTTCTTTCTTGTGCTGAACACAAAAGAAGATATTTTGAAGAATGTGGGTAACCAAACAGTTGCTGGTCCACACTGAATTTGATAGTAGGAAAAAATACAATGGAAGTCGCTGTGGACTAGCAACTGTTTGCTTTTCCACATTCTTCAAAATAGCATTTATTTTCAACAGAAGAAAGAAACTCATTCAGGTTTAAAACAACTTTTGAGTGACTAAACGATGGTATAAAAATAAAATGCTATTTTTGTTTTTCGGTGAATTATTCCTTTAATGTTAATAAAACACCAAAACACAAAGAGAAAAATCACTCACTACTCTTGACTGAAAAACTTTAAAACAGTTACTTTAATAGGAATCAATATAGTGTTTCAATTTCTTGAATGCTCTTATTGTATACCTATTGTACCTGAAAATAAAACACTGTTTGTTGTATTTGTATATTATGTGGTATTGTGGGTGTATTTTTGCCATATCACCCACCCCTGTTTGAAAGGCACTATGAATGCTGAAAGATATATATATATATAATATATATATATATATATATATAAAGGTTTTAGAGCAACATATGCTCCCCTCCAGATGACATCTATTTCAGGGAAGGCCTTGTGTATTTCAGCAGGACAATGCAAAACCACACACTGCAGCTATTACAACAGCATGGCTTCGTAGTAGAAGAGTCCGGGTGCTGAAGTGGCCTGCCTGAAATACGTCAAAGATGACCACAAACTCTTCAGCAGCTGGAAACCTGTATCAGGCAAGAATGGGACCAAATTCCAACACTAAAACTCCAGAAACTCATAACCTCGATGCCCAGATGTCTTCAAACTGTTTTAAAAAGAAGAGGAGATGCCCCCGTCCCAACTATTTTGAGACCTGTAGCAGGCATCAAATTTGAAATGAGCTCATTTTGTGCATAAAATTGTAAAGTTTCTCAGTTTAAACATTTGTTATGTTATCTGTGTTCTATTGTGAATAAAATATTGGTTAATGTGATTAGAAATTCGTTTAGTTTTCATTTTATTCAAATAAAAAAAATGGCCCAACATTTCCAGATTTCAGGTTGTACAACACTTTTATTTAAACATCACTATGGATCACCAGAGCTGGGTAGATCACTTATAAATTACAATGTTACATGACAAAAATCGTAGTTACGTAATTCATTACATTACACATTTTAGGTAATGTAATCAGACTACTTTTAGATTACTTTTGATCTCGTTTATCACATTGATTTAAATAGGATAATCTTGTACCATGTTTATATAAAAATGCAAAGAGTAAGAAAATATTCCATTTATTGTTATCAACAACATGAAGTGCATTAAGCATTATTACATCAAGGTTTCCCAAACAGGGTTTATGAAGGAACTGCAGGGGGTTTATGAGTTTTATGAAAAGCTAATAATTAATTAAATGATAAAAAATAATGTCATGTGACCATAACCAAGGTCAGAGAACCATGAACATGCAAATGTGATACTGCATCATTAAAATATTTATTTTAAAATCTCAGGGGTACTTCAAATAAAAATATATTAGATGAAAGAGGATCAGATGACAACAAAGTTAATGAATTTGTACATTTTAATGTGTTTGAAATGGTCAAATGTTGTGTATCCACCTGACTAATGACTGATCTCTGTGTGAATGTCCTCAAAACTGGAAGACTTTAGTTTATAGTGTATAGGCTATTTTAAAAAGGAACATTTCATCAAAAGATGAAAAAGAGGAATTAGGGAGAATCAATTAATTATGAATAAATTATTGCTATTGTACAGTGTAAATAATATATCATCATGTAATCCACACACACACACACACACAAAAACAAAACAAAAAAACTGCAGTCTTATTAAGCATATTTTAAAACGTAATTTAATCTAATTACAAGCACTTAATTTTTGGAATCTGATTAGCCTAGTAATCCAGATTACATCGGTTACTACCCAGCTTTGTCAATCACCATTGAGCGTTTATAATAACTTCTGGCTGCGATCAAATGTGGTTTTTATGTCAAATGATGAGGCAGAAATATATTGTTAGTAATAACGTTTTAGATTTTGTGGGGAAGATACGCAATTACAACTTCTGTGGGGCCTGAAAGAAAAGTAATGTAACTAGTAGTGTAATTAATTACTCTTGAAAACAACCAGAAAGTAACAAGTAACGTAGAGTTTCTGTATGTCTGGGTATTGCGCGTGCCCCGTTCGCGCGCACTCGAGTAGTTATTGCGCGCTCGGGACAGCGGCGTTCACGCGCATTCTCAGTGCGATGGGAGTCCTGTGAGGATGGACACACGGCAAATCCTGCGGCTCTTGATCGTTTTGTCAGGATTGAACGGAGCGTGTGAAGGTTGGTATGAAGTGTTTGTTTATTCCAGCAGTGTTTTGTTTACATCCGTGGGTCAGTTTGGTTCGTTTAATTTGTTTTAGTCGCTGAACGTTTGGTGTTTAATACAACAACAACATGGCGCTGGGATTTAACGACTGGCCCAATAAATACTCTGCCTTTTCACTGACTTTATCTCTTTCTCTGTCAAAAAGGTGAACGTATGATATGCTTAATTATATTTTATATATGTGCTGTTTAAATAACAATAATAAAGCAGGATGTCTCTGTTTATGATAGAAACTCAAAAGGTGAGGGCTAGCATGCTAACAGGCTAACTTAGTTAATAGGTGACTGTAGATTCGGATAAAAACTTCAGAAAAACTAAAATGAGCTCGTGTGATCAAATACAATGTATTTAAGTTTATATGAGTCTGAATATGGTTGTTGAACGACGCAGTTAAAAGCGTTCATACACATACACAAATTGACATTTGACACATTATAGGGTTTAATTTGTTTAAAAGCAGTTTTTACTGATCTGCTAAAGGTTTGCTGTATACTTCTTGTTTTTGTGCGTTTGTAATTTTTGTTTTTCAATTTAGGAAGTAATATGAAAGGCT
Source organism: Acrossocheilus fasciatus (assembly GCA_036784905.1). Lineage (NCBI taxonomy): Eukaryota > Metazoa > Chordata > Actinopteri > Cypriniformes > Cyprinidae > Acrossocheilus > Acrossocheilus fasciatus. The sequence goes on from CM071943.1 coordinate 2,759,065, forward strand.
TACAATTTACATGATCACAGTATCAGTTGCAGTAAACAATACAGACACAGTAAACAAGTGTGTGTTTGCGCCTCAATCTGATTTTTTTACAGTCAAAATACCTTATATAAACACTTCTATGTTGGTTGACCTGTTGCACATTAACAAAGGTGTAAGTTCCTCCAAATTTTTATTATTGTTTGTTTGTTATTAATGATCGGTTTACCTGTGGTATTTAGCGAAGCAGAGAGGAGCTCTCAGTTCGCTATAAGTACAGTAGAAAATCAAGTAAATGGTTGCTCTCAGTATGAAATGACATGTTAATGTCAGGACAGAAGGAAGGTGTGTGGTCTGCAGATTGAAGCTTTCCTTTTGAGTGATGATATGGTTTTGAGTAACAATAACCTCTGAGCGCAGGTTATGATAATGGTTGGGTGTTGTGTGGGTTAAATCTCAGTTCTTTGTAAAGAAGGGACAAAATAAGGATATGACCGAACAGTGACCTCGTTTCCCTTATATATGTCTGTCTAATTCTTTCTCTCTGCATCATATAGAAATACAGTGCGTCTTTGTCCATGTCTGGTTTGATATGGGGTAACTCGTAGCCAGGGGGTTTTCTTTATTACTGTTAAGGTTTCTTCTTAACCCACTGTAAAAAAATAAATAAATAAAAGCCCTTAATGTTTTCTGCATATAAAAGGCTTGACAGGCTTGGTCATGCAGACTAGTTTGAGAGCTCTGCATTTCCCCTCAAGGTTCAGTTAAGTGCATCCATCTGTCTGTTAATATGTTGATCAATATGCCCGTCTAGGAAAGAATTAGTTCATTGTGTTCTCTAATGATCTTTAAAAGCATAATACTTTAAAATTATTTATGTGTAATAAATTTAAATGCTTTAAAATGTATGATGATAATGTTGATACTTGGCAGTCTTAGATTCTGTACTGGCACAAAATTATAGCGCTGAGCTTGTGTGACATGTCTAATGTCTTCATTTAGCCTTTTGATGATATTCATTATAGTGTCATTCCGTGTTAACTCAACCAGAGGTCCCTGGCTCAAATTTTTTGATTTTGCTGATATTTTTATCCTACCCATTTTCACACCAAATGTGGTTTTGTGTTTATCTAGTCATCACTGTTGACACTGCAAATAATAACAGTAACCCAGGGTTTAGGAATGTACAGCAGTGTTTCCTCTAGGATTTTTTTCCAGCTGTGGTGGCAGGACTATTTCCCATGAACCACGTCCCCTCCCCACCCAAGAATCACGTGCACTCAGAATTTATTTTAACTAAAAAAGACAAGTAAAATAAGAACAAATGAATTAATAACAATCATCAACACAAACAAAAACAATAACAAGATACAAATTAAATTAGCAGGACTTCATTTTTTTTCAATTAGATCTAGCTATAATATATAGTATAATATATACTAAAATACTACAGAAACCAAATAATATATTCAACTGTAAAATAACACTGGATAGTATTCACTATGTACTAATAGTAGAGGTTGACCGATTCATCGGTTTTGCTGATTAATGGGCACCGATAGTTGATTGCGCAACTAACGGTTATCGGCAAAACTCCATGCCGATAGTTTTCCGGTTTGCAACCCTTGCTGGAGTGGCTGAGAAGGGTCCGCTGGCATTATACAGTATAAGAGCAGCCTCTAGAGGCGGAAATCGCTGACAGCATGTGTTGTTTATTTTGACACGTGACACTGCTTGCTGCACAGAGTGGGAAACTCCAGACGCGCATTTAAATACAGCCGACAGAAAATCCTGCACATAACAGAGCGCCATTCACATAGTTTTCTATTAAGTTACATTATATTTGTCCCAAATCATTGTGAATGTACATAATGACTTTACCCTAGGCTATAAATTATGTAATGTGCATTTTCAGCAAAACGTTTGTCGTTCTGTGGTTCTAATAAAGTATGTATGCTTCATATAGAGAGCTGTAATAGATCACGATTTCTCTTTCCGCTTGCTCTGTTTTTTTAAACACCGAACTTCAAACTCATTTATGCCACATTGTTCATTCTTGAAGCAAATTTATGTCCATTTGGGGATTAAATAAATAGTTTGACCGCCACTTGATTTGAACGCAAAGCGTCTGGTGTGTGTGATACCTCTGAGTTCTCCTAGACGCAGCGCTGTGATTTTGCCTGTTGTGACTAACCTTTTTTTAATTTATTTTTTTTTATTATTATTAGATAATTATCAAGTGTTAAAAAATAGAAGCATATAAAGTGTGTGAGTACACATACAATATCCATATATATATATATATATATATATGTGTGTGTATGTGTGTATAAGTAATTTTAATGCTATGACCTTGTGTAGATATTTAAAGATGGCCATCTTTAAGCATGATTGTTGAAATTAAATGATAATACTTAACAATAGGAGTCCGTTCGTAGCTTTAATGAAAACTGTAGAAGATTCCTTGTTACTGTGCGTTCACACCAGACGTGACTTGCGCAAATAAATCGCGCTATTCGAGTGTATTTGTACGCTTGAACATTTTGAGTTTACTCGTTTCATTCGCGTGGGAAATTCACTTCACAACAGACGCGAATTCGCGTCAAGGAGGGGCTTCTGCCAGGTCGGCTCCAGTCTCATTACACAACACTGGTCCAATCACAAATAACAATTTTTTTTACTATACTATTGTGAGTGTATTTGCAATAGGATATAATTAGAATGAATGTACAAATGTTTGCCGCAAGTAGCCTATTCTAGTCTTAACATAGAAATAATATTTTTATGTAACAAATAGGCTATAAATTATGATTTACTATGTTGTGCACAAAGTAACACACCAAGCAAGATCCTTTTTATTCCTGTTTCTACAAAAGTACGAAGATGTATCATAATGGTTCCGGGTATCCACATACAGCGACGATGATTTTGTCCTCCATTGTTGTTTTGGATTTCTGCCTCCCTCGCTAAGTACGTCGTAATCACATCACTACTAGAGCAAGCTCCTGATTGGTTAAGCGGCGTAAATTTTTGCCAAAGTTCAGATTTTTCAACTCTGACGCCCGAAATGCTCAATTCTGCAGGATGTCTATTGGCGTCTTTGCATTGACTTAACATGTAAATCATTCGTACTTAACGCTTCATTCGCATCTGGTGTGAACGCACCTTTTAGAGTGTGTTCATTTCAACATTCACTATTAACAACTAATAGGCTTCATTTTTTTAAAGTTTAAAGTATGAAATAACTTTAATGATCAATATAGTAAATAATATTAATATTTTTATTCATTTACAATGTATGGTTCAGTACTGTTACGTTTTTTTTTTTTTTTTTTTTTTTTTTTTTTTTAAATAGTAAAGCTCTAGCTTTCATTCAGTATCCATTTTGAAAACTATCAGTTGATTAATCGGTATCGGGCCAGTGTGATCCAACCTAGCTATCGGTAAAATCCACTATCGGTCAACCTCTAATTAATAGACAGTATTGACAGACAGCAGCAAGTTTACTTAGGCTGCTGTCTCTTTAAGACCTCATGCAGGGATCTCAAATACTGTTACACAGGGCTCTATGCTTATTTTTCTTTTTAGGAGTGCTTGTCCTCCTAATTTAAAAAAAAAAAATAGTAGCACCTTCTGATCAATAATCAAAAATTCTGATCAAAAATTTGCCTTCCTAATATGATGTGATATTTGACTCCTTAAAGTAATTTACACGGGTGTTTTTTTTTTTTTTTTTTACCTTTTGTAATGGCATTTTTCAAATTGTATTGTATGTCATCTATGTCAAATTCAGAAATTTATGAGCTTTTTAAAAATTTTAATTAAAACAATGTAAAAAGAAATAGAATAAGACAAATAAGTTATCATCATATGAGATTTGTATTAAAAAAATAATTTGTACTACAGAGATGACACAGAAGAACACAAAAGTGGCTTGTAGGGACATTTTCAGAGGTTTAATGAGGCTCTGAGGTGGCATGAGTGCAATTAAATTCATATTGAGATTAATGTTTTAAATATAACATTTTGAATATAGAAATATTAAATGTTTTAAATAACAAAGTATATGTTAAAAATGCAACTAAATCCACCAGCAGGTGGTGGCAAGTCAATTATTTGATCACTGAATCATTCATTCAGTTGATTCATTCGAACGTCTGATTCATTCTGGACTTTATGAATGTCTTTATGAGTATTTATGAATGGGTAATTATGAATCAGTGACTCACTAGATTCGTTCAAAAATGCACTTTCATTCATGAATGAAACACCGCTGTGTTTGCTTTTAGTCGAGAAGTGCAGCAGCTCAGCTGTTACTTTATTTGGAACTATTTTCTTTGATGAAATGGCACCAAATCAGGCAGTAGTGTTATAGTCAGACAGCGTAAGTCACTTAATATTAACTTCTTGTTTACTGAACTGTTATTAAACTGAACTGTCTATTAAATCATTATCACATTTGCAAACTCTTTTAATAATTATTAAAAGCTGTCACTCTCCTTAGTTCATCACGATCTGTGGAGGCAGGGAGTGCGCATGAGTTCTCTTTCCCTTTAAATAACCACAACTCAAAAGCACGTGCAAATGATATGACGCATCAGATTATGAATGATCAGGATTAATTGTTAACTCTAGTTAAAGTATGAACAGTGTGAAATGTAAAATAATATTACCCAGGTGTTTAGAATTAGTGTGAGAGACCTTAAATGTTTGAGGTATGATCAGCAATTATGCCAAATATAGCCCTTTAGCACTCTGACTATGCTCACATTTATATAACAATAAAAAAGAAAAAGAAATTCTAATAATTAATCCAGGTTAGGCAAATCTTGGTTTATTGATGTGAATGCAATGTGTGGTAAAAGCAACCACTTTTCCCTGGTGTGGGATTTGATTTAAACATGTTACAATATTGTGTGTTTGAACTCTTGGTAGCTTCAGAATCTGTTAAAATGAACAAAATTCCTTCTTACAAATATCCCTGAAACTGATTCAAATAAGAATCTTATGAATGGACTACTGAGAAAAAAGGTTTTGACCCACATTTGTTTTTTGACCTGAAAATATGTACATTTTAACAATTTACACTTGAAGCCATATTTAAGTTCCAATATCTCTGGAACCGAACCAAATGGGGCCTTAAAAATGATGTCAAAAGGAAAGTTTAAGACCCAATATCTAAAAGGGCATTAAGATATCTTTAATACTTTTGAGTTACAGGCATGCAAACTTTGGAGAAAAATGTTATTTTGGCAAATAACATTATTGGAGTAGCCTTTGTTTTACATGAAAATACCATTTCAATCTTTTTCAAATTTTCACATTTAATTAAATTTTATTTCGGTGTGATGTTGCTCTCACAGTTTTTCTACAGCATGGATAACATTAGTAATCCTCAAATAGCAGCTAATGCTTTTCCCACCTTGACTTTGCAACAGAGTAAACCGAGATTGTGTATCATATTTAATGAGAGCAGTGAATAGCTTATCTGAACACACGACTGAAGTGTGTGAGGATTACTCTGCTTCAGATACAAGGCATTAATGAGCAAATCTCAAAAATGCAGGGTACAGAATTATTTTTGCCACATCTGGCGATGAATTGAACAATGTAAGTATGTATAATACAATTAGCATTTTATTGAATATGTATTTGATAAATGTAACTTTGTGGTGTACAGCACAGGTCATCGTGGCACACACAGCATCATATGTAAGATAATCAGTCTGTGTCTCATCACTGCACCTAGCGGTTTTTGTTTCTGATGAAAATCCCTTGTCTGTCACCAGATGGAGTTCTTGAGAAGAAACTGATGAATGTATGAATTGATACAATTATTTTATGGTGTGCTTCACCATATATATATAATATATTTGGGGGGGCACGGTACACCGTGCTGCGTTGTCACAAGAACATCCCAGCTGACGATTATGAGGAAATTAGGTTGCTCCCTTTGCAGAGTGCATTTCAAACGACTAAATAATGGCTCGCACGTGCCCTGTTCACTTCAAAGTCCCCACTCCAAGGGGATAGGGATGATCGCATCCATTTGGAATTTGCCCCGTGAACCGTACAGTTCGGTATGTGTACCGTGCCACCCCAAATAGATAGATATAGATAGATAGTCTGGCAAGTAAACAAAAAAATATAATATGTAATGTTTGGAAAATGGCACAGCTTTTGAAATATCTAAAATTACAGTCTTAACATCAGTCAGTCAAGCATTATAAATATATTATGATAATCAAGTATTTAATTACAGAACTTTAGTAACTAGAATTAAAACTTGGTAACCATGTAGTCATTTTAACATTTAATGTCCGTCCACGTTCTACGTCGCGAACAATTTGCTATCACATCTTATAATTACCACAAACTTGTTAACACTTGACACTTGCCCCTGAGAAACGTCCTGCTCCAGTCATGCTTGCGAATCAGTCTCTCGTCAATCAGCTACTTCAACCGTTTCATCATCAGACTCTGGCTCGAATTGGTAAGGTACAATCAATACCATTTCTTCTATGTATTGACAAGTTTCCAGGACTGACGGTCCGTTATGGCAATGGGCGTTTTGTTTCCGACACGCGCTGTACGCGGTAGACCAATCACAAAGGACTGCGCCATCTGACCAATCACAGCAGTGAGGGCTCACAGAAAGGAGGGGTTTAGAGAGACTGATTCTTCAGACTGCTTCGCACGAGTTGTTTACGAATCATTTAGAAATGAGGTAAAATTTAAAAAAATTGAGTGAACTAAAGCGTTTTTTGACCTTGCATGCATGTAAACCTGTTTTAGGTTCTGAACATACCGATGCCAGAATTTTTTGTGGTGTTGGTGGAATTTCCGATACTAGTATTGGAACCGGAACAACCCTAGTCGCATGATGAAGGTTAATTTTGGGACCTCCATGTATGTAATGAAGAATTATTTTTAATGTCCCACTTAACGTTTATTTTTAAATGTGTACAGTTCCTGACATATTATTGTAATTTTATGTTTTAAGTGTCTTGTAAAATGCCCTTTGAAAGAGTGAAGTTTTCCAGTGTATCCTCAGTTAATCAGATACATGATTGTTAATGATTATTAGCTGTATTTTACACAGAAGTTTACCAGTTCATACGTACTCCTCACAGTTGAGAGATTTCAGCTTTCTCCTCAGTGTGTGTTGGATTGAGACTCAGGTGTATAATTTATGCCAGATGTTTGCCAAATAAGTAAGTGTTAGTCAGTTCGAAACTGTAATTGGCAGAAGCAGGAAGATGTGGTTTGCGTCTGAAAGTCATTCGGGTTTTAGTGTTATAAAAAGCAAATCTGTCATCATTGATAGGTCACCAGTGCCAAAGTCACCTGTCAGATGTCAGAATCAGACTAGTAATTAATTCACATGTGATATTTGTAAACAAAATAATTTTATATCAGTTTTACAATGAAAATAAAATTGTTGGTGGTTTTGCAGCTGGATAAAAATAATGTCCGTCAACTGAACTGCCAGTCACATTAAGATATAGCAGCCACTTCCAGTGTAGACAAATTTATTTATTTATTTATTGAGAAACAAATCATTAGTTTTGCTGTGCATCACTCAAACCTGACTGAGTTGTTATTCTGAAAACATTGCATGCAGGACATTATCTTAACTCGCCAGCCACTGCTATTGGTTGTAGATAAGCAGATTTAAAGGTGCCAAAGCAGAGCCAGTTTGACTGGTCCAAAACCACATTTCTTTGGTGAAAATGTCTGGAACTGGGATTGATTTTGTGATCATAAAAACACTTAGTAAAAGTGATTCTCAGGGAGGTTACTACAGAGAAAAACACTTTTCTCTAAAAATAAATGGCATTACTGCATGTCCATTTACTTGAGACCACCTGCATGTTTCACAGCTATACTGAGAATGATGTTCTTTAGATAGAAAAGGCAGCACTTCCTGGTTAATCACACTGCGTGACTGCACCAAAATCCCAATAGTAAAATGTGGTAAAAGAGTTTGTTTAGGCCAGCATTACTGTCTCAGGACTTGGACAGCATTGTAGGCATTGAGACCAATTAATTCGCAGTTGGTCAATTGAAAATCATGCATTATGGACTGGTGCAATTTATGTAGAATATTTTTTTAGTGACACAGAAACTGATTTATTCTCAACTGAACATTGTCATCCAGAACTAGGTTGACAACATGTGGCTTGTAGCTTTCACTGGAGGAATGAACGAGGCTTCAGACTACATGTTTGTGTCTAAGTCATACCTTTATCATGCTTGTCATACCCTGAGCTGAAAGAGCACATTGTTAAATGTTATAGCTGTGTTGTTTAGAGTAAAAGCATGAACTGTTTAGATTTTATGCCACGCTAAAACAGTCACATGACAGCATATGATATTTGTGTCTGATATAGTTTAGAAACAGCGTGACTTCTCTTGTTTTAGGTGTGTATAGTTTGATGCATGAGTAACCACATTGTTGATATAGAATATTTATTTTCATCAGTCATCTGTAACTTTACATGAATGCGAGTGGATATTCGTTCCCTGGTTCCTGCATGTCTAATGTTCTGTCCTGAGCTGTTTGTGACAGCATTCAGACAGACCTGCGTGTCTCGCTGTGTTTTGCACATGTGTGGGTGTTTGCTTTCAATGCAGGGAAATGCCAAATTATTTAATTGTCCTTTGAATAGAAAATGAAGACTTGCACTATTAAAAGCCATGTGCGTTTGCATGGGTCTGCACATTATGATACACAAAGCCTCTATCAGACCTTTTTCGGGAACAAGACTGTACACACGAATCGGACAAAGCCAAGTTCACTACCTCTAAAGTTCCTAAATATTCCCCCAAAGGTCGTATGATTAAAGAACAACTAGAAATTAGACTGGCTAATATTCCCATCTGGTTTTGAATGGTTTCTTGTTATTAAGCTGAAGTCCTGATGGGTCCCGATGATTGTTTTCCATATTGCCAAATGGTATTGCATCATATTTAGTTAAGCAATTAGCGCAAAAGCTGTAGTGGAGGAATATGAGGACCAAGGACGACTTATTCATCGCAGATCGTTTAATTCAAGAAATGATTAACAAACACATTTTATATTCTACTGTGTAGAGAAGGTCACAAGACCTGCCCATATGACTTTAAATTACTAACACTGAGGCATAGGCATGGTCATAGTAGGGCTGGGACGATACGCTAATCTGCTGATTCAATACTATCCCGATACTTGTGTGCCGATTCCATATATATTGCGATAATTGAGTATTGCGATTATATAACTCACTATTGCAATTCGATACTACAATTTGTGATTTTTATTTATTTATTTTTTTGTTTGCTTATTAAAGATGGAACAATGGAAAATACTTGATTATATCCTTAAAAGAGACACTATATGAATCATTAACAAAAACAATGCATCACATTTTTCTGAACTTTTATTTCCGGAGCATACACACACACAATGTATTTTAAAGTACCTTGAACCATGGAACTTTCACGTACCAAAAACCCTGAACTTGCACATGAATATAATAGTCTAATGTTCAACAAAATGAGTAGAAAAAATACTTTCTGAAATAAAATAAAATGTTACTTTGCATACCATTTTAGTCATGTTTAGAGGTTGCCCGATAGTGGATTTTACCGATACTGATAGCTAGGTTGGACCACAGTGGCCAATAACGATTAATCAACCGATAGTTTTTAAAATGGATACTGAACGAAAACTAAAATAGAACTTTACTATTTTTAAAAAGCAGTAACGGTACTGAACCATACTTTGTAAATGAATAAAAATGTAGTATTAATATTAAATATTATATTGATCATTAGTTATTTCATAGTTTACTAATGTTAAAAGAAGAAACTTTAAAATTTAAAAATGAAACCTATTAGTAATAGTAAATGTTGAAACGAAATGAACACACTCTAACAAGGAACAATATTTCTACAGCTTTCATTAATGTTACAAATGGACTCTTATTGTTAAATATTACCATTTAATTTCAATAGTCATGCTTAAAGATATCCATCTTGAAATACCTACACAAGGCCATATTAAAATTATATGCACAAGTTATTGATATTGTATGTATACTCACATTTTATTTGCTGTTATTTTAAAACACTGCATGATTATCTAATCAAAATATTAAAAAAAACAAATATGCAAGTGACACACTGTGCAAAAGCGCAGCGCTGCGTCTTGGAGAAGTCCCAGGTGTCACACACAACAGACGCATCACATTCAATTCAAGCAGCGGTCTAAAACAGTTTATTTAATCACCAAACGGACATAAGTTTGCTTCAAGAATGAACTATGTGGCATAAATGAGTTTGAAGTTCCGTGTTTAAAAAAAACAGAGCAAACGGAAAGAGAACGCGCGATCTGTATTACAGCTCTCTATGAAGCATACAGACTGTATTAGAGTCACAGAAAGACAAACGTTTTGCTGAAAAAACACAATACAGAATGACTTCACCCTAGGCTATAAATTATGTAAATTAACAATGATTTGGGACAAATGTTATTTAATGGAAAGCTATGTGAATGGCGCTCTGTTCCGCGGCAGAATTTTCTGTCGGCTGCATTTACATGCGTGTTTAAAGTTTCCCGCTCTGTGCAACACGCAGTGCCACATGTCAAACAAACAACGTGCTGTCAGTGATTTCCACCTCTAGAGGCCACTCTTATACTGTATAATGACAGCAGACCATTCTCAGCCACTCCAGCAACAGATGCAACACGGAAAACTATCGGCATGGATTTTTGCCGATAACCGATAGTTCCGCAAGTCAACTATCGGTGCAGATTAATCGGCAAAACAGATGAATTGGTCGACCTCTAGTCATGTTTTCCCAGCAGTGTGTAAAATCCAAAGTGTTTCCACACTCGGGATTCAAAACATGAAGGTGCAGAAAGAATTCTGGAAGAGGTTTGATCCTCTGCCTTCGTCATGGTTTTGTTTTCTTTCTCGTGCCGGCTTGAAACGTGTATGACGTCATCTAATGCAGCAGCACTGTGCACGCAGAACGATCGTTGTATGACATCAAAGCACCGTGAGAGCTACAGAGAGCAAACGGCTCCGCATGCTTTCGAATCGCTCTCACGGTACTTTGATGTCATATGCTGATCGTCTGCACGGTGCTGCTCCAAGTCGAACCTAAGTCAGAGTGTCTCATATTTACTAATGTTGTTTATGGATGTTTTGTTACATGTAAGCAGTTCTTTGAGCAACGTTAGTAAAAGATGTATTGGTCATTGGACCTGCTTCAAATTTTAGCACTCAATGTAGACTGTAATTATAAACAATTATGCATTTTGACATGTCCATGTTGCAATTTTATGAGGTTGGTGTTCCCTGTAAAATTTTGAAGAAGTATTATGCAATATTTAATCACACTAACTGGTGGGTTTTTATGTGTGTGTGTGTGCGCGCACATTATTGTGACACATCAGGACATAGATTTGTATAATGACAAGGGTATGACACGGGTATTACAAGGAGAAGGTGACTTTTCAGGACATTACCCCATGTCCCCACTTTTCAAAACGCTTATAAATCACACAGAATGGAGTGTATTGAAAATCTGAAATGGCACAAAGTTTTCTGTAAGGGGTAGAGTTAGGTGTAGAGCAATGGCACATACAGTTTGTACAGTATAAAAACAATTACGCCTATGGGATGTCCCCATTTTCACAAAAACAAACGTGTGTGGGGTGTGGTCGATTTGTGAATAGCAGTGATGGATTGCAATTTATTAGTGAGAAAATATGGACTATGTTTACTGCACAATATACACTGTATACTGTCTAGTGTTTTTATTAAATAATGAGATGTATAAAACCTTTTAAATAGCAGCATGCTACATTGTTTTCACATGACTTCACTGCAGTGCATGTTTAATTCAGCAAGTGACGTGTAGTCTAGAAAATAAAAAGGTTCATTGTTAACCTAATTTTGGTTTAACATCTTGTCTAATCAAATAAGGTGTTAGGGACTTTATTTTGGAAATCTATCAGCACTTTACCTGTGTATATGTGCAAGTACAAACAAGTCCATGTCAGTTTGAGGATGTGGTGTCGTGAAGTCAGAATTTAGCAGTGAGATCATGTTTTCATGAACCAGCTTCTGTTTTACTTTATAATACTGTTATATATGGACTATCATTTACTCTTACTATTATTTACTAAATGGTGTTTGGTATGTTTTTTTGATATATTTTTTAATTGGTTTAGACAGAATGGAAATTAAAAAAAAAAAAATTACGTTTGGCATCAAATTGCAACCTAATGCTGTACTAAAATTTATTATTAAGCAAATGTCCTTAATTAAATTGCATTTAATTTGCAGAACCATATTTTGGCATTATACAAAGAGATTAATTGCGTATTAAAAAATGGGAAAATACACAATTTTGCCCCCAACTCTGCACTAAATTCTTGCTTGATTGAACTTTGAATTTAACAGGAAAAGGAAATGGGATGTGTGTTCTCCTCCGTTTTGGTAAGCCTGATTATTTTGCGATCCTAAATGTATGAGTAAGTTTTTTTTTTTTTTTTTTTGTTTTTTTTTAAGAACTGAATGTTTGTTTGTTTCCTTCTGACACTATCAGAAAAGACTTATCAGTTAAATATCTGTCGTCAATTGTGACATCGACCACAACGGCAGCGTCATAACATCTGTCCTCGAGTAGTTTCGCTCTGTTCGTAGCCCAAGGGGAAGCTCCCATGATGATGGAGCGTCTCTTTACGTCATATTGTGTAAATAACAGGAAATCCCGTCTATCAACTAATGTGCCATTATACATGCGATAATGAAATGAGTTCAGTGGAAAACCAAGCTCGCATGCTAAGTTTATACATTCTGCTGTGACCTACATACTGCAAACACTTTGATTAATAAACCAGAAGTCCTGTGCTTGTCTGTTGCTGAAAGCGGAAAATGTAGAAACAGCCTGGGCAATACTGCAAGAGTATACCATAAAACAAGATCCTCTTAATGTGAATTGATCACAGGCTGAATTTGTTTAATCGCTCTGCGTTTTTGGCTTGAAACGAGCCCTGTTGGCATGAGCTGGAGCTGTGTTCAGTCACGCCACGAATGCAACACGCCGCAGCCTGCATTCAGTGCTGTGAAAACAGAGAACATTTTGGACACAATCACCGCAGGTTTTTTTTTTTTTTTTTCAAATTTCAGTTCACACTTTCTAATTATCCATATGCCATGAAAAATATCTCAATAATGACATTGTGTAGGAGCTTCACCAGAGAGTGAATCAAGCGCCAAATGAATGTTGCACTTCAGGGACTCGCAGCTGTTGCATAACTTTTTTTTTTTTTTTTACACAACTTGTTACATGACTTATAGGACTGCCAGTAATTAGTGAAGACGTGTTTTACAGTTTAGTAGCATTTTATTTTTTTCCTGTGAAGTCTCTAGTCATGTTTGTTAGTCATGGTTTCCTGTACCAAAAACTTTATTTATATTCTCTGACCCTTGTAATAAAACAGGCTGTTGAAGTACTTCTCAGATTTCTATATGCAAATCTTTTAGTTTTTTATTAATGTAACATTTTATAATCAGCATTTTAAATTGATTATTTATCAGTGCAGGCAGAGATGCTGAAGATAAGTAGGTGTTATGTAAATGTTGGTGGCTGATTTAAAAATCCAGTGTTGGGTCAAGATGGTCAGTGAGATCAGCAAGTGAGTATTTTTATCTTTAGCTTTCATGATCATTAAAAGGGGATTTGGAGATGCAACAACTTGAAGAGGTTTTTTAGCCTGTAACAGTAGCTGTTGAATAATGCTTGATGCTTACTTTTTTCCTCAATAAGCATATTGTCAAAATACACCGGGTTTCCTATTTTGAAATGCTTTAGCATTGCTGGCTGCTCATTCAGGTCTACGAAATATTACAATATAAAAACCGAGAATTAAACTGCCATAATTTCATTGTAAGTAATCGCTTGGCATAAATGCATGTTATTAATTGATTGCTCTGAAACCGCGAGCCCATTGAATACTCAACAGTGTCATGTTTTGCCTGAAATGTGCAGCGCTCGTATATTAAATGAAATTTGAAGATTAATAAAAAATGTTAGGCTGTTTTGTGATTCCTGTTTTTTTTTTTTTTTTTTTCCATCACCAAATTTAAGACCTCTTAAAATATAATTAAGATGTTTATTCAATTTAACATACTTAAGGCTTTTTATGAGCTAAAATTTCATAAAACACTAAAATTTTAATTCACACACATGCTCCTAAATAAACTTTACAGTTTGCGTATTTATTTTTAGTCACAAATGCGAGTAAAAACAAAGGAAAGCAATAAATCATTGTATAGTATGACCAGCACAATATTAGATAGATTAACCATAAATGTTCTTTTCTGTAGGCCAGGCCTATGTTACGATGAAATTAGGTGATGCATGAATTGCATGATGCACAACTACAATCACAGTAGTATATTGACTGATTTGTTGAACTTCCAGCCTTGTAAGCATGTAATAATTATGACAGCATAAAGCACTGACAAATAAGCCTGGTGTAAACATTAATATGAAAGTCAGTAACAAATCACACAAACCAAAGTAGATTGCAGAAATATAAAAACAAATCTGTTGCTTTACCACGCTCAGTATTTAGGTAATTCAAAGTCACTGTAATAAACATGTGGGTTGCACTTTTAAATGCTGTCTGTAAATTTTAGACAGATTTGTGTATATATAAAAATATATATGTGTGATTGTGTTCTGAGTCATGAAAGCTAAAGATAAAAATACTCGCTGATCTCACTGACCATCTTGACCCAACACTGGATTTTTAAATCAGCCACCATATATACACCTTATTATATAGCCTATATTATCTTATGGTCGAAGTCTTCAGTAATGAAATGCACTGTAACACTGTTACTGCTTGAGTAATTTCTATGTGCAGTTCTGAAGTATGTTCATAAATACGCTTTCCAACATTTCCGCGTGTAAGGGTTGCCAGGTTTTCACTACAAAACCCGCCCAATTGCTACTCAAAACTAGCCCAATCGCATTTCGAGGGGGGTCCACCGGTAAAAATTGCATTCCGGGGTGGGACTGCATTCGCCGTACTTTGATGCCATACACTGATCGATCTTCAAGTCGAACACACCTCTTTACTCTCGTGTGTCACGTCAGTGTAAAAATCAAGTTTTTTCATATCATTTCATATTATTGCAAATGCAATTAATTGTTCAGCCCAAGTTAAAAGTGTTTTTTAGAAAATGTCTTGAGGCTCTCTTATGATCACAAAAATGCTTTAGTTCTTTGTCATCTCCCCAAAGCACATCCCTAGAATACTCCTGCAGCCCATCCTCTCATCTATCATTGCTTAAGACTCAGATGAGTCGAGTCTCTGTGGTCTGCTGTTCTTCACTTTTGACCGTCTACATCCTCCATTTACATGTGTTCTGGTCCAAGTTTGATTGAATCATCTCCGTCTGGCTGCTCTTAGACAGACCTGATGAATGAGTCTTTAACTAAGAAAAATTGTGTGGAGGGGAGGAAATAATGCAGTTTTATGTTGTCCTATGCAGTATTCCAACAAGGAAACAAACTTTATTTAATCAATCAGGAGATTATTGGATCATGAAAACTGATTGCTTTCCATACCACGATTGAAACTTTGTGTTTTGCCTTGATGGCAGCTGAAAATGAAAGTTGTTTTAGAGGCATTCAGATGAAAGATTAGAGAGAACATTTTCAGTTGCGCTTTTTTGTCTTTCTGAAGTTGCCTTATGCTGGGCATGAACCAGTAAAGACAACTTATCTCACCAGCCATGAAACTGTTTTTTAAACCATTTCATTAAAAATATAAATAAATGTTATAAATTAAGTCCATTGTTTTATAAATGATGCATAATATAATAATTGCATTTTTTTGATAAAATACATCTACAAAAGAAAAACGAACAACTGTTTCTGGATTCTCCCTACAAAAACAAACATGAAGCTGCTGTGCACAATATACGACTCTACTGATCTCTGCCACCCCCTGCTGTTGAAAACACACATCTGCAGTCCATTCACTACAATACAGAAATTCATAAACTGTTTGGGATTGTGGCTGTAATATAGTATATTTTACTACTGGGCTGTTGAATGCTTGAATCTGATTGGCTGACGTATGTTCCAAGGTGTGCAATTATTTTCAGGGAAATGCACAGCTAAAGTAGTTCCAGGCGGGTCTTGACCGCATCACACGTCACTTCACCAAATGATTTCAATTATTTCGAAGGTCTATACAGCCTAAAACAGCAGAACCACCAAAACCCACAGCAACAGTGACCAAGCTAATAAATGTATTAAACAATAGGACCAAGTGACTTAATTATTTCCATGTTTTTTTGCCACAAGATTACATTTTATGTACGGAAACCACATACTCTCTCTCTCCTGATCGCTTTTGTACATACGCACACACACACACACACACACACACACACACACACACACATATGTGCAGAAACTTGCTATTATAGCTGCTCTGACAGTTTGATGATTAAAATAGTTTAGCAACTTACATTTTAGCAGGCTATAATGGCATTTCTCATTAGTGAGATACAGCTCTGTTCTTGAAGCAGATGAACCTAAAGTTTCGCTATTAGAGACGCTGCTGCCAGGCTCTGTTGAGAGACTCACAGACTCCGGTGAATCACACACGCTTAATCTTTCTCTCATAACTGCATTAGTCTGCTATCAACGGTTCAAACCTCTGTTACTGGCTCTAAAATGACATTTCGGAATTAGCAACGGAGGTGTGGAATGAGATGCGTAAGAAATTAATCCTACACACTGAGCGTTTATGGACAAAAACCTGACAAACGTTAATTCAACGGCCTGTCATCAATTATTTCTTACTTGATGTATATTATAGTGTTAATATATGCATGTAATATATAATTTTGGTTCTCTCTGCAGCCCTGTTCTGTAACTGCACCACACCACAGTGTGTGAAGGATGGGTATAAGTGCGAGACCAACGGGGCGTGTGTGGCCTCCACCTCGGTCATTGATGGACAGGAGCAGCTTATGCGGTTCTGCATCCAGAAAGAGGAGCTGGTTCCTCCGGGCCGGCCGCTCTACTGCCTCAGTGCTGGGGTACTGATGAACACACACTGTTGCTACTCTGATTACTGCAACAGCATCGACCTCAGATTACAAACCGGTGAGCATCAGTTCTTTATATCAGCTATAATCATTATCAGAAATAGCTAGTGAATTCCAGATGATGAGCTAATGCAGCATGTTCTCTGTCAGTGACAAGCGGACCGGGTTCAGGGCAGGACTGGGGGCCGCTGGAGCTCACTGCAGTGGTGGCGGGTCCGGTCTTTGTGCTGTGTGTGCTGGTTCTGCTGGGTGTCTTCCTGTTCCTGCACCACCAGCGAGCCTACGGTCACCGGCAGAGACTGGAGGTAGAGGATCCCAGCACTGAACACATGTTCCTGACCAAGGACAAGACCTTACAGGACCTCATCTACGACCTCTCCACCTCAGGATCTGGGTCTGGTTAGTATTGCATGGTTTATGCATGTATGCAACAGTGTTATTTTAGTATTATTTTTATATTATTATAGTTTTCATTAATATTTTGAATTGGCTTTTTTATTTTTTTGTACTTTGTAATTTACTTTCTTTGTGTGTTTTTATATTACTATTTAGGTTTTGTTTTTATTACAGTTTCTTTAACATCATAGTTGCCAACATTACTATTTTACTTCTACTTTAATTTAGTTTCCTATTTTTATTTTTATCTGATAGATGAATTAATATACCATTAGAGTTTTTATTAATATTTTGAGTGGACTTTATTTTTGTATTTTCATTTTAATTTTAGTTTGGTTTTTTTTTTTTTTTTTTTCATTAGTACTATTTAGGTTTATTTATTTTATTTAATTTTTTTTTCAAGTTTCAGTTAGTAATTTTAGTACTTCAACCTAAGCTTATTTCAGTAAGTTGCAATATTTTTTTCATTTTGGTTTTCTAGTTTTTCATCTATTGTTTGTTTTATTTTATGTCAGCTTTATTTCAGCTAACAAAACAATAATAACCCTGATGTAACATGCATAAATCACATTGTGATTTTGTTCATTATTTTAATAGCTTAATCTAGTTTGATTTTGTTGTGTTGTTTAATTAATGTGGAGTTAACACAGAGTTCTGGAGGAAAAAAACTCCATAATATATCCTTTACATAAGTCTTATTTTGTATGTTTTTCCACTATGTACATATCGCTAACAAAATACCATTTAAAATTACATTTTGGCTGCTGTTCTCCAAGTTTCATAACAGTAGTCCATTTGACTTATGCACAGTATTATTTTACTATTGTTTATATACAAGCATATCTTTAAATATTTTGAAATGTTATGTGCTTTTGTCCTCTGTCATTATTTTTGTTAGCACTATTTAGGTTTCACTTATTTTTATTTCAGCTTTAAGCCTTATTCTCTCATTGATTCTGCAGGTCTGCCGCTGTTTGTCCAGAGGACAGTGGCTCGTACCATAGTGCTGCAGGAGATCATTGGTAAAGGCCGCTTTGGGGAGGTGTGGAGGGGGAGGTGGAGAGGCGGAGACGTCGCAGTGAAGATCTTCTCCTCTCGTGAGGAGCGCTCCTGGTTTCGTGAAGCTGAAATCTACCAGACCATCATGCTCCGCCACGAGAACATCCTGGGCTTCATTGCTGCCGACAACAAAGGTAAACAAATGTTTTAATGAGCTGTTTTATAGTATGCATAGTGTTGTCATCTAGGTTTAATAATGTTTAATTCTCTCTGTCACAGATAATGGCACATGGACTCAGTTGTGGTTGGTGTCAGACTATCATGAGAATGGATCCCTTTTTGACTATCTGAACCGATATTCAGTCACTATTGAGGGCATGATTAAACTAGCGCTGTCGGCTGCCAGCGGCCTGGCGCATCTGCACATGGAGATACTGGGCACTCAGGGTGAGTTTGTCAGGGTCATTCGATTAAATTATGTCCATTCCAATACCTATTGAAGCAGTTTGCTGTCTACATAGGGAGCTAACTTCTAGCTAGGGCTGTGCAGTTTATCGCATGTGATAGTCATGTGCATCTCGTCAGTAAAGCCAGTTCTGTGATTTAGTATTAAATCTCCATCACGTGCTTCCAGATGGAGCGGCATTTAATACACAGAACTTCAGTAAGCTGATTGTTACATGCAGTGGTGACTTAGGCTGTGTTCTTGTGCAGCCCACTGTTTGAAGCAGTCGTGATGCCTAAAAATGTTGTGTATGTGGGAGCGCGTGAGGGTGTGGAACACTTTTCTTCTCTGGTCAGAGAGTTTTGTGTGTAGCTGTAATTGTTCGTTTTTGTCATCAGGTAAGCCTGGCATCGCTCACCGTGACCTGAAGTCCAAGAACATCCTGGTGAAGAAAAACTGCACATGTGCAATCGCTGACCTCGGCCTGGCGGTTCGTCACGAGTCCGTCACTGACACCATCGATATCGCCCCCAACCAGCGCGTCGGCACTAAGAGGTACAGCTTACATTACTGACTGAACCAACAGCCAAGAAAAACAGACGTATATAAACATACGTCACAATAATCTGACCCAAAACTTCAGTGGTTTGTGTTTTCTACTTGATGTTCTTTCAGTGATCCTGTTTCTGTGTGTGTTTCAGGTACATGGCGCCTGAGGTTCTGGAAGAGACTATTAACATGCGTCACTTTGACTCATTTAAATGCGCTGACATCTACGCTCTGGGACTCGTGTACTGGGAAATCGCTCGCCGCTGCAATGCTGGAGGTGCTGAAATTAATTGAAACTATTCTTCAAGGGGCACATTGCATTAAAAAAAAGCACTTGAAGCACTTTTAAAGTTAAAGTGAGAAATATTTTTGTTCTTATTTTTCTGTTTTGTTTGCATTCAGGTATTCATGAAGAGTACCAGCTGCCCTACTATGACCTGGTGCCCTCTGACCCATCCATAGAGGAAATGAGGAAAGTGGTGTGTGATCAGAGGTTACGACCCAACATCCCCAACTGGTGGCAGAGCTATGAGGTGAGAGAGAGAGATCACAGTAACACTGTGACTCCTCTACAACTACTATTCTGGTCCTCTCATCATTTTCATTTTTTTTCCTAAAGTCCGCTTAAAATAGCCTTTCTACTGTATATCAAATATGGTGATTTCTGAATTGCCTGAATTTTATTTATACATGGTCTTGGGAAGGTGGTGTTGAGTTCTGAAAGATTAGATTTCCAAACCTTTTTTAATTTGTGCAGTTTCCACAAAACCAGTAAAAGAAGTGCTTAACTTCAGAAAGTGTTGTTTGTCCACTTCATGTATAATCAATATTATTAAATAAAATGTTATATGAACACTTTTATTTTTGCATTTATTTTTACTAGCAATAAACAATATAAATAAGTATATAGGTTATCTAAGCCCGTTTCCGCCACTGAATAAAAAATAAAAAAGGGAATTGCGACTTTTTATCTCACAATTCTGACTTTTTTTCTCAGAATTGTGTGATTTATAAACTCACAATTCTGAGAACATAGTCTTTTTTTCCCCTCAAAACTGGACTTCATAACTCGCAATTGCGAATTTATATCTCACAATTCTAAGAAAAAAAGTTCATATCTCGTAATTCTGACTTTACAACACGCAATTCTGAGAAAAAAAGTCAGAATTGTGAGAGAAAAAGTTTCAATAACTTTTTTTTATTTTTTATTCAGTGGCAGAAACAGGCTTCCATAATAGGTATTTTTAAAATGATATTAAATGTTTTGTTTTACATATTTATATATTGTAAGTACATAGTTTATCAACTATATGTGACCCTGGACCACAAAACAAGTCATAAGGGTCAATTTTTTGAAATTGAGATTTATACATCATCTGAAAGCTGAATAAATAAGCTTTCCATTGATGTATGGTTTGTTTGGATCGGACAACATTTGAAAATCTGGAATCTGAGGGTGCCATAAAATCTAAATACTGAGAAAATCGCCTTTAAAGTTGTCCAAATGAGGTTCTTAGCAATGCATATTACTAATCAAAAATTAAGTTTTGATATATTTATGGTAGGAAATTTACAAAATATCTTCATGGAATATGATCTTTACTTAATATCCTAATGATTTTTGGCATAAAAGAAAAATCAATAATTTTGACCCATACAGTGTATTGTTGGCTATTGCTACAAATATACCCCAGCGACTTAAGACTGGATTTGTGGTCCAGGGTCACATATATTATTTTAATTTGTATGTGTGTTAAGTATATAATTTTTAAATACACACACACACACACAATTATTATTAATAACATATTTATTAACACACATTGTGCTTTCATGTCAAATAAAGATTTATTTTCCCCTGGTAACAGGTTACAGGGTTGAATGAGTTGATTTAGAAAGTCTGATCAAACTTGATTGACAGAAAATTATTGCTGTTTTGTCATTTTACAATAGATATTTTATTTTGTTTGTGTCAAAGGAATGTGAGCTGCATTATTACATAGAATACTTAACGAGTGTGAAAGCAAGAAGCCTGTGTGCTCTGAAATGACCTCGCATGGTAAATTGGCTGTTGTTCCCGCAGGCGTTGCGTGTGATGGGGAAGATCATGCGGGAGTGCTGGTACGCTAACGGCGCCGCGCGACTGACGGCTCTCCGCATCAAGAAAACCCTGTCTCAACTCAGCGTGGACGAAGACATGAAAATCTGAGCGAAACACTACCTTCTGCCAGAAACACTCCTAGCAAAGAGAACGTGTACAGACATGCGACCACTCTAAACTATCCTGCCAGTGTAAAAGTATTTCCGTCCACGGAGTTGGGACGGGGCCTACCTCACCCCACCGCCAAAACTACTGAACCTACGGTACCCAACAGCCCTCTGTGCTCTCCTCCTCCTCTCTACATCTACTACCGCTACCGCCCAGCTCGCCGATCAAAATGGACATGTGACTTGATTGATTCTGATCAAATCAGTTTTGCCCCAAAGATCATTTTCCAAACATCATATTTAAGCAGTTTTGACCAGCTTGTTGCATTAATTTAGAGCAGTCTAGCAGACTTACCTTGGTTAACTAACTATGTGGAATACACACACTCCAGTTTAGAGGCGATAATGGGCGGGTTGAGCTGGTAAACGCAGTGAATTGGTGCAAGATGGCACTGTTAGCGACCGACACGATCAGCTGATTTCTTTCATTCGCCAGTGTTTCATAACCACGTCAAAGCTGTTAGCAAAGCAACCTTATTTGCACTTTATCCCGGAGGTTTTGTGAGCGTGAAGTGGATTATAGCCATCTTGGTTTTGGAATCACACACTGGCACACGCGTCTATTCTTACTACTGAATGGTACGGAGATATCTATTTATTTTAGCTCGTAGATCCTTCATATGTCCTTATTTTTTTATCACCGTTAGATTTCCTCCTCTCCTACATGGGCAAACAAAGCTACTGTACATAGTATATTTTTTAAGAGTGTGGAAATGTAAATAGCTTACCCTTTTTTAATTTCTGAGTCCTTCGACTAAGCTAAAGGTTTGATCGTCCAGGAACATCAGAGATGTGAAGCTGTACGGGTCAGCGCAAGCGGTGGCTAAAGTACAGGCTTTTGTTAAACTTTGTTTTTCATAGCTAAACCTGTCACTGTAGCATTAAATAACACTATAATGATGCACATTTTATTAGCTGAGGAGCGTTGGGACTGTTTTGTATGGACTTGAAACTTGTTTTAAAGGAATAATTCATGCAGGCATAAGAATGTTCATCGTTTATCGCCCTCATGTCGCTCCAAGCCTGTATGACTGAGTTTTTGCTGTAAAACACAAAAAGAGATATTGAGCAGAATGTGCAAGCTGCACTCAAAAAATGATGAAAAATCACCATAAAGGGTCAGTATGACTTTATGCTGTATTCAGAGTCCTCTGAATTCATATGAACTACATCTGATACTTTTTTTTGGAGCTTGATGCACATTTAATTGCAAGGCAAAGAGTTTCATGAATGCAAGAAAGTCGTGCAGGTTTGGAGCATCATAAGCGCGAATGATGATAGGGTTTGAATTTTTGCATTAACTCCAGCGGCTGCTGCCGCAAGTGAAATTACGACGTGATCCTAGGAAATAGATTCTTCTTCATGCACTGGGTCTGTTATAAGAAGAACGACTTGAAAATGTAACTTGAAAAGTTTGGCGTGGAAGCGCACTGCTTTACTCCTCCTACGCTGTATTTATGACTCCTGACAAACATTACGTGTCTCTCTCTCTCGTACTCCATGGATAAATACTACTGCCCTTCTGTCCCTCTCCGCTTAATATGCAAGATGTAAATATAGTTTCTATAATGTATGACCTTTTTTATTAATCAGATTTAAGTAGACAATTGTGTGGTTTTGTTTTTTAATGTGACTCCATTTTAATTCAGGTTTATTTGTATAGCGCTTTTAAACAGTAGATTTTAAAGCAGCTGTACAGGGTTTTTGGTCTGTGGTCTTTCATTTAGTTTGATTTTATCTCCCAGTTTCACTGGACTGATGTCTAGAGTTTGTGTTTTGACAATCTGAATAAGTACTGTTATTCTCCTTCGTCCATTTGCAACAATTCAGTCACCTTACTCTATTAAAATGTGTCCAGAAAAAGCCAAAAATGATTGCATATAGTTGGAAGAACATGTTAATGCTTTCCTTAGATTATATTTTCATGTCATGTAGATCCAAAACAACAAGCTACCATGTGAGATGTATTTGTAACACTGGATTGAGTCACAACACTACTGAGAAATATAAGACGACACTGGCACATCAGCTGCTGATTGAGAAAATCACCTTGAATTGGGAGTAAGTGTTCGGGTTTGATCTGTATTTGTTTCTACTGTCGAGGTCAGTTTGTACATATATTTATAGTTTCCAGAAAGTGTGTCACTGCTGGCAGGATTTGGGATTCGTAAACGTCTGCACCCTTTCATCCACTGGCTGTAGTGGAGACGTCTGTCACCCGGCTAATTATAACAGCTAAACGATGGCGACAGTGTGATTTAATGGCTGCGCAAACAGTCTTTAGCGTAAGGAAGTTTCCTCGATCCTCTGACCTGTATAATCTGAGTGTATTTCCCAAATCTACATGGAGAGACTTTTCAGGAATTTCAGTTTCCAATCATGTACATGGGTAATTATTAAATGGTAATAAATACAGGTTTTCCTACATTTGTCATGTGTTCATTCTTGCTTCAGAACTTTATCAATGTAAATGTGGCGAGTGTAATTCAATAACTTGTTCAAACAATAGAAAACATGTAATTTATGTCGTCAAACATGACATTTGCTAAGATGTTTATTAAAACTGGTTGAACTGGAATAAAGCCTGAGGGACCAGAGTTCATCAGATAGCTGTAAATCTAAACTAGTTCAGCTCGATCGCGAAGGAACATTAGAAATACAAATGCAGCTTTCATCTAATGAAGTGACCGTTTTTACATTTTTCTTTTACGTTTTAGAGCCAAATAAAGACTTAATACAGTCAAATCACAGACTTCAAATACTTCAACCTGATAATGTTCATTTTCAAGTTCTCATACAATTCAAGTTTTAAAATATTTGTTTGCTTTTTAAAGACTTAAAATCTTAATCTTTACAGATGCTTGTAAATGAATGCGGCTTTTGAGTAATTTTGCTGGAAGAAACAAACTTGCTATTACTATGCAAATTAATTGGCACTATTAGTAACTGCAATGACAGACTAATTTATGACATTCTTTAACATGGATGTATGATTATCAAAAAAATATTTGTAGCGAAATATTTCCATTTCAAATAAATGCTGCTCTTTTGAATTTTCTATTCGTTAAAGAATCTTGAGGGAAAAAATGCTTGGTTCCACAGAAGTGCTCAGTTTATCCAAAATAAGAAATGCAACAACTGATAAACTGAATAGATTTTATTTGCTTGTGCCTTGAATAAAACATCTTTGACATGAGAGCATTAGAAAACAGTTCAGGTGTACTTACAGATCCACCTTATGTGGCATAAAAATTATTACAGAGAGAAATATACCAGCAAAATATATTACAATAAAACGATGGAATGATCTGTTCTCATAGCAAAACAAGAGAAGTGTGAGTCGTCCAGAGCCGATCTGATGTTTCTCGTGATGGGTAACAAATGTGAAAAACTAGCATTCTCGCTATTGGACCCTATGGTACATTTTTGTCAAATTATATCAACAGCTAATTGTGGAAGCATATCTAACTGAAATGACATTACAATTTACCCATAATGCACAGCTGACAGGAGATCAGTGGTTGTTTCTCATGACAGCTTCTGATGTTTTATCTATAAAAACACTCTGCTTCCTCTTCACTTCAAAGCATTGATAAAAGTCACTGAGATCATGGAGCTGAAAACAACTGAAGCAGAATAAAATCAGTAGCAACATGTTAAGAGCAAGTAGAAGTAAAACACACATCTGCATCAGGCATAAAATTGTCTGTCTGTTTGGCCCAAAACAACAGGGAAGATCAAATTTATCTGATGATATACTAAAAAATACATGATGATAATATGGAGCTGTAATGGTTTTTCCAATGCTGTAAATATTCAATGGTTAATTTCAAAACATTTTAGCAAAGCACTCCATGTTCACATTATAAAGCAAGTTGAAATGGCTCTGGTTTTAAGTTCAGAGAAACTGGATCTGAATAAAGCAATCAAGCTTCGTCTGAATACTGCTGGAGTGACTGTATCAGTGTGTAGTGTGGAAACAGACCGATTCAGATTGAAACTCTTCGAAATCAAATGCCCACACGATAGATCAATAACGGAATGTTTCAGTCCATACTCGGTATCTTCTCCATTGACACCTTAAGCACCTGCACAAAAATCTCATCTGCATTTCCAGCGCTCGTCTGTTGTCCTTCTGTGAGGGAAATAACATGAACGAAGGCTGTCACGTCACCAAGAACAGTGTGCCGAGTGACAATTAAAATCATTCGAATTCTGTCCAATTAAAATGATGTAATTTCCTATTAGACTCCCTGAAGCGGTACGGAGGCTCTATGATTAAAAGAGTTTGTTCTTAGAAGAGCAATGTCTTTCCTCAGCATGTCTCTTTCTTCACTTCACTGTAATCGGTTGTGCTTTGTTATCTCCTGTGTTTGGGATGGTTGTTTGCCATAGACGTCTGTCTCCATCAATCCTTCTTCTGGAACTCCTTGTGGCTTATTGAGAGAAGAGGAAATACAGAGGCGTTCTCCTTCACTTGTCTCTACTTCCATCAAGCACTTCCTGAAGAGGAAAAACGTAAATAATCAATCAAAAATGAATCAGTCCTACTAACATTACCAGTAGGATTTAAAACAAACGGCTAAAATTTTGATCTGATTCTTAACAACTGAAGTCATACGGAAAAGGTTATATAAAGATTATTTTGTGTTCCACTGAAATAACAGAATATGAGCATTAATGCTTCACAATATCATAATGTGGTCTCACCGTCGTCTCCATTGGTGAGCACCAGCGCCTGTAAGATATCAGACAGAGACACGATGCCTTTCACAACCTCCTGCTCATCCACGATCACTAACCTGTGCACCTAAAAAAACAACACACACATCAGTCTGTGTGATTACATCATCTTCATCTGTCCATCCAAATATACACACACAACTGAAAGTTTTATGTTTTATTTATCAGTCAAATCAAAATCATCTGCAAACAAACACTCACACACACACACGTTTTTTTGTTTTAAGAAATTAAAACTTTTATTCAGCAAGGACAAAAGTGACAGTAAAGGTATCTATGTTACAAAAGATTTCTATTTCAAATAAAAGTTGTTCTTTTGAACTTTCTATTCAAAGAATCCTGAAAGATTAAATGTATCACAGTTTCCATGAAAATACGAAGCAGCATCTGTTTACAGCATTGATAATAATCAGAAATGTTTCTTGAGCAACAAATCAGCATATTAGAATGATTTCTGAAGAATCATGTGACACTGAAGACTGGAGTAATGATGCTGAAAATTCAGCTTTGCATTACAATAACAAGCATTTTACATATACATATATATATATATATATATATATATATATATTTCAATATAAACAGTTATTTTAAATTGTAATAATGTTACTCAATATTACTGTTTTTAACTATTTTTGATCAAATAAATGCAGCCTTGGTGAACAGAAGAGATTTTTTTAATCTTACAGACCCTAAACATTTGAGCAGCATGTGTGTTTCTCACCTCAGCCTCCACCAGGCGGTTGATAATGGCCTCTAGCGTCTCGCTGGCTCGACAGGTGAGCACACCCTCAAAATACTGCGAGCGATGCTGGAGGGCTTTAGTCACGGTGATGTCCAGGTTATTGTATGTCTTCTCAGCGGCCAGATTCTGTGTGATGATAAGAAAACCAGATTGAGAGATACAACACAGAGACTTTAAAGGAATAGCTCACTCAAAAAAAATAAATAAATAAATAAATCTATCCATAATAATCCAAAAGAGCTCTAAACAAATATGTGTGTGTGTGTGTGTGTGTGTGGATTTTAATGTGAGAGACAACAGGAGATGGGTTTTTTAACTGGAGGAAATGTTATTATGGATTATGGACTCCGGAAACAAAAGTTTGAAGTTAAAAACGTCTTAATGATGGATTTGTTCCTTGTGATGTTTTTATCAGTCGTTTAGACTCTCAGTCGCTGCAGAGGATCCATCAGAGAGAGATTCCACGTGATGGAATGCTACATTTCTCAAAATCTTTTCCTATGAAGAGACAAACTCAGCTACATCTTGGATAGATCTTGGATCAGAAAATGTTCATTTTTGGGTGAACTATTTCTGTAAGATATTAAATTAAGGACATAATGTTAGAAGTATGAGATCATGTGCTGCAGTGGCTGCATTCCCTCGAGCTGATCAATACGACAATCACCAGAGGCTTTAGACACACTGAGTCCAATCGATACGGAAACACCATCACACACACATTCAATAACCTAACACCACCAGCACAGCTCAATGTCCAGCGTTCTAGTTAGAAACAGACACAAACACACAAAACTTACTATAACGTCAAACTTGGAGTAGATGTCGACCACACGTCCTGTCGGCATAAACGAGAGAGAAACCACAAAAACATGTGAGGAGCAAGAAAATAAAACCACAGATTTGTAATTTACAATATATAAAAAGTAATGTATTCATTTCCTCTCACCATTTTCATCCACCACAGGAAGAGCAGACACTCTCTGATCCACGAAGATGCCGAGCGCGGCGTAGAGCGGCGTATCCGAGTGAACCACTGCGATGTTGTGAAACGTTCCAATGTTCAACTCCTCCAGCGTTTGAGACAGAAACGCAGGCTTGGGCATCTCAGATATCTGTCGGAGATCGTTAACATAAACATGAAGACTGCGTTTCTAGAAAGAAAACAAAATTCCAAGTTGGGCCAATAGAGGAGTAAACTGGAAATTTAGAAATAGTTGCTTAAAAAGTTGTGACAGAGTTACAGCAATCGCTCTGTGACAGACCACTGCCAAATACATGAATGTCTATACTCAACTTCATGTGCCACAGGAAACATTCAGTGAGCGGTTACAGGGCAGGGCAGGAAACTTACAAAGAGCTTCAGGAATTTGAGGATCCTCTTGTGTGTCAGGATGTAGAGTGTGTTTCCTGTTAGAGGATCAATGACGGGTAATCTGTGGATCTTATGCTTCAGTAGAGACGAAACAGCATCATATAGGCTGAGAGAGAGAAAAACATAAGGCGTAATCACAACTCTCTAACAAAAGCATTCAATCTGCAGTCTTACAAACTCTAACCTGGCATTGGGTGATATGCTGACGAGAGGTTTGAAGGAGTCTTGCAAGTAGACCTCTATAGAAAAAAGATAGATCAGTCACAGGCTCACACATCATAGAAGACCTCATGAATACACACACAACTCATTCCCACCTCGCCATGTTTCTATTTTGTGTTCTTCTAATTCATATATCTGGACCTAAAACAGAAAAAGAAAAAAAAAAACATTTTTAAATGTTCCTCAAAAAGGCCTGAGGGAAAATGTCAACGGGAGAATAACAGTCTTCACAAATTTTACCAGAGGAGACTTGTAATAGCGATGAAGTATATTGATGAAATCTGTGATGGTCAGCATACCTACAATAGAAAGCAAACAAGACGCAAGTTAAATCAGAATTACTTTCAAGACATTTGTTCCAATAACAATGAATGCTTGTAAATTAGTTATTTAAATATAATTACATTTTTATATTATTATTATTATTATTATTATTACACCATTTCAAAAGTTTGAAAATCCAGTCAGATTTTTCAATGTTTTTGAATTAAGTCTCTTCTAAATGCCTTTACTGTCACTGACAAATTTAATGTGGACTGATCCCAAATCCCAAAAATGGTTGTGTAATCTTTCAAAAAAAATAAATGTATAACTTGCTCCACATCTGAATTTTAATTTTTTTGCTGATGCAATCAAAACCACATGGATAGGGAAAAATATTAACAACACAGTCTAACTTGATCCAATCAAATCACAATGCATCCGATCTACCCTTAATGATTTTCATTATGTAACATCAATTTATTGTGAATGCAGTTCAAAACATCTTATCAACAATCCCACTATATTTACATTTAAAAAAAAACCTTGCTTACCAACAAAGCATTGTTTCTTGCTGTCCCAGAGAGGCGCTGCTCTCACTCCATTAGACACTAGAGCAAAGAACGCCTTCTTCACCTGGTAACCACACACACATAAATTAACCAGCAGGCACTCGGACAGCTTAAATATCATGAATGTTGGCTCAAAGTACAGAGCAAATATATCCAACCCCTAAAGTCAACATGAAATCAATACTGACCCCATGTGCCTGATTTCAATATCAATTATTCATATCATTCCAAATATTTTGTGTGTGTATATAATATATATATATATATATATATATATATATATATATATTAGGGGTGTGACGAGACACTAATCCCACGAGACGAGATGAGACACGAGACAGGGTTCACGAGAACGAGACGAGACGAGATTTTTAGACTTTAAAAAAAAAAAAAAATCCTCAATGATGAAATATATAAAGAAAATAGTCTTTTATTCAACTGAAAAACACAAAATGCAAAAAAATGTAGGTGCATTTTGAAATCAACTTATACTTTATGAAATTAAACTTATATTTTAATGAATTATATGCAGTAATAAACAACATGTAAACTAGAGCTGCACGATTCTGGATAAACTGAGAATCACAATTTTTTATTTATTTATTTATGTTTAAAATTGGAGATCACGATTACGTAATAAATAACGTAATTTACTTTATTTAAAAAAAAAAAAAAAATTCAATGAAGGAGTCAGTGTCTCACTTCATAAAGACTTGTTTCACTAATCAGTGGAATCTCCTGAATGAATGATTCAATGTCAAATACATTTTTAAACGGGTTGTCGCCACCTCCTGGCGGAAGATGATAAGCGTTACTATACAAGTGTTAAGATACTTTCGTTTTGATCGCTACTGCAGACAATAAGTGTTTATACCCAAACTATAAACCTTTATCCCAGTTCTTCTGTTATTTAAATGTCTGTAACACAGAAATAATGATTTGTGGTTGAAAAAACTCTTTCTGGATCAGCAGCAGCATGAATGCAGATTTGAATGTTGAAGCGTCAGTGGAAGGTGTTCATCATCACGCTTCCGATGTGAATGCTGTCAGACTAAACACTGACAGCATTCACATCGGAAGCGTGATGATGATCGACCCTCTGATTCATCAACATCTCATGCTCCACTGACACTCGCGATGTGATGTGAAACAGTCTTAATAGAATCGTTGTCATTCAGGAATAAGATCGTGCGGCGTGGGTGTTTGAATCAAGATCACAAGCGCAATTTTTAATGATTAATGGTGCAGCTCTAATGTAAACATTGCAAAATATTTTGCGAGGATATCGTCACGTTCTCGTGAGACCAGTAGGATCTCGCGAGACACATCGGATCTCGCGAGATCTCGTGCCACGAGATCTCGTCACACCCCTAATATATATGTATGTTAATTATCTTTTATCAGAAAGTAATAATGTGTTCTATCTCTTAAACAACATACCTTTCCTGCTAACATCACTTTTTTATATAAATAATGTTACAAAATAGCCAAAATGCTTTTTAGGCATAGTTTTAGCAAATGCACCTTCAGACTTGCTGTATTCTGGTGTGGAACGGACACTTTACATGATCTAATTAATTAAAGGAATAGATCATCCAAACATGAAAATGCGCCTCAGGCCATCCAAGATGTAGAGGAGTTTCTTCCTGCATTTGGAGAAATGTAGCATTCCATAACTTGTTTACCAATGGATCCTCTGCAGTGAATGGGTGCCGTCAGAACGAAAGTCCAAAGAGCCGATGATCTCTTGATGGATTTGTTTCTTACAAACACACACAGCTTTTCACTTCTCAAGACGTTAACTGACGGATTATTGTGATGTTTTTATCAGCTGTTTGGACTCTCATTCTGACAGCCAATCACTGCAGAGCATCCATTGGTGAGCATGTGATGGAATGCTACATTTCTCCAAATCTGATGAAGAAACAAACACATCTACATCTTGGATGGACTGAGTGCAAGTACCTTTTCAGCAAACCTTCATTTTTGAGTGAACTTTTCTTTTAATGATGAGTAAAATCATGTTTGTTTGTTTTGTTTTGTTTCACACAGAAATGTGTGATATTATGGAAATTAATAGGTTCTAAGCAAGGTTGCACATATAACAACATTTGATTTCTTCTGAAAACCAACCTGTAGAGAAGTGTCAAACACCACCAACTTTGAGCTGGTGGGCACCAGGTCATAGCAGCGGTGGGATTTCATGAAGCGGGTGTAGACATTATACTCAGGATCTGGTTTGAAATAAAGGGAAAACCCAAATGAATAATTTGCTATTTTAATGCTTGAAAAAGCATAGTCTAAAAAATTGAATCATGAACAAGCATAACAAAAAAACATGAAAATATGAGAGAAAAAGTGTCAGAGAACAAAATGTCACTGGATCATATTTCTGTTGTCACTTCAGTCTCAGATTTCCTTCTAAACACTGAAGTCAAACCCCTGCTCGGCTCTGCTTTCATATCTCGCACATGAGCTGCAGGTCATCGCAGGACTATGGTATCATCTTTATTTATTCACATTCTTACCCTCTATGTGCGCCTCCTTTTTACCGTCCAAGTCATCTAGAACAGCAGGAACCTGAAAAACAGATGTCAAGATGTGAACATTCAAAGCTCACTTTCATTTTTCCCTTATAAATGTGATAAAAGTTCTTGCTGATTAACCCTGTAAATCCTGACACAAGAAATAATAGTTAGAAAAATCATATTTTAAAGGGAACCTTTAGACAAAATAAATTCCTCAAAAGCCTAATGATCATATTTGATACTCACTGATTTTTTGCCAATGAATGATGCATGTACTGTATACTCAAGTAAAATTACTAACAGTATCAGTTATTTTTACGTTTATTATATAGACAAAGGAGATCCGCACTCATCCAAACAGTCCAAAAAGGCTTATAACATTTATTACTCAGAGGTCAATAAATTGTGCAAAAAAGTGCAAAGGTGCAGGAGTGCAAAATGTTTTGGGGTATTAACCCTTCCGCATCTCCTTTGTCTATAAAGCTTTGTATCTTTTGGATCTACACACCTTATATTATTGGTCTACTGGACTTTCGGACGAGTGTTTGGTGCTACGATCTTTTCCATCTACACGTTTATTATATAAAAATCAGTAAAGATTTTACAACAAAAAGACACATGAACAACCTGAAGGTGGACTTTGTAAAATGATACTAAAAGACCTTTTACTTGCTAAAAAAAAAAAAAGTATAAACCATCAATCAGACAACAGAAGGCATGTAGAAAATTGTGTCCAACAGGACTTTCAGCAACGTTTTGATCGTGTTGATCATTTAGGGGCCTTAGGAATTTGTATATCAAATAAAATACATTCGAGTTAGGAGAGGGTTAACAAAAAGTTGATTTCGAGTTGTTATACTCAACTAACCAAAGGCTAAAATGTATCTAGTAAATACATATTAACCAGAGAAGTTAACAGCAGGACAGTTCTGCTCGCTTGAAAGAATTGATGTTGTTATACATTAATTAACTCCTTTTTTAAACTCCATAGCTTCAGACAATTTTAGTTAAACCTAAAAGCTTTAGTTCTATCTATTCCCGACTAGTTTTGCTCTGCCTGTTAACTGGCCAATAACTGAGAGAGCAGATATCAGTGAGAAACGTGACAGCTTACTAGCTCGAACACTGTTAGGTTAAACACTGATAATAAGATAAATACTGTACTAACAACAGCAAACTGAAGCACTACTGGTGTAAAAGCAACAGAACTGACTGTACTCAAGTAACAACAGCAAATGTAAGTAAATTCATACTACCGTTGTAGAGTAACAGCAGTGAATTTGTCCAGCATTACAGTAACTGCAGTAGATTATTAGCGCAGTAAACGCAGTACTAGTGTAACAGCAGTTAACTAGCAGCACAGCACTAACGCAAGTTAACCGCAGGCGATGTGTAACTGGCTTCAAATGAATGGAAAACACTACACGACATAAGACTCACCCTACTAATAACACTTAGCGCTCTATCTTAACATTTGAGCCGATATTAGCCGTTTTGTATATTATAACACAATAACAAACAAAAACCGCCTTTAGTCAGTGAACGTTAAACCTATCGGCTGTCAGATCAACTCTGGCTCAGTTTAAACTCGCACTACTTACACACTCCATGATCCATTCACGGTGTGAAGAAGCTAAAGATGTTTACTTCGAGTTCAGAGCGTAGAAATGTAGTTTAATTCGGTCTCCGGTAGCTGAAATAATGTGTATTTCGTCTCTGGTCCCGCTGCTCTGACAGACTTCTTCAAGGATGAGGAAGACCGGAGCGGAGGCCGCGACCGGATGTGACGACACACACGTGTGCGCGCTTCTACTTAATAATAACAAAGCATAATCGTGCATAATAATTAATCCTGCTGATAAACTGGTTATAAAATCAATTAAATATGAATTATATAACAACACTATAGTCTAAAACATATCTGTACTGAGAGCCTAAGTGGTAGATAAACGTTGTATTTAGATTTGTATTTATTTAATTTGGCAGTACGTTATATAAAATAAAACTAAAAGTACAACGATTCTAAGCAGAAGAGGAGTAAATAAAAGCGTTGCCAAGGCAACAAAAACTATTTACTTTGCCATAATTTTTAACAAGTTAGAAATGAGACCACAGCAAACCACAGGAAAAAATGCTGATCAACAAGGTAAGTTAAGTTAGGAACAAACCAGAAACTCAACCAACGGCTACAACATTTATTCAACCCAACTAACAAACCTCGAATACATTGCAAGGGTATCAGAGTTGTTAATTAAAATAATCTTGAAGTTTATCAACACATATTTGCAGAGAAAAACAACAACATGGAGCTCAAGTTTCTCCTAAAAGATGAAGTTTTTGTGGATTTCTTCAATACATTTCTAAGTCTTCCAGTAAGATGAAATCTTATATCTGCTCCTCATTTCCATATCTTTAATGTGCTGTCTATCCTGGACCGATCATACATGTTTGTCCCGTTTTTAGGTGTTTGGGCAAACCCCTCTCTACATGCTCAAACAAAACAAGTGGTTAATGTGGCCAAATGTGCCCTTTGCTCAGGTAGGATGTTATTTATGAGAATATAGCTGTTGGCCAAAACATCTAATATCTGTTAACATATTTACTGTCAGGTGAACACTGGAGCATTTCTGAAATGGTTAGACATGCATCGGATGGTTTACTTCAAACAAACGGAGCTCTATCACAATTTCATTCTCTGCACAGAGATCCTTGACTTTGTATCCTGTAAATCCACAGGTAATATTACATTCACATGACAGTGATATGTGCTTCTATGAAAGTTGTCTGGTGTGGGTCACATAAATTTCACCCAAAAAAATTAAATTTGCTGGAAATGTCCTCACCCTCAGGACATCTACAAGATGTAGGTGAGTTTGTTTCTTCATCAGAACAGATTTGGAGAAATGTAGCATATCACTAGCTCACCTGTGGATCCTCTGCAGTGAATGGGTGCCGTCAGAATGAGAGTCCAAACAGGTGATAAAAAACATCACAATAATCCACAAGTAATCCACACCACTCCAGTCCA
This sequence comes from Acrossocheilus fasciatus, assembly GCA_036784905.1. NCBI lineage: Eukaryota > Metazoa > Chordata > Actinopteri > Cypriniformes > Cyprinidae > Acrossocheilus > Acrossocheilus fasciatus. The sequence continues at coordinate 2,794,307 of CM071943.1, forward strand.
TCAGTTAATGTCTTGAGAAGAGAAAAGCTGCATGTTTGTAAGAAACGAATCCATCATTAAGATGTTTTAACTTTAAACCATCACTTCTGGCCAGTAAAACAAGTTCATAATACATAACGCTTCCTCCATTGGAAAAGTCTATTGCCTGCATGTTGTCTCTCACATTAAAATTTACTCACATATTTTTTAGAGCTGTTTTGGACTGTTTTTGATTGTAAACGGTGCTTGATCGGTGTGTATTTCTCTCCTAAATCAGACCAGAGTACGTTTTCAGTGGAAAGAGCAATATATTTTAGCCAGAAGCAACAGTTTGAAGTTAAAAACTTCTTAATGATGGATTTGTTTCTTACAAACATGCAGCTCATCTCTTCTCAAGATGTTAAATGATGGACTGGAGTGGTGTGGATTACTTGTGGATTATTGTGATGTTTTTATCAGCAGTTTTACACTCTCATTCTGACGGCACCCATTCACTGCAGAGGATCCATTGGTGAAGAAGTGATGGAATGCTACATTTCTCCATCTGTTCCCATGAGGAAACAAGCCTGGATGGCCTAAAGGTGATTTTTTTTGTTTTTATTTTGTTTTGGTTTTAATGATGCTTTTTTCAGAGGATTTGAAATGGACTCTGGCAGATCAGTGGCTGTTCAGGAAGTGTTTCGGCAGCGTGAGGGGAATCCAGAGATTTCGTTCGTTTCTCAAGGGCACTGCTGGTGTGAGACTGCACTGATTTACATTCTTCCTTTTAAATTCATTAAGCATTCAAACCAGTTTAATTTTACTCTGATGTTTTGATCTTGTCTCCCACTTTGCATTCTGTCCTCCATACTGTATATAGGCAAACATGCCCAAATGAATGAAAACTAAATTTTGCCAGTGCTTATGCTGCATGTGTAATGTGTTTTCGAGCAGAGGAGGAGCTTCTTCTTTTCTGTGTGAGAGTGTCCATGTTGTTGAGCATGAAAGAAGAAAAAAATGAACATGAGTTTCAGACTCTGAATCGTCAAGCACTTAACAAAGCGATCAGACTCTCTCACCTGAGCGAAGGCTCTGCCATCCTGTCTGTCTGCCATATACACACAGGTGAGGCAGTGCATGTGTTTTTCTCCTCTGAAATACCACAGTATTTCTGTTCCTCTGTTATTACACTATCGTAAGTTTGGGGTCAATAAGATTTGTTAATATTTTTGAAAGACGAGTCTGTTCTACTCACCAAGGATGCATTTATTTGATCAAAAATACAATTAAAAACAGTAATATTGTGAAATATTATTACAAGCTAAAACAGCTGTTTTCTATGTGTTTATATTGTAAAATGTAATTTATTGTTTTGATCAAAGCTGAATTTTCAGCATCATTACTTCACTCTTCAGTGTCACATGATCCTTCAGAAATTATTCAATATGCTAATTTGGTGCCAGTTTTTTAAATGTAGTATTATTTTTATACTATTGTAATTTTAATTTATATTATGAATTAGCTTTTATCTTTGTATTTGTAGTTTTCATTTTGATTTTAGCTTATTTTAGTAACTTTTGATAAACAAAAAGTTCAAAATAACAGCATGTATTTGAAATAGACATCTTTATAATATTATACATGTCTTTACTGTCACTCTTGATCAATTTAATGTGTCTTTGCTGGAAAAAAGGTTTCATTTCTTTAAAATAATTCTTACTTACTCCAATCTTTTGAATGGTATAATGTTTTTTTTTTTTTTTTTGTCTTTTAATTTCGTCTGTATTAATTACTGAATATGTTATCACATTGTATGTTTTTTTTTTTTTTTTTTTAGAGGACATGCCTGAGCTTCTGACCAAAGAATGCCCACTTAGTGCCCAGAAGTGTGTTTTGGCAGAGATGAGAAAGAAAGCTCTGTGCCGGCTGCAGTCGTATTGGCTTCCTCAGTTCTTACACTGCTGTAAATCCTGGCTGTGGCGTGTGCCTGAATGTCAGCCCATTGTAGAGAAATACACGTCTTTTTCCTGTCCTCCTGCTCCAGCTCCCTCCTCACGTGAGCGCGAACGGTGCAAGATGAATCCCACGCTGATCCCTGCTAAATCCTACTGCAGTAAACACAGCAAACGGCTCCTGTGGAGTTCATGTAAGCCAGTCTGTTCACAGTCCAACAGCATCTGCTTGTGGCTTCCACCAGCCGGCCAGGAGGATCTAAAGTGTTCAAACATAGCACATCCTCCTCAGAGAAATACACAAACCTCTGTCCAAGCTATTGTCCATCACACATGTGCCCAAACTCCAGCGTGTCAGATCCCCTGCCGTGTGAACGTTCATACTCCACCATCAGATGTCCACTGCTATCTCCAGCCGGCCCTGTCTGCCGAAGCTCTGGCTGCAGGTCCTCTTAGGTCTTATCTGAAAGCCCAAGACCTGGTGGAAAAGCAGCAGATGCTGGATCTCTTGGAGGATCTGGACTTTTTCCTCCAGCTGGTTCTGAAAGCACAAGGAGAAGATCCAGTCTGCTCACAGAGACAGACAGTGGCCCAGCGGATAATAGAGAAGTACCTGAAAGAGAACATGCCATGCTGTGAACGACTGGATTCAAACACCAGCCACCATCTGCGTTCTCTTCTACCCAACAGTGCGGCTGTCCCATGGATTTACAGGGCTAAATATGAAATAAGCAAGGTATATTTCACTTAAATGAGTTCATTTTGCTTTCAAGTTAACATGCAATCAAATTTGACTTTCTTAAAACATGTCCTTGGTCTTAACTGTGCATGATTCATCAGTGCACATTATTCCACATGGTTTGTGTTAATAAGTATTCATCAGAATGGAAATTATTTTCCATTTTGGCTGGTGTCACTAATCTTTCATGTGTCATATAGAGATACTCCGATAAGACTTTACATTTATATTTGGCTGATGATTTTAATCCAAAGCATTTTATAATGCATTCAATGCATTTTTTTTTACATTATTATTATTAATTCATGCATTCTTTGGGATCTTCGCTTAATGCTTTTAGGAACTTGGACAGCCACTGCTCACTATTCATTTTCATTATAAAATGAATTGTCCATTCAAAATAATGGACAGTTTGCTACAATTTCTGTAAGATTTTTTTTTTCTTAAAGAAATGAATACTTTTTATTCAGCAAGAACACATTAAATTGATTAAAAAAAATACAACATATTTATAATGTTACAAAATATTTATATTTCAAATAAATGCTTGAAGTTTCCATTCATCAAAGAATCCTGAAAAAAGTTCAGTTTCCAAAAAAATATTGGGCAGCACAACTGTTTTCAACATTGATAATAATCAGAAATGTTTCTTGAGCAGCAAATCAGCATATTAGAATGATTTCTGAAGATCATGTGACACTGAAGACTGGAGTAATGATGCTGAAAATTCAGCTTTGATCACAGAAATAAATTACATTTTAACATATATTCACATAGAAAAAGCTGTTTTAAATTCTAAAAATATTTCAGAATTTTACTGCATTCTTGATCAAATAAATGCAGCCTTATGCTTCTTTCACAAGCATAACAAAAAAAAAACATTTGAATGGTAATGTATTTGTTAAGTGATAAGATCTGGCATATGTTCTATTTACAGGAGCTACAAGATGTTTATGACTCATTTTTAGATGCAGAGGATAAAGCTCTAGTGTCTCACCTGGTGAGTGCCCTAAACTAATGCCTCAAACCAGTGGATGCTTTCACTGCAGTTTCCAGGAACCTTCTCGCATGTCTTTCAGAGCTCTCGCAGTGAGGAGATTGAAGAGCAGCTGCTGTTCTGTGGTTTCGAGACAGAAACAGAAGCTCACTTCACTCAGACGGAGGCGTTAGTGTTGTGTGGAGGATGCTCCAGTCGTCTCGACCCCGACGCTCTGTCTCAGGACAGCTGGGCTTTAGTGGCTGTGCAAGACCTACAGAGAGGAGGATCACTGCTGCACAAGTACAACACAGGTGAGAACACACACCGGCCTCTTTCAAGACCTCTCACAATGACTCACATTCTCTGGCTTGTATTGTGCAGATGCATCTGAGGAGCCATCGTTCACAACAGAGAGTGATATTACGTCACCCCTTGCTCAAGGTACTGCATACTGTATGCTAAATATTTCATTGTTACTTGCAAAAAAATAAGAGATTTGTTCTTCAGTGGTGTTCTTAATGTCAGATTTACAAAACGTCTGAGTTAAACTGTGTGTGTTCATTTTAGCAGACTGTATACAAACCTGCTTTACTGTATGCTTCACTTCCAGACGTGCCCGAATCTAAAGCAAAGTGTTCTAATAATCTCCGGATGAAAACTCTCAAAAAGGACAGCGTTATTTTTGAAAAGCCATCTACAAAACCCAGGTGCACCCATGTTTCCATTACCTGGCATTAAAAGAACAGTTCACCCAAAAATGAAAATTTGCTTAAAATTCACTCACCCTCAGGCCATCCAAGATCTTCATCAGAACAGATTTGAAGAAATTTAGCATTACTCACTATGGATTCTCTGCAGTGAATGGGTGCCGTCAGAATTAGAGTCCAAACAGCTGATAAAAACATCACAATAATCCACAAGTTATCCACAACACTCCAGTCCATCAGTTAACATCTCGTGAAGTGAAAAGCTGTGTGTTTGTAAGAAACAGTCCATCATTAAGACGATTTTACCTTCAAACCATCACTTCTGGCTTAAATATGAGACCATAATCCATAGTAATGCTTTCTCCAGTGACAAAGTCCACCTCCTGTCTCTCACATTAAAATCAAATATTTACCAAATATTTGTTTAGAACGGTTTTGGCTTTTTGTTTAGACCAGATGACTTTTTTCACGGGAGAAATCACTATTATGGAATATGCACTAATATTTTAGACAGAAGCAAGTCTCAATTAATGATGGAGTATTTTTTTACAAACACACAGCTTTTCACTTCTCAACATGTTAACTGATGGACTGGAGCGGTGTGGATTACTGTGATGTTTTTATCAGCTGTTTGGACTCTCATTCTGACGGCACCCATTCACTGCAGAGGATCCATTGGTGAGCAAATGATGCAATGCTACATTTCTCCAAATCTGATGAAGAATCAAACTCATCTACATCTTGGATGGCCTGAGAGTGTATAAATGTTCATTTTGGGATGAACTATAAACTATTCCTTTAAACTTAGCAGAGGGTCTGGTTTGGAAATATTTCTAAAAGCATACTAGTTATCTCACGGTAAATTATTTCTGAAACTGAGAAAACTTTTTTCTACTGAATTCCAGGTCATTTGAAGAGGTCCTCACATCATCTCAGCACGTTGGTCATTTCAAACAGTTCCTGCAGGAGCACAACGCAGACGGAGCGCTGCTCTTCATCCAGGAAGCAGAATCTCTGCGCACCGTCGATCCCAAGCGGCAGAAGGCCAAAATCCGCATCATTGTAGACAAATTCTTCCGGCGACAAGATTCCAGTACTGCTTTCATTAAGTGATATTGTGGTGCTATTTCAATTCAATTCAGTGTCAAAGCAATAGTTAACCCAACAAATGAACCACCTGTCATCATTTACTCACCCTCACATCATCTTACTGGGAAGGTGTTTGGCCTACAGTATGTAAGCAGAGATTCAAACTGACAGTACTGACAAAGTACATCGCATGGAGAAAAGAAAGAAAACAACACAGGCTTGAAATGACTTGAGGGTGATTAAATGATGCTGTTCTTTAAACAAGGGTTTTGCATGCTCCAAAAAAGAAAGAAGTAGCACTGTGGTTCGCTGTCTCCCCCTGCAGTGGAGTACCTGCAGTGCAGCGCGGACATCATCAGCAGTGTGCCGCGGATGGACACGGTTCCTCCAGAGGTCATCTTCACCATTCAGCATCTGATTGCCAAGTCATTGGAGGCCACATGGTATTGTTTATGAGAAAATGTTATTGCTCAGAAGTTGATATTTCAGAAGAAAAAAGGTAATCTGTCACTGTGTCAGTAGCCTTAGTTACAAAAGCTAAAAGGTACATCTGTGTACCTTATTTACCCCTAAATGGTACATATTAGAACTTTAAAAGAACACCTTTTGCACTTTTTTTCTGAGAGCGTAGAATTCTCAGTTATGATTTATTTAACAATCAACTTTGTCTCAGATATATTTATTAGAGGAAATACAAGTATAGAGCAATAAAATGAATGTGGATAGCAGCTCAAATAATTTGATCGGCATTTGATGAGGAATTTTTGAATCAGTGTTATTGTTAAATATAATAATTTTACTTAAACTTAAAAAAACTGAAATATTGCCTTTGCAACTAACTGAAATAAAAAAAAAACAGAAGTACTAAAAATAAATAAAATAAATAATTAAAGCTATATTTTAAAATGACAAAAGCACATTACATAATGACTAAAACTAAAAGCTTTTTCAAAGTATTACTGAATATTATATAAATATACATACTGTATAAGTATATAAATAACACTGGTTTGAATTTACACTGAAATTTGTGAATTTTGGTCTGGAATTTTAAGATCTCTTTTGAAATTGAGACACGTGATATTGCTGGGTTTTTCTTCTGGGAAAAAACAAACTTCTAAGAAGCAGAACATTTATTTGTTCTTGTAAACTGATATAAACTCGATAGCAAATCTCATCTGCTTGATCTGCTAAATGTGACTATAAAATCATGAAGACATTAGGATATTATTTATAACCATAACATCGTGATTATCTGTAAAGCTGCTTTGAAACGATGTGTATTGTGGAAAGCACTGTACAAATAAATTTGACTTGACATTCCTTTAACCTCTGTGCTGTCTAGATGATATTAGAGATATTAAAGAGATTTACTTTGATTGTTTTGAGTGTTTTACAGTGGTCTCATACGGCACAAATAGTTCCCTTTGATCTCAAACAGGTTCAAACAGTATCAGGAAACATTTTATTCTTGTTCCCCTGTTTCATCTGAATCGAATCTGAGAGGTCCACTGCTGCTGTACAAACTGGTAAAACATTTCAATAAATTCAAAAACCTGCACTTTTCAGATGATTTTTGAGCAAGTGTTGAGCTCGTTTCTTTTGTGGACTTCTTTAGAAAACAAATGCGTGGACGGCTTTCAGCAGCTTTATCCGCAGTGTGACGAAGTTTCTGTCTGCCCTAGAGGACCGTGACTTCAGGACTGAGTTTGAAGACTATCTGATACACGACTACAAGCACTTCTCACAGCGTAAGTCCCTCTATGGTCCATCCGTTCACTGCGGAGGTCATCAGATCAGTGCAGGACAACCAAAAACCCATTTCAGGGTTTCTGCTGCTCTTAAAAAGTATTCATTTACATTTTTACACATTAAGAAAATCAGAGCAGAAAGTCTTAAATTCATGGCATTAAATGTTTCATGCACTGCAAACAATGTAATTTTGGTCTTGTTTTCCAATGCAAATATCTAAACATCCTTAAATCAGCATACATTTATTGGGGATGCACACTGAAGATATGAAGTCTTGTTTTCTGAGAAACTGGACAAAATTAAGTGAGTTGATGCTTAAACAAGAACAAATATCTGTCAGTGGGGAATGGAAACTTGTTTTCTCTTTGAATTAAGGTGATTTTTCTGAGCTCGTTGGCAGATATTGTTCTTGTTTTAACCATAAACCTTTTGATCGATTTGATCAATTTCTCATAAAACAAGACTTCTTATCTTTGTCATTTTGCTTCTTAAGTAAATGGATCTTGATTTAAGAATCTTTAGACATTTGGACTAGAAAACAAGACAAATACAAAGGAAGAACTTTTTTTGCAGTGTGATCAAATGGGACAGTGAAAGTATTATTTATTTATTTTTTTGAAAGTGAATTAATGAAGTATTGGAGATATATTTTTAAACTTTGAAGCATTTTTTTTTTTACATTTAGAGACCATATTAACGTATTGTGCTCCATTAAATTTATTCCTTAAATTTTCTTTACTTGTCTTAAAAAGTCTTAAATTCACCTTCATGAAACCTGCAGAAACCCTGTTGTTGTTTTTCTCCAGCTTGCGCTGTTCGCTCCAAAGCCCAGCAGTCCTCCGATATCAGCAGCGACGGAGAGAAGTTTAAACCCAAAATGCGAAGCATTATCAACAAAGTGGTTATAGTGGACTTCTTGGTCAATGACCTTTCCTTCTACATGGAGTGTGAGAGGTCAGGGACTGTCCAGCAGAGGGCGCTCTATACTCGCCATTCAACAGCAGAACAAAGCCCTTCTTCTGTTTGTGTTAATGTCTCTAAAAGCAGCGTCTGTGATTGAGGCAGTGTATTGATCTGTTCTGAGTTTCTAGGTTCAGGCATTTGGCAGACGCAGGTGATATAATGGCATCAGAGGGCATGTACAGTGAGAATGATTATGCCATGCTTCACCAGAAAGCTGAGCTGATCATCAACATATTTCTCCACTCAAATCTCTCTCTAAAGCTCATGGTACACATTTATCTATAATCATGTCTGTCTTATATTAACCCGCACAAATGAGCTGCTAGATTGTGCTTATAACTAATTGTATATCAAAAGAAAAATGACAAAGAGAACACGCAATACCCAGACCTTAACCTAAACCCCTGAATCAAAGACAATTATTTCAATATTTGTTTTGATTTATGTACCTGAATTGGTTAAATTGCCTTAATAAGCAGGAAAGAGTAGAAACAATAACTGCTTATAAATGTTGTTAAAGGCAGGGGTTTTCAGTCTTTTATAATAATAATAATAATAAACAAATAAAAAAAACAATGACATAAATTTGTCTAAAATATTATTTGGGAAATATTTAGTTAAATAAGTTACATGATTATTTTTTATCCTATTTTAATTTTAATTTTTAATTTTTTAATTTAATTATCCTATTTAATTTTAATTGTATTTTTTTCCTGCTCATATAACTCTCTCTCTCTCTCTCTCTCTCTCTCTCTCTCTCTCTCTCTCTCTCTCTCTCTCTCTCTCTATATATATATATATATATATATATATATATATATTTAAATATTTAGTTAGTTTAATGTTTGTTTTGTTTTGTTTTGTTTAATATTTGTTATTAGGACCCCCCCAAAAAGTACTATTGTCAAATATGTCAAAAGTACTATTTCTGTCTTGGCAATACTTTACAATAAGCTCTCATTTGAACTAATAATACTTCTACAGCATTTAATCTCATGTTATTTCACCTTTTGATTTAAAAAATGCATTTGTAAAAGTTGTATCCATTAACTTAAGTTAATGCACTGCAAACTAACATGAACAAACAATTAACAATTGTATTTTATCATGGATTTTTTTATTGTATCATGAACAAATGAGACCTTATTGTAAAGCGTTAGCCATTTCTTTACATTTTTAACAATTGAAAATGTTACTTTAGAGCACTTTTAAAACATGGATCAATCAATATCTTTAATCTGAATCACTCTAACAGCATTCACTGGAATCTATTGTGTGTGTGTGTGTGTGTGTGTGTGTGTGTGTGTGTGTGTGTGTGTGTGTACTATACTCAGGTCAACACCAGTGAGGCTCAGAAAGACGGCATACTGCAGCGCTTCGCCTCTGGGAAGGTGGACCGAACTCTCTTCTATCCGGCTATGATGGATGTGTTTCCAGTTCTCGTCTTCTGCTGGAAAAAGTGATGAGATTTTGTGATTTCACACACAGACTGTAGTGTAAATTGAAATGCTGTCAGTTGTCGTATAATAATAATAATAATAATAATAATAATCAAAAGGATCGGGACCAAAAAACACAATTCTGAACAAAAACACAAAAACAAAAGAACTGCTATTAATATTAGCTTGCTAGTATTAGGATTATTATTAATTATAATAATAATTAAGAATAAATCAAATCTAAACAAAAAAGCTGGCTATTTGTAGTTAACTTGCTGGTATTAAGATTAATTTTTTAATAATAATTTTGTAGCTGGTATTAAGATTAATTTTTTAATAATTTTTGTAGTATTTTTGTAAACTAAAAATACTACAAAATTTTAAAAAAAAAAAAAAAAAAACTAATCTGTACAATACAATAGTAACTTGCTAGTATTAGTTTACCATTTCAATCAAAATTGAAACTACATAAAAATGAAAAATACTAAATCAAGTTGAGACAAAAAAATCTCAGCGAAAAAGTTTGCTCAGAGTTAATAAGTTGAGTTTTTACCGTTTTTGAATCCATTCAGCCGATCTCCGGATCTGGCGATAGCACTTTTAGCATAGCTTAGCATAGATCATTGAATCCGATTAGACCAGTAGCATCGCGTTCAAAAATGAGCAAAGAGTTTCGATAGTTTTTCTATTTAAAACTCGACTCTTCTGTAGTTATATCGTGTACTAAGACCGGCGGAAAATGAAAAGTTGCAATTTTCTAGTCCGATTTGGCTAGGAACTATACTCTCATTCCGGCGTAATAATCAAGGAACTTTGCTGCCGTAACATGGCCGCAGCAGGCGCAGTGATATTACGCAGCGCCTGAAAGTAGTCCCCAGCTAGGTAACTAGTTATAATATAGCTGGGGACTACTTTCAGGCGCTGCGTAATATCACTGCGCCTGCTGCGGCCATGTTACGGCAGCAAAGTTCCTTGATTATTACGCCGGACTGGGAGTATAGTTCCTAATCATATCAGCCTAGAAAATTGCAACTTTTCATTTTCTGCCTGTCTTAGTACACGATATAACTACAGAAGAGTCGAGTTTTAAATAGAAAAACTATCGAAACTCTTTGCTCATTTTTGAATGCGATGCTACTGGTCTAATCGGATTCAATGATCTATGCTAAGCTAAGCTAAAAGTGCTATCGCCAGACCCGGAGATCGGCTGAATGGATTCCAAAACGGTAAAACTCAACTTATTAACTCTGGGGTAGTTGGAGAATGAGCCTATTTCCAAAAAAAGTGGAGTGTTCCTTTAATATTAGCTTGCTAGAATTAGGATTATCATTTTATTCATATATTGCAAAGTTTAAGGTTGGATGAAATAATATTTTGTGAAATTGGTAATACACATTACTATAAATTACATTTTAAACTACATTCAAATCAGGAATAAAATTTTTTGTTTTACAATAAAAAAGTTTTGCTGTTTTTGTTTTTTGGTCTATAGCAGATATACAGGTTTAGGCATAATAAGTGCATGTTCCCGTTCACAGGTTTTGTTGTCTGAAGGTGATGAGGCGTCTGTACCCCGCTGAAGCACTGAGGAATCCGAAAGCGTCCTCTCGTCTGCAGGAACAGCATCCTTTTAACCTCCTGCGGCAGATAAAGACGGTCAGATCCATTGAAGGTGGGCAGTGAGATCAGGCATCACGTACTAAACCATGAGCAGTCGTTATCGGTGTTTGAACGGTTTAACTCCTTTACTGATGTGTTTGACTAGTTAAAGATGCCATCCTGCGCTTCTCCACCCAACACGGCCTCGTTCTGCTGCTGCCACAGACGTTATACAGCTACACACCTGCTGCTTCCCAGCAGCCCTCAGTCCGATGAATGACATTAAACCACTTCAGTTCAGACTGATGCTCTTCATGTTTGTGTGTGTTACTCCATGAACGAAACCCAACCCTGCTATAATCCTGGTTCTCCATAAAAAAATTACTTTAAATAAAATACATTAAGTTTAAATTAAGTTAAGATAAAACATACCCGATAAAACGAGTCCATCAGTTAATGTCTTGTGAAGCAAAAAGCTGTGTGTTTGTAAGAAACAAATCCATCTTTAAGAAGTTTTTAACTTCAAACTGTTGCTTTCAGCTGAAATATGAGTCCATAATCCATAGTAACGCTCCCTCCAGTCATCTGGTCTGAATTAGGAGAGAAATCTGCACAGATCAAGCACTTTTTACAAGCCAAAACAGCTCTAAACAAATATGTGGGTGAAATTTGATGTGAGAGACAACAGGAGATGGACTTTGTCACTGGAGGAGCGTTATTATGGATTATGGACTCATATTTCAACTGAAAGCAACAGTTTGAAGTTGAAAACATCTTAATGATGGATTTGTTTCTTACAAACATGCAGCATTGCATTTCTCAAGACATTAACTGATAGACTGGAGCGGTGTGGATTATTGTGATGTTTTTATCAGCTGTTTGGACTCTCATTCTGACGGCACCCATTCACTGCAGAGCATCCATCGCTGAGCAAGTGATGCAATGCTACAAAATTCTTCAAATCTGATGAAGAAACAAACTCATCAACATCTTGGATGGTCTGAGGGTGAGCACATTTTAAGTTTTTTTATTATTTTATTTTTGGGTGAACTATTCCTTTGAAACAGATAAAATCAAAACTATTACTAATACCAGCTAGAATTAAAATGAAAACAGAAAATATAAAAATGATAATAGTGTACTGCATGAATGATACTAAAATAACACTACTGTAAGGAGAATGGCATGCATCCTCTAACATTCGTCATGTGGAGCAGCAGCTCATGGGGAAAAGAATCATAAAAGCCGCTTGTTTTGTTTTCACACTTTCACCTGCAGTGATGAGAAATAAAATGGTATGAAATGTAAGAGTCGAGTGGAGTGCGAAACAGAAGCCTTAACACTCATTCTCACTGCGGCAGCTGGGGAACGTGTTAATGACCTCGTCAAAATATGCTGCTGTAAATGAAGAATTACAGTTGAAGCTGCAGAACTTATTAAAGAAGCCGCACCGATAGAGAAAAGACAATGCTTTCTAGGGAAAGTGGGACATTCTCATCATATTGTTCCAAACCTGTATAACTTTCTTTATTCTGTGGAGCACAAAAGATGTTTTGAAGAACACTGGCTTGCATTGAATGGACAAAAGTCATGCAGGTTTGGACTAAATAATGACCGAAGGTTCATTTTGGGGTGAAATCTTGAGGGTGTTCTTCTCACTGCTGCCTCTAGATGACAGTGTAACATTAGAGGAATCTCCATTAGCTCCACTGAAGTCCCAATAAAGCCACACATCTGCTCTGTGTTTCACATTATTTTCATGTGAATAAACAAAGGCATGTGCACATATGTGATTAACACGTGAACCAGAACACGAGGGATGGAAATGCATGAACACACTACAGAAGTGCAAAATAAAAATTATTTTAGTCGAATAGGTTTTGTATGTTCAGGGGTGTTTGTTTTCTGCTTCTTTTATTTTCTCACAAAACGGTTTCCTTGTCCATCACTCCATATATGTTGACACCATCACATAGTGAAATATTATGTCGGATATTTTTCTAAAAAATTATAAATCTTCCGTGAATGAACGAGTTGAACATATAGGATGCTTTTAAATAGATTTTCGTTTAAATCAATAATCCCATATTGCCTGCTGACACCACTAAGAAAATATATCTCAAAAACACATTTTCCACATAACACATGGATTAATGCAGAAACCATATTGTTTTTCTGGTCTTGCTAAAACAACCTACTTAAAATTGGTAAAAAAAAAATTTTTTAAATGCTAAACAATTTAACAATTTGTGATGGAGAAAATAGCATATATATACATAAACTATGAGCACAATTACATTAAAAATGTTAAATATTATTATTTTAAAAAAAAATAGCCTGTGTGTGTGATCTTGTTTGTCTCATAGCTTGTGAAAAACAGAACTGGGAAAAGGAAAGACCATCTTTGATGTTATTTATTTATTTATTTTTTGATAGTAAGGGTTCAAATTTTGGCCCATGTAAAAAAAAAAGAAAAAGTATCAATTAATACAGTTTAGTACTGATCATTCCCTCTATTGTACAGAAACCATGATTACATCTACAACATGCTCCTGTCTGTTAAAAAGACGGTAGCGTCCTTTAATTACTGTATCATGAACTTTATTGTATAAAAATATAATATCGTATTAGTATGCAGGGCAATGCTTTACATATCAAAAAATTAATTTACACTGGTAATTTGAATTCAGCTTTCTATAAGACAGGGTAAGTAGGACAGGTCAGTGGAGGATCGTCTGTGTGTGTGTGGAGGTTCATTCTGAAATTACTCTATTGTCAAACATTGCAAAAGCAATTAAATGAAGTGAGAGTGTTTTCTGTCCTTCACTGTCAATGACACTGCGGCTCTACAAGGAGAGGGAAACAATGAAAGAACATGCCAAAATCAAAAGTAAATAAGAAATTACTATGTATTATACATATTTTGCTTAAAAACAATTCTCATTACAGCAATGTGTAAATCTAATCATTTTCATTAATAGAACTTGCAAAACAAAATTTAAAATACAAGGCATTTATACAACATAGCAGTATTTTCTTTCATTATTTAGCTGATTGACAAAAAAAAAAAAAAACACTGATTAAATAAAATATTCAAATTTCATGAAAGTTATCAGATTATCAAAAACCTACCTTTAAATATTGAGTTAAATATTTAATAACTGGGAATTACATGTATTTCAATAGGTCACATGCTTTGCTGTTTAATAGCCTATCTGTCATTTTTAATACGATTGGTTTCATACGTTAATTGTTGAATAAATGAATATTTTAACATTTTAATACAGTGTGGGGACAGTTGTTATTATTTAATTATTGCAGGTTTGCATATAGTGTTTGTAATGTTTGTATTCCGTGTGTGTGTGTGTGTGTGTGTGTGTGTGTAAAATCAGGAATATTTTTTTTTTCTTGTTTGTTGCTTTTGTTTGTTTGTTGTTGTTGTTTTGTGCACAAGTAATTGTCCAAGTCTTCTGAAAAAAAACATGGTATACTGCCAGATTACCAAATTCAGTTACTGTGGTAGACTACTCAAATGCTTCGAAAACATGGTATCTTACTTTAATATACGCTGAATGATTTTCATATCATTATACCATACTATGTGCTTCAAACTTCAAAGAATACCAAAGCTTTATCAGCACCCTGAAAATATGGTTTTAACATGGTGGGAAAAACATGGTAAAAGTATTTGAGGGCCTGTATGCATTTTGGCTTCACACTGCATGGTATGTGCTTGTCAACTTTTGTGCTGTTTTCAACTTGTTAAAATAAGTTACACATTAACATTCAAATCATTTTTTTTTAATTCAGTTTAATATAATTTAAGTTGAAATGACTTATACAGTGACTTGTACTTAAAAATTTAAGACAGCTACTCAAGTGTTTAAGCCAGCTTCAGCTTTAAAGACTTCACTTTTCACTATTTTTTTTAATGCTTTATTTAATTTTGTTTGATTGCCATGTTTCATTGTTGTGCCCCTCATCGGACTGTTAGGATGATTCTGTCCAGATCTCATTTTGCAGGAGAAGGATGACACTGAGATCAAACTATCTCTGATCCTGCCCAACAGCACTGAAAATCAAGAGTTGCTCTTCACACACACACACACACACACACACACACACACACACACACACACACACACACACACACACACACACAGAGCCGTGGGCTGGATGTCATCACAGCACAGCCCGTGTGAGAGTGGAGCCAGAGGCAGAAGCCGACAATTAATTTCTTGAAAAAGTGCTCTTTTAATTAAACAAATGGTCCTGAAAAATGGTGAGCGAGAACTAGTGTCAGAATTCCCACATGTGGAGGAGTTCATTACCGTTCACAGAGCCGCGGGTGAACCGACCTCTGCTCACACACACACACACACACACACACACACACACACACACACACACACACACACACACACACACACACACACACACACACACACACAGGTTTGTTTTTCTATCCTTGTGGGGACTTTCCATAGGCGTAATGGTTTTTATACTGTACTTACTGTATGTGCTATTGTCCTACACCTAAACCTACCCCTTACAGGACACTTTCTGCATTTTTACTTTCTCAAAAAAAAACTCACTCTGTATGATTTTTAAGCTTGTTTCCTCATGGGGACCTAAAAAATGTCCCCATAAGGTCAACGTTTACTGGTTTTACTATCCTTGTGGGGACATTTGGTCCCCTCAATGTAACATAAACAAGGACACACACACACACACACACACACACACACACACACACACACACACACACACACACACACACACACACACGTCTGCAGTTCAGAGGGGTTTTACTCTGCTCTGAGTTACCTTTAACAGTCAAATGATCATGTACTGTGTGTTAAATAAACGTAAATAAAAAAACACTTCAGATGTCACAGCTCATTTGTGCATTTTCAGGCTTTATTATATTGAATAAAATCACTATAAAACTCACCATATAAATCATATTATTACTAATAACCAGTACTTTGGCTTGAGCATGGTTGTTTATTTTGTTTATTAAAAACTGTCAATTTATTAAAACATATCCAGGTGCTTCTTCTTTGTTGTTGTTGTTGTTGTTGTTGTTGTTGTTTTTCTTCTTGGTAATACTGATTTAATTAAGAATTTTCCGTGTCCTCATTATAACTTTCCATCTTGTTCCCTTTTATATTCCCTTTATTTATTTATTTTAATTGATCATTTATGAAAGATGCACAAACATAACTTACAACATGTGGATAAAAGAATACAAAAAAGTAAAACCCCTTCACTATGAAAATCCTGGTCCTTAATGACATCATCCTCCAGGAAGTGACATCACAGATATCAGCATTATCAATGAATTATCAATTGTGGTGTTACTTGGATCATATCTCTGCCAAGAACAAGTTAGGGTTAGGGTTAAACTGTTTAAAGTTAAACATCTTAATGATGTATTTGTTTCAGCTTTTGTCTTCACAAGACATTAACTGATGAGCTGGAGTGTTGTGGATTACTTGTGGATTATTGTGATGTTTTTATCAGCTGTTTGGACTCTCATTCTGACGGCACCCATTCACTGTAGGGCATCTATTGGTGAGCAAGTGATCCAATGCTACATTTCTTCAAATCTGATGAAGAAACAAACTCATCTACATCTTGGATGATCTGAGGATGAGTACATTTTCAGCAAATTTCCATTTTTAGTGCACAATTCCTTTAACTATTAGCTTGTTCCACTATAACCACAAACAAACATAAAGTCACATTCATTTTGTCTTTAATACAGGCAAAGTGCAGATTCACACTGTAATTTGTCCATGTGTCCACTGCAGAAATGAAACGATCACAGCATCGTCTGCATCTGTCTGTCGACACGTCTAACGAGACTTTCATCCGACAGCTCGACTTACTGGATCTGGTTAACAGCTGCCTGACATATGTGACGCCTTTACATCACTATTCTCCAAGGACTCCAGAATTCTTCACACAAACAACATCTTTGCGTCTCACTGTGGAAAATTAGTGACACTATAATGTGAGTTTTCAGTGAAGTCTGTCATTCTGCCGTCTTGTGTTATATTTACACATAAAACCCTTAATCTTTCAAACATGCAGAAACAAACATAACAAATGGATGTCAATAAATAAACACAATGAATAATGAAGTGAGATTCGTTAATATAACTTTTTAAAGATGAATATGCATGAACTATTATTTAGAAGAAATCTCCTTTTGTTACGTAATGTAAAAAAAAAAAGAGAGACAATTTTTAAGTGTCCAAATATTTTTAGAGGAAACATATATTATATAATATTATTGGAAAATTAAATATACTACCATTAAGATTTTGTCATTGTGGAATTATTACCATGACAATCAAGCACTTTTCCCCCATAAATTACCCCCAAAATATCATGAGCATTACTCTAATGTAATTATTACTATAATTATTAAGTATTTTAAAGTGTACTATATTGTAGATCATTACTTGTTCTTATTATTTGTTATGTCATTAATTTAAAACATTTGATTTATGATTTCATATTTTGAATTAGCATTTATTTTTATATATTTTTTCCATTTTAATTTTAATTTGGTTGCTTTTGTCATTTTATTATAATTATTATTTTTTTGTGTGTGTGTTTGTATTTTATAATTTCATTTAGTAGGCCTAGCCAAGGCAGCATTGCTCATTTCTAAGTTTTTTTTTTCTCTCTAAGTTGACTTTTTTAATATAATGCATAAAGTTATTTTATAGTTATTTTATTTCAGCTTTATTCAAATAAACAGAAAAGTAAATTTTATAGTTTTAGTTTCAGCTCATAATGTTTCTCTCACATTAGCAGCGTGAGGCCTGAGGTTTTGTCACATTTCAGGACCCAGCGGTCCGGTGGCCCTCAGGAACCTCCAGCTGTCTGTCACCCTAAACACACACACACACACACACACACACACACACACACACACACACACACACACACACACACACACACATCACTCAACAATACTACATTCACCCACAACCACCAAAC